>WBMV01003172.1:0-84750 GCA_013396655.1 Campylorhamphus procurvoides | reverse complement strand
TGCCTGGAATTTTTACTGTGCTCTTTCAAGGCATCAAGGGACTAGAATAACCTAAATATCAGAAAAACTCAGAGAGCTATACCTTGAGAGAGCAAACACACACAAATGTAGTTGCATATTTAAATCCAGCTTGGGTAGTTCTAGATGACATGAACAAACCCGGGTTGTGAAGCCTACTTTTGTCTACCTTCTGTACGTCTGGCATCTCACTTACAAGCCAAAGCAGTGTGTAGGCAACACAGATTTAATGCTGTGCCAGAACTAATATTCCATCCTAAAACCTGAAGCACTGAAAAACACTGAGAAAAGACACCCAACTACTACTGCAAAAGTCAACTTATATTGGTGGTATATTTATTCTACTTCTTCTGGATCCAGGGTGACACTAGGAAGTCAAGGGTATTCACTGTGCACCCCTAAGCACTTCCAGCAACATTGCGATGACAATGGAGCTTTTCCTGCATCAAACTGGATGAAGTCTTAACTTCAGCCAATGTAACCACTTACCCTGTCCTGAAAAAGCAGTTAAACTCTTCTAAGCTTGAACTAATACTGAAGGCAGGCTTTTGCACGCTGCTGAAAGAATGGTGCTAGAGCCAAAATGACAGACCGCAAAGAGCACTTGTGTCCCTGCAACTACCCACAACTAACCCTGGGTCACCTGAACAGAAGGCTGACAGTACACACCTATGCCAGCCACTCCATGCACACATCCCTATCTTTTTATACCATTTCCCGTCTCTCTGTTCTGTGACCAAGGAATTCTTCTTGCACACCCTGTTCTGCGTGTTGCTGCATGTGCATTCCTAAAACAGTTTTGAAGGCTGGCACACTCCTCCCATGCTGTCACGTACTTTCCCTCATACAGAAAGACGTCTGTCAGCTTGCTCTTTTTTTTCACTTCTTTTTATTTGCTTTCTTTTAGAGAAAGAAATCACAAGGGATACCAACATATTAAATTCTACAGGATCCCTGGGTAGAGCTGCAATTAAGTGGCTGTCAACACCTTCTAAACCAGCATCAGCTGCTGTCAGGGGTGAGGTTTGCAGTCCTACTGATGCAGGCAGGGGCTGTGCACATCCCTCCTCCCGTTTTTTGCCTCCAGCCTGCAGAGGCCGGAGAGGACGGTTCGTCCCCGGCCTTTGGACTCACCGTAGTACGTACTTGCTGTCATGGACACGATCCAGAACGCCAGCGAAATACAAATGAGCAAGTTCAGGATGACCATATTCGCCATCATCTTGAGGTACTCCCTGAAGAAATCCTCCTGGTAACAGGGCATGGGAAGCCAGAGGGAGAGCACCTGATGGGAAAGCACACGGCGGAGCGCATCAGCGACACCGCTTCCACCAGCACTATCAGCACCACCATCACCACCGCCTCGTCCCTCCGCCCGGCCGGGCCCGGCCCGCACCGCTCGCGGGGCTCTGCCGGGAGCTCCCGAGGCGCTCATGGGGAGGCTGCTGCGGNGGCCCGGCCCGCGCATGCGCCGCACGGCGCCGGCACGCACTGACAGGCACAGACAGAGGCACACGGACACACGGACACAGCCCCAGACACACAGACACAGCCCGGCCGGGCCGCGGCAGCCAAGGAGGAACGGGCAGGGACCGACCGATCGACCGGGAGGCACCGGGAGAGACCGAGAGGGAGCGGCCGGGCCTGGGTGCGGTGGCCTGTCCGCTGCCCCCTCCCCGAGCTGTCCCCTCAGGGTGGCGGTGGGCAGGGCCGCGTCCCTCCGCCAGCATAGGGCCAGTGCTAAACACACCCCGGACTGACACTCTGGAGGAAAGCGTGAGATCTGCTGGAAGTTAGTGGTGACAGTAAGTATCTGGATGAGCTTTTAAACTTGTTGGAACGCTGCAAAGTTCATTAACACCAGAATAAAGAGGCTTGAAGCGGTTCCTAAAGTTGGCTTGGGGTGAAAAGATGGCAAACCTGCCTGATGGCTTTTCTTGGAGCACGCCAGAGTTGCTCTCAAAACACTCAAGTTGTAAATAAGCTGACATGAGCTACAGGAGCACGTCAGAGGTTTTGTCAACACAGCACAGAAAGATGTGAAACCACAACGTTTCAAAAACCCATCGTTTTGAGACAGCAGCCTCACAATACACAAGAAAGAAATAAAATGACCAAGACTTTAGGCATCACAGAAGATAATGTTGAATGTTCAGGGGAAGGTAGACCCAAACCTTCAAGTTTATAAACACTGGTACAGATGAGTCACCTCATGAACGTCACTAAACCTCGGGTGCTTTCTTGTTTATGGACTTGCAGCAGCAGAATAAAATATTTAAGTATTCAGTGAGAGGCAGAATAATAGGGAAAAGGGAAGTAAGAGATCTTTTATATACAACAGAAATAGTTTTTAAACTAGAAAATTCAAGAGAATAATCTCAAGAGTTGGTAATTTTCCTACTGAATTTAAGATTTCTGGCTTGTTGGTAGCCATTTATCTTTGAGGCATATTCTGTTACTTTTTCAGTCGGCACCTGGAGTAGGTTTCTAGCAGGATGTGAGCACAGTCCAGGTTGTGGAGTTTTTTGCAACAGAAACTTTAATATATTTTTGTGTTGTTGTTAAAGAAATACTCAGTTATCACCCAGAGCTGCTTCTTCAAATGTTATCTAAAGTAAGAACCATATTCTGTGAAGATTTACAAACACCTGGTTTTGGGTGAAGACAGTAGGCCTATTCCAAAGGTAGAAGTTAACGCCTGGGTGTTTACAATGCATTTTCTTCAGGCAATTAGAACCAAAATTTGGAACAAGTGCCTTACACAAGGCGTTATCTTATTTTCTGCTGTATTTTGTTGATAACAAAGAGTGGCAACACCCAAGTTTTATCTGAACTAGAGATCCCTAAAACATAAATACTAATGTAGCAGGACTGACTTTTGGTATATGTAGTCTTCCTTCTTCCCAAATTTTTATTAAGCCTCCCTCTGAGCTCTGAATTTGATATCCAAGAATCAGGGACTCTGTAACTGGGCTGCTTTGTAAGAACAGGACACTTTTCAGAGCATAACACTGACATGACATCACTTAGATGCTCGTGCCAAAATCTAAGTACCTGAAATTTTCAACCAGAACAAGATCAACTCTACTTAGACTGCTGGCTGAACAAGCAGCTGCTTGTTCACGTGTAACCAACTCCCATAAACTTACTCATTCAAATACACCCTTAATTGCAATAAATTGTTTTATTTAATTTATTCCTTACTTTCTGTGTTCTAAACTGTAATGGACTGATGCTGGAATTTCTGATGGAGAAACAAAGGTTCCTGCAGGAATCCTACAACCCTGGTTATTATCTGTGAGACTGTACAAGTGAGGGACCGTGATTAATGATAACACAGAAGCTGGTGTGTGTGAAGAGGGGAGCTCCAAAGAACCCTTCAGCTTCCTTCATAAATCCCATACCTATGGGAAGTAGCACTCGGCACTGATTTAGGGATATACCAGACTATTGCACCGGCTCCTCCACAGACCTTGCATCTTGGTTTAAAGCCAAAGGTGTGGCTACTGCTGGAGTTTACCTGAGTGAGAAAAGCAAGAGGGAGTACTGCTCTCCACAGCTGGTGTAAGAAAGGAAATTAAATGGACGTGAAATCTGTAACAACCGTGGCATGAATAATGTTGGCTTTGACTCCTTTTTCAGCTGAGTCTTTTGTTAAATGTGACTTCATCCCTCTTCCAGTGTTTTTGATTGCCAACAGATTTACCTGCAGTAACTCAGTACACATTAAATGTTACAAATAGATTAGAAAACCAAAAAGAAAGGAACCCAAAGTTAGACATTTTTCTACATTTAGAAACTGAAAGAAGTAGCCATAGTTTTGAAAGTAATGTCTACAGCAGTTACTGTAATTGGCCCAAATACTGTGTTTAAAGTCATCATTATTATCATCATCATCAACAACAACATCACAACACTTTTAAAAGACAAAAGTTGGGGCTTTTAAAAATTTAAATGGCCGTCTAGATGCTTGCAATAATGTGAATTCAGAATTAATGTATATAAAACCCCATCCCAAATCAGTAAGAAAAGTATTATGTGTATTTAATATGTGCAATACGTACATTTTATAATCAATTTTTGCTTATTAAAAAGCTCTCATTCCTCATTCACACCTTATAATATTCATAAGCTCGAGAATTAAAAAAAATGGCAAGTAACAGTTGCTTGAAACAAAGACCTGAAAGTTTTTTCTCACACTTTCCCCTACAAATCCATACTTGGAATAATAAAAATTTGGGAAATTAAATTAAAAAAAAAAGTCATAGCTATAAGCTGCTCAATATTTAGAAGAAGAGTTTCGTCCTACCTTTTACCTAAATGTATAGGATGCAAAGCATGACCAGCACAGTGCAGAAGTAAAAATAATTATGACTTAATAGGAAACAGGAATGTGAGATAATTAAAGGCAGCATGACAAAATGAAGATAATAACATGTTGGTGTTCAGAGCATGCTAATCACTGTTTTACATTCATGCTTTTCCCAGGAATACATTAGAATATAGTAGATTTGCCATAATACAGCATAACATTTCCAAATTTTCATGAAAATACGAATAGTTTAGAAATAGACTTCCTAGTTTGGGATTTTTATGTTGGTTTTTTTTTAACCTCTGAGATCATACTTTACTGCTTAAAACATTCTATTTGTGCTTGATAGAATGCAGTGTTAATCTTATAGATTGAAAGTGAAATACTAATTTAAACATCTTTTATTCTCCATTGTTAAACTTTTCAACTGGTTGAAGACAAAATACTGTTAAATACATGAAATTAAAAATATATAAATATTTACTAAGTGTAGCTGTTCATAATGGCCTTGAATAATATTCACACTCATAGAAAAGACAAAATATTAAGACTATAAAATTTTATGCTGATAGTATCATTAGATAGTTACAGAAAACAGAAGGGAAAAAGTAATACTGCAGATAAATATTGGCCTTAAGTAAAGCATCCATAATTAGTAGTAGCCTGTGAAAATACCAACCAAATTGCAAACAGTAATTTTCATACCAGAGGAGTTGCTATACAGATGAATACATAACATTCTTGAGGCAGTCAAAAATGTCAGTAATTAGCACTATAGGGAAACTATTCATAGTAGGATTTGTGGACTGTAAAGCAGCAAATGTAGAGTAAGTATACAATTGCCTCACCAAAAAAAGAACAGAACACATAATGAAGTTTTAAATATTAAATTCATTTAATACGTGTGGTTAGGCTTTAGCTTTGTGTCAAATCAGTTTATCCAAAGACAGTGACACCAATTAAATTTATTCATAGTAGCCTAAAATGTTTTGACATTTTGAGAGGGTCCAAAGTATTACTTTGCGTTTCAGAATTGATTCAGTATTTCAATTGGCATGCCCAATTTTTGAAAGAACATGTATCGATTTTATTTCAAGTTAAGCGTTTTGTACAATGTGTTATCAACATTATTCTCATACGAAATCCAAAACACAGCAGCATGCCAGCTACTAGGAAGATAACTGATTCTATCCCACACAAACCCAGAACAGTGTTCCATTTATTTCAGTTCCTTTTGAGTAAAAGAAATCAGTTCTGTAGTCTTTTCTCTTTGAGATTCTGGGATGCTTTCAGAGATAAAAGTCCATCCCTTCTGGTCTCTCATTTTCTCAGTTGGAAATACTTCACAATGGCATTATGTACTCTCAGACTGCCCAGAAAAGTTTTCTGATGAGGCAAGATTGTCTTTTCTCTGGTCATTTACTACACATGACCTACCTTTTTACTATGTGTTTACACTGTATTTTTCTACTTCAGCAAGGAAAGTGGGAACGAAGCAATATATTGAAAGTAGTGGGTGTTCTGGCTTCTCATATATCTAGTATATTTTCACTCTACACAGGAGGGAAGTTAAAGAAATTGATCTAGAATGTGAATAAGGTAATTAAAGTAAAAGGTTCAGCGATTGGTAATTCAGTAATGAGGAAGAGTAACAGTAAGGTAAGGTAAGGCAGGTAAAGATCCAAAAGGACTATGCACAAGGAATCTTCAGTCATAGGCTTGCCAAGATGGTAAAGAGGCTTTAAACTTAAGTTGCTGGGAGAGGGTGACTTCCATCCATCTCACTCCTACCCGTTTGATGCCAGTGCCAGGAAGAGATGCCCAGAGCCTGGAGAAGGATCATAGGTCATCACAAGAACACCTGAAGAGCAGCACAAATTTCCAACCACTCCAGCCGGAGAGTTGGTTTCATCAAGGGGTCCAGCATAAGTGGCTTCCTGCAAATGCTCACAGCATGAGGAACAAACAGGAAGAGTTAGAGACGTGCCCTTGCCTGCAGGGCTACAGTCTTACTGGAACTGTGGAGATATGGCGGGAATGCTCCTATGACTGGAGTGTTGGAATGCTCTTTTGGAAGGACAGATAGGGGATATGAGGAGGTGGTGTTGCCCTCTATATCAGTGACCAGTTGGAGTGCATGGAGCTCCACCTGTGGATGGATGAGGAGGTGAGTGAGAGCTTATGGGTCAGGATTAAAGGGAAAGCAAGGACAGGTGACATTATAGTCGGGGTCTGCTACAGGCCATCTGACCTGGAAGAGTGAGTAGGTGCATCTCTCCATAGACAGATAGGAGGGACCTCATGTTCATGGGTGACTTTAACCATTCCAGTATCTCCTAGAAGGACATCACAGCAGGCCATAAGCAATACAGGAGGTTCCTGAAGTGTGTTGATGATAACTTCCTTCTCCAGATGATAAGAGGAGCCACGAAGGAGAAGTGCTTTGCTGGACTTTGTTCTCACAAACAGGGAGGGGCTGATGGAGCACATGAAGCTCAAGGGCAGTCTTTGCTGCAGGGGCCGTGAAACAGTGGCATTCAAGATCCTTAGGGCTGTGAGGAGGTGCACAGCAAACTCACTGCTCTGGACTTCAGGAGCACACTTTGGCCTCTTCAGGGATCTCTTTGCAGACTGCCACTGGCTGACATCAAAGCTGCATCTTTGGTCTGTATCACTGTATTAGGTGGAGCATAGTCTATGCTGAAAGAATAATAGCTATGCAAGGGAATGCATGGCTGGCTTTTCGATTTAGATAACTTTTAAATTATTCAGAATTGTAAGTTACATACATTCTTATCTTGTGAAAATACGTGTCCTTCCACATCTGCCTCAATTCACATGGGTGTAACTTGTCATACACGATGATTCAGATCAGTAGTTTGACCTGTTTAGGTGGACTGAGAAGTGATGGAACAATGCACATATATTTTTTTTTCCACATAGATCATAGTTACGTTTTAGGATCTTGTGGTTTAAGTCCAGCTGGCAATTAAGAACCATGCAGCCACTTGCTTACTGCCCCCTGCCCCAGCAGAATGGGGAGGAGAATCCAAGGCAAAACTTTTAGGTTGAAATAAGCACAGTTTAATAATTGGAACAAAGTAAAATATATTAATAATAGTAAATAATAATAATAAAAAGCAAAAACAAGTTATGCACAATACAATTGCTCACCACCTGGTGGCCAATTGCAGACCTGATCCCCTAACCTTGATTGGCCCCCCTTCCAGGTAACTCCCCCAGTTTACACACTGGGCATGATGGTATATGGTGTGGAGTACCCCTTTGGCCAGTTCAGGTTATCTGATGCTCCCTGCCAAGTGTTTTCTGTTGCATACCTCCTCTCTGGCAGAGCATGAGACACAAAAAAGTCCTTGGGTAAACAACCTAGGAACAATGAAAACACCAGTGTGTTATCAACATTATTCTCATACTGAATCAAAACACAGCACTGTACCAGCTACTGAGAATTAACTCTATCCCAGCCTAAACCAGGACAGATCTTCACCAAAAGAACTATGTCACATGTAGCTTTAGGGCGTTAGCAGATGATTCTGGTAAATACTGCTAAGATTTAAGATGACTAACTTTTACTGTGTTTAAAATAGTTTGTAAGAAATCCTGGGAGGCAAAGGGGTCAGCCAGAGCTAAATCTAGATATGGAATAAAGTCATAATAAAAACTATTGCCTCCAGGTTATTAGTGACCAGGCTTGGATTCTTACAGGCTTTCTAAGTTTTTTTTTTTTTTTTTTTTTTTTGTCTTCTTGTCAGCAAGATCAAATGTAATGCACTCAAAAAGAGAGATTTTTGGCTGCAGACATGATCATTTTATCAATGACATGTAGAAGACCAATGTTTACCAGTTTGACTTGTCTGAACTAAGCAGCACAAGGATTGAAATTGGGTTTACTATTTTTAAGTGACTACTCCAACCAGCAGACTAATGGCTTTTCTAAGGGATGTCTGTATTACACGAGTTTTCATGTTCTGTCATTACTTTAAGAGCTTTCCAAAAAGTTAGTCAAAACTGATATATTTTGATATTAACTCAGCAGCACTTCCCAAAAGAGAAGTATAATATTCCTAATAATTTCTTCCCTATAGAGAAACCATGTCAGTAGGCTATCAAGTCCTTGCATTTGTAACAAAACAGACTTACCAAAGGATTCTGGCATAAACCCTTTTTGACTGTACAGTGCTGCAATGCCATGCAAGTCAAGGAAGATATGGTGATACTATGTGCAGATTGACCAAAAACCCAAGGTAGATGATGATAACACCATCAAACAGATGAATGAAAATATCTGATGAATACTGATGGGCCCCTGCTAGTTCTGATAGGAGAAATACAGTAATCATCACTTAATCCATTATTGAATGTAGTCTTCATTTGTTTGTTTCAGTTGATTAAGACTAGAGGCACCACAGAGGTTACTGCATATGTACTTAATTCAATTCTGACTAGGGACGTATAGAAAAACAGCTGTCACAACTCTTTTCTGCAGTTATGTTTCTTAGTTTAAATTTATAATCCAGTATATAAAATCTACTGAAGCGTGCAAAATGCCTCTTAAATCAACTGCAGCTTTATTTTACTTTTTTATGTTACTAAAAGCATAGGATAGCTGAAAGTGAAGTATCAAAAGTACTATGAATTTTAAACTGAATAAAGGTGCTATGAGTGTTACATTATGGCTGGATGTTATATACAGCTGAGAGGCAGAATCATCAACTACGAAGACACAGTTTAACTACTGAGTGTATTGCATCTCTCTGAATTAGCAACATGTACATTGCATTTCAATAGCAGTTCAATCATAAAAGGCAAAAAAAACTTCACAAATGGGCAATGTTTAAGGAAGGAAAGTAATATTGGTAAACACCTTATTCCAGACCGCATGGGAAACTTAGTAAAGAACAACATAAACCCAGATGATCTATCAGGTTTTTTATACACAATGAAACATTATATTAAACATTTCATTAAACATTTGTAAAAGTTGCTTTGAGCCCCAAGCAGAGTCTCTGGATCCTGTAATAAAATAAATGATAGAAGCACAGAACCACAGAATATGCTGAGTTGGAAGGGACTCACAAGGACTGAGTCCAACTCTTAATTCTGCAGAGGATAAAATCATCATTCAGTGGTTACCTGCATAACTACCAAAGAAACTCTAAGGAAAAGTTCATGAGAGAATTACCCACTGTGGGGTGTAAGCAAATTTAAATCCACAGCTCAGTGGGACCTTCCACATTTGATACAATGTAGAAGCCCTGCAGTGATTTGGTCTCAAGCCACAGAAGACCCTACACATTAGTAGTAGCCTATTAAAAACTACTGCAGACAGAAATAATGTCTTGTGTTTTTGAAGAGATTTATTTTTCTTACCTACATTGCAGCTTATTATGAAATTTGTAACCTAAATTAAAAGCCATAATTCTTAGATTTACTGTAGTTTGTAAATTTGTACTTGTAACATTGTATCTGAAAAATTATATGTTGCATAGTACCTGGGGAGATCTTCAGTGTTCTGTTAAACCAGATAAACATTATTTCCTTGGAGATATGTATATTAGAGGATGACACACTTGCTAAGTGCACTGCAGATCTAGCTACATTTTGCAGACAAAAGCAGCAAGTTCTCTGTGACCAATAAACTGGATTTTGGGAGATTTGCTTTTTAATAAAGAACAATTTTTGTATCATTAAATATTTACTAAATCAATACATTTACTCATGCAAATACAATACTTTGATTTTGGCAATACAGAATTTTGGTCCTGTTTCTCCCAGGGCAAATACCTGCACAACTGACTTCAAACACTGCTAAAGAACTGAAGACTTTTTCACTTTAGCAACTAAATAGTTAAGTATGAAATGTGAAGACATCTTGGGAAACTGAAACTACAGAGTAAAGAAGGAAAGTTTTACCTAAAAGAGGTGGCTATAACAATGTGAGCTCAAAAGTTAATCAGAAATATCCCTTACCTTTGTGTTCAGTCCAGATCAGCAGAAGTGGTGCAGAGAAAATATTTCAAAAGTATGACACATTTAAGTCCTAAAACAAAGAATTGCAGATTCCCAATGTTTTCAGCAATTAAACTTTCTCATCAGAAGGAATATTTCACTGCCTATTCTGCTTTGACCATGATAATTTATTCCCATTCCTTCGGTTGACAAGTGATGCCACACGAAATCATTCTGTCGTGAAGCAGATTAAAAATGGAGAAATCAAGACACTGAGAAACAGGGTGGAGCCCCATCCACTCTTCTCATGCCAAAACAGTGTCAATTAAAGATTTATTTTCTTGTTCTCATGACTTTAGAGATCCACCCAGTGTCATAAATGGGTATTGAAGCCCCAGAACACCCTGGCACGGTACACAACATTCTAAGGTAGCACCAGTGTTTTAATATCTGAAAAAAAAAGTTTTGACTAGCTGTGGGAAGGGCAGGGGGAAAACATTCTTAATCTGTGATTCTTCCTTTATTCCCTAGCATGGTCATAACAAACATAAACAAACCTTGGTGCTCTGCTTTTCCAGATAAATATGCGATCCTTCAGTTTTGGGATATCCAGGACATCACTATAACAACAGAAGGCTTTCTCCCAGCTGCCAAGTCTTGCTACATTTGTTGTATTTTCTTGAAAACATTGACCACGGGTAATGCCGATGAAGAGACAAGAATGACTTGGATTCAAACAAAATCTTTCCAGAAGAAATAAGGAAATAATAAAAAGTGAATATTTTTAATATCCATGATTATTTTAGAAGAATGGACCATGATTTTTTAAAATATATTTTGCACTCTTCTGTCATGAGACTTCACAGTCTCCTTCTATGTTCAGTGTTTGAAACTTTCACCTGTAAATCTGTTCGCCTATCTGGAATTCATCTTATATGTTTAATTTCTCTTATGTCAGCCACTGATTTAGATGTAAGCCTTAGGCATGGTGGAGCTGTTCCAATCCTTGTGAGCAAAGTGCTTGCATTAACAACTCCCTTTCCCCCCCCCGCTAAAGATTCAAACCTAAAAGAACTTTAGTCAACGACTCTGAAAATGAGAAACTCAAGAATTCTTCCAGAATCAATACGGACACATGGACACCTTCTGAATTTGTTATTTTTTTACCTGAAAACTGATCTTACAGTTCCACTAGAAAATGCTCACATCCAAAATAAAACTAGTAATGAAAAGTTCTCTGTAAAATAATCAAGCCACTAGTACTGGCTGATGTAAGGTACTGAAACTTTTGCAGAAATGTCTCATGGCATGATGTTCAAGGATTCAGTGTCTTGGGACACTTGTATATATAAAAGTTAAGTTGAGCCTATAGAAGTCACTGTCTTCCTATTAATTAATACAAGGAGGTTCCTGCAATGTGTCCCCTGCCTCTGAAGGCAATTGACATTAGGGAAACTGAAACAACCAGTGAAGAAATTTTTCTTTCTCTGTTAATTAGGAGAAAAGACTTTGATGATAAATTTATACTGCTAAATAAAAAAAACAAATAGCTGATGGATGCAGATGAAGCACTGACCTCTCAATTATTGACATTGCTTAATTATAAACTTCATTTCCAGATGTATTTGGGCTGCTTCAAGGAGATGTTTCCAAGAAGTCCCCAAAGAGTGGGCTGGTCCCTAAGCACCAGTTGGCCTTGAGGGATTGGATCCAAGCCCACTTACTTAGCAGCATAGGCAAAGTCAAATATTATTCTTCAGGAATCAGACATAATCCTTCTTATAGATGGGTCCTGTCCCTGTGGCTCCACAGGGCATCCATAGAATCATAGAATGGTTTCTGTTGGAAGGGACTTTAAAGATCATCTACTTCCAACTTCCCCACCACAGGCAGGGACACCTTCCACAAAACCAGGTTTCCCAGGGCCTCAAGGCCAACATAGCACTGCCAGGGATGGGATATCCACAGCTTCTCTGGGCAACGTGTTCCAGTGCCTCACCACCCTCAGAGTGAAAAATTTCTTCCTGGTATCCAATCTAAACCTACCTTTTTTCCTCTTAAAGTTATTCCCCCTTGTCCTGTCACTACATGCCCTTGTAAAAAGTCCCTCTCCAGCTCTCTTGTCAGCCCTCTTTAGGTACTGGAAGGTGGTATAATGCTTCCCTGGACCCTTCACTTCTCCAGGCTGAACAACCCCAAGGCTCTCAGCCAGTCTCCATTGGACAGGTGCTCTAGCTCTCTGATTCAGCTTCAGGGTGTGCTGTCTGTACTTCCACCAAAGGTGTGGAAGTTTATTCTTGCCAACCGTGTCTCCAATAAAATTTCAGAACTTGCTGTCCTGACTCACACCTCCGTCATTGCACAAGAGCCATTGGTTTTCCTTAGCCCTCTGCGTTGTGCTGATTCCTGATATGCCTTTGGGGCTATAGCTGTGGGTAACTTTGAAAACAACTCAGCTTCTTAACATCCCTTGGCACTCTTATTCAAGTGCCTAGCTGCTATGTTGAAGGTCTTCTGCAAGCATTACTATTCCCTGCTCTTCTAGCAATAGTAAAATGCTAAACTCATGTTTTCCTTATGATGATACCACATGAGAAAATGCCATAATTGATCACTCAGCAAGGATAGTGGGCCTTTTTGGCTGGCACACTCCTGAATATGCTCTTATCAGCCTTTCCACAGAGCAGTCACTACTTGCTTCTCTTCAGAACTGTGTTTTACAGGACCCAGCCCCAGGAGATGAAAACACCATGGCTGCTAGTTGCACCTTGATTCCTTATGACCCTCCCCAGATGGTCACCTTGTTGCACCTCAGGTTCTCCTCCCTCATCTTGCTGGTGTGACCCACCGGGTGGGGTTATTGTAGCAGTGTAACAAGGTTGGTTTGCCCCTAATTTTCTGTAAGAGCACAACAATACTGCAGCACTTGTCCAATTTATTTGGTCCATAACATCAGATGAAGGGTCAAAACCAAAGCTGCAGCACACCCAGGCCCATGGGTTTCCTTTGTAAATTTGCAAGGGGATTTTATGCAGATGTCCAAATGCTGTAACTACGAATACACTTCTGTAATCATAAACATTTTCTAAGGATGGGTAGAGGTCTGCTCATGTAGAAACACAGAATACTGTCACCAAGAAACTTTTGAAAGAATACATCATTTTGATTCCATACAGTGGAATACTCCTCGTATCACACAGTGATCAGGGGACTCAATTCACAGGACAAGTTGTCCAGGGTTTCTGTAAAGCCCTACAAATCCAAGAGCATTTACACTTCGGAGCTGTTGAAAGGAAGAAATCTGTTTAAGAAATATATTGGCTGAAATTTGCGAAGAAGCTGGCCTAAAAGGGCTGAGTGCTTTTCCTTTGGCCCTATAGTAATCAAGATTGCTGTGAATAAAAAGACATGCTACATCCATATGAATTTGTATTGGGTAAACCCATACGGTTACTACTGTGTACCCCACCTAAGCTACAACATAGATCCAAGCTACCGATGACTGATGAGGTTATGTTGAATTACTGCAGGGCTTTAATATTGGGAAGATTATTCACTCACCGGCGAAGAAAAAAAATATCCGTGCAGAACTTGCCTCTGAATGTGCCACTGTTGGGGGCCATAGGCCTGAGTATAAACTGAAGAGCCACACAGATGACTCAAGATGGACAGCATGGAATCCATAAAGCTGCTCCATCCTCAAATAGTTAAAAGTCTTTATATCTTCTATTAAAATAGAAGATATAAAGACTTCTATAAAGAAAACTGAAATAGCTTTCTTCAGTTGGCCTACCATTATGCTAAAGACTTACACATTTCAAAATGTTGGGTGTGTTCCCATATCCCTCTTCACTCTACTGAAGGTGTCATTGTGCTTCCCACAGCATGTAATTTGTCAGTAAAACAACAAATTTGGCATCCCCTGAGGACAGACATTCCTTGTCCAAGGTCATCTTCACTGACAACAAATGGGAAGTGATCCAAGTTGATCCAATACAGATAGGCATGAAGCTCCAGTTCCTACCTACCTGGGATTAGTTGCACCTGGGAACATTTGTTACTTGAAAGCAAATGCAACAAGCCACCTGGGACAGAGTAATTCTCAAAACTGCAGGACATGATAGGATATTGCTTCTATATGTTTCTGAAGTGTTTTTAACCAAAAGAATGGTACTGTACCTTTCATACATAGATGCCAGTGCTACAGTACAATTTCATGCTCCTCATCAGAAAAAAACCCCAAAGCTGTGAAATTAAAGTGTATTTTTTCAGTTTTTCATTTTCCAACATTCTGCATGGAACCAAACCCATTGCATTATTTACCTGTCAAACAGAATAATAATTGCTTATATTATTTTATATCATGTTAATTTGAGCTTTTAGTTTAGATTTTACATTTTAAGAAATATTTGAAGTATTTAAAAAGCATTGAGGAAAAAACATGACAATACCAAAATAATGGAAAGTGTTGCACTTAATCTTCTATATATGTACTTTCATACCTATCTAAGTGTAAAAAATTACCACAGACATTTGATCTGTTAAATATTTCTAACTTGGCTGTAGCACCCACACACTATAAATAACAATATAAATAGCTATAATCAACCATGTACACAACTTGAAGAATTAAGGAACACAAGTCGTCCCATCAAAGGGCAAAAAAAGCATTACACACTCACCACAGTCTTTGGGGTTAACCTTGGGCTGGGTGTCCAATACAAGTACAAACTCAACTACAATACAAATTCAACAGAAAAAGCCTACAGTCTTCTTTGCCTTAAAGAGGGCACTAGTTCCATGGTTCAATTTTTGACCTTGCTTGTTTACTTCTCCTCAACATTGGACCATTCACTTCTAGGGGTCCTTACTGAAAGCCTTGTGTAGAATCTCAAGTACCAATGCAAGATCCTCTGTTGAAAACCCTTGGGGATAAAGGAAAGGGTGCTGAGGTTCTCTAGAGGAAACTGCCATTCTTTATAGCAACACCTAACAGGAGGAAGTTAACTGCTATTTGAGTGTGTTCCATCTGAAGTTACCTACAGTGATTATTTCATAATCATAAAAATAAAGCCTCTTCCAAAAGAAAAAAAGCTTCTTGTAGACACTTTAGGAAAGACAGAACTCTCAGCTCTTTCATCAGACTATTAATACCTTATATGAAAATCTAAAATCATATTTCAGTATCTTCCAGATTTTAAAATAGTCTACTTTAGTAACTAATAGGTACTGAATAATTGAACAGTCATAAAAAGGAGATTTTTCACTGAGTGAGTGTCTGAGCATATCAATGTGACTGATTCATATTTTAGCATTAACTCACCATAAATACTAAAGTAAAGATTACAGACTGCTCCTTTTATTTGAAAAGCTTGTATAAATAGTCTTCTTCAAAGTTTTAATCTCCTCATTTTAATCTCCTATCTCATATAAATATCTCATGTTTGTATCTTGTACTTTTAACTCATCCAAGGGAATATTCCTTAAGGCATGTAATATAATTTGCTCAGATATATCTCTTGATGAAATATTATTTGATTTTCAGCATCACATGAGGCAACTGTCATTTATTGTCAGCTCTGCCTCAGTTTGAATGTGATTCTTCATTCTTTTTTTTCAAACTTGCTGTTTCCTCTAATTTTTACTTCTTTTTACTTTCATATGTCTTTTGAAGACAATTAACTGTGTTCCGTAGGAACTTGTTTATACTTAATGTTTATTTTAAAGTTGGATGTTCCTCCTTGGATAGAAACCGCTTTCTTCTTTGGAAGATTTCAACAGGTTTTTGTTAAAAAAAAAGGGCCTGATGCCTTAAAGAGTGAAGAAAAAAACTCCAGGCAAATTTAGTAAGAGATTATAAGTGAACAGAAGCTTTAATGAGCCTCTAGGCTCCAGGAATACATTTGCACAGGATCCCCCCCTCTGACTTAGGTTCCTAGATTTTATAATGATGTCCATCCAATCCCACTCTGTTATTCCCCCCTATCCTGCCCCATTCCGCCCCTGGCACACCCTGTCAGGAATTGAGTCTGGGGGCTTGGGACCCCTTTTTCATCATCATTGTCTTCTTCACAGCACATTGGGTCCTTGGAGGCCTTCCAAAGCTCCAGATTTGGAGGTCCTTCTCTCTATGTCTTTATCTTCTGGTGCAGGCTTTGTGGCACTTCTCTGCAATTCTACCTTGAAACAGAGACTAAACAGCTGCTGGAGTTTTGAGCNAATACATTTGCACAGGATCCCCCCCTCTGACTTAGGTTCCTAGATTTTATAATGATGTCCATCCAATCCCACTCTGTTATTCCCCCCTATCCTGCCCCATTCCGCCCCTGGCACACCCTGTCAGGAATTGAGTCTGGGGGCTTGGGACCCCTTTTTCATCATCATTGTCTTCTTCACAGCACATTGGGTCCTTGGAGGCCTTCCAAAGCTCCAGATTTGGAGGTCCTTCTCTCTATGTCTTTATCTTCTGGTGCAGGCTTTGTGGCACTTCTCTGCAATTCTACCTTGAAACAGAGACTAAACAGCTGCTGGAGTTTTGAGCGATTGATATAGGATGGGGTTGGTATCTGTAAACATTAAGCTACTGAAGTAATTTTACTGGTACATTAAATCTACAATAACTTCTAAAATGTATAAAATTGAAAAATCAAAAATCAAAGAAACCCTTAGGGATCAGGCAAAAAAAAATCCAGAAGAAATGAGTTAAGAAATGGAACGATAAATTTATATGAAATTGAGCAACTACCATAGTGTCAAATTATGGATTAAATGAACATTGTGTCAGCTGTCACAGGCAGAACACAGGAAGAAATGCAAAGAATACATTTATTTTTGTTACCTTCCCAACTAGGGTTTCCCCCCTGAACCTATGATTGCAATTGACATTTGCACAGCAGGAGGAACAAAAACAATCATACAATTAGCTTCAGCCAAACATTATAGTATCAACAGATACTGAAAGTCTTTTATATTCTCAAATGTGGCCTAGTCTTTATAACTGAGATTGTGGTTCTGTGAAAACAAAGTTCACTTTACTTCTTATAATTGAATCGAATTTATGTGGTAAATGTGGTAAATTTTCTGCCTCAGACTTTGAAACAAATCAAATTCCATGCTCCAGAATTAAAATATACACTTTCCTATTTTTAAAATTATTCTTCTTCATTGCAAAAATTTTCAGTGTTTAATACAAAAATTTTTTCTCCAGCAGCAATATAATGTTTCAAGGACATGAAGTCAAATGCAGCTAAAATAATTTTTTTTTCTCTTAAATTTACACATTACAATGAAACATTTTTTTTTTTTTGTCTACTACCCATGCCATGAACAAGAAAGTTTCTTAATGTTTTCGGTTTGAATGGCAGCTTCCTTGCAGTTTTTAAATGCTTATGGCCTCAGTTCATGTGTAGGTTCCAAAACCATAAAAAAACCACATTCTTTTTACATTAGCCATTTTATTCCCTTTATAGAAAAGAATTTAACACTATTAATTTTTCTGTTTATTAACTATGATGAATCTGATTCCTCCTAAAAATTTAGAATTATTTGCCTGATAACCCTAGATGATAGCAAAAAGCAGACAGTATCAGATGACTGAAATGAAAGAAGGGACATATGATACCATAGGATACACAAAACCACTGGAAGATTCTCAGGACCTTCCTTTACAGATGGTTAAGTGTCTCAGATAGAAATTTATAGTGCAGATAATAGAGCACTGTTGAATAATTAAGCATACTTGTTGGATGAACAGTAGGCAAACAGAGTAACAATGAATAGAGTGGCAATACCCACATCAGGTTAATTTCCCATAAAACAGCTGCTGTTTTGCAAATACCATACAGTTCTATAAACATTTTCCTGCCCAGTCTAAGATACTACTTTCCTACTGGTGCATGAAAACACTTAGAAATACAGGTAACTAACTCTACAAAGGAAACTGGAATCAGATATAGGCAAAGCTCTGGGATGCCCAAGTAAGAAAATGTGTGCTGGGAGGGAAATTATTGCAGCTTACATGTAGTGATACTGAAGCTTCTTTGTAACTACAGTGGATTGTATTTCAGACATGGACATAGGTGCCTAGAAAAGTTTAGGAAGCCTGCTTGACCCCCAGCTGCTACTTCAGAAAGTTTTCAGTAGGTCTTGTGTCATATTTGCATATTTTTTGAGTACTGTGGGATATGTGAAATAGCACAAGCCTGATTCCTAGAGATACCAATTATTTGACCAGAAGTACTGACACGAATAACACGCTACTGTAGAATGATGGATACCCAGGGAGTGTGAAGGTGAAGGGGGGGGGGCATCAAACTTTGGCCTTGCTTCATTCTTCCCTGTACATATCTTCACAGAATCTACACTGTTTTAAACAGAGGACATTAGAGAAATTTAGATCATGATATACACATTCCATTACTCTACCCTATTTTGTATGAAGTTAAGTCACTGGAATGGTGACTATTCTAATTCATAGTTTATCCAGCTAGCTCAAAAGAGAGGGTGAAAAGTGTTTTGAGGGAAAAAAGTAATCTTGTTTGGCACAACATTTTCGACTGTACAAAGCATATGCATTATCCACTCTCTCTATTCTTGTTGGATCTAAAAATCTAGAGAGAAATGCAAAGAAGAAAAATAAATAGTAATGTGATCCTGAATTTTATTTTGGTGCTTTTGATTTTATAGCACATTACTAAAAAAACCCATCAAAGCACTTTAATAATTCACCTTCAGGAAAACCAGAAAGAGGCAGCTGTCTTTCTCCAAGTTTGAGAACCATGGCATATCTGCAAAGACATTTAGCGTGCATGACAATTGAAAAGAAACTCTCTGGGACTAGGGCTAGAAGTTTAAAAAGTCATGTTTCGTGAGTTTTCCAGGAGACACCAATCCAACTCAGAAAGTTTTTGGGTTTAGTTTTTTTTTTTTTAAAATTAGGTTTCTCCTGCCCCAAAAAGCCTTCACTGCTTACCAGTCAGCACCCTGGTAGGATGCTGCATCCCTAAACAACCAACAAGGTAGTGTTTCTTAAAATTGGCACTTAAAATGAACATCTAAGACTCAATTTGTAAGATTTAGCAGGCAGGCATTCTTTTATTACAACATGCTGGAGGATTTCAGCATGCCGGCCGCACCGGTGATCATTTCACCAATGTGCACACTGAAGTATCTTCACCACAGCTTATATGGCAGCACTACATGACTATTCATTTTCTTTCCCCGCTTTCCTGTTACATATTCACAGCTTTTGCCAGTACTTAGTAGCATATATACATATCCTTGTAAGGTCTCTGAGGGACTTCAGTGAGGGTCTCTGGACCCTCCAAAGTTCTAAGTGACCACCTTATGAACTTTTTTAAGACATTAGAGCTGGTTACAGAGTGACTTGGTGTTGCCTGCCTGGCTGCTTCGGTTTGCTTCTTCAGTGTTCATTTTGCCTTGCTGGTTTCTTTAAATGGAGGCTTTGGTTACGTGTATGATACATTTCTGTTGCAAGCAGTGCAAGTTCTCAAATTTCTGCATCAGGAACAACAGAAAGCTACTTAGAGATGTGAAAATAAAACAAATGATTGAAGTTGCTTGTATAATTGCTGTACCCTCTCCGATGCTCGTCACTTCTGTCACAAAAGCCATTAGGCCCAATCTGAGTTTCCAAGCGATTACAGGTCTGGAGAGCTTCACAGAAAACTCCTTAAAAATTTTAACAGCAGTTTAGCTGCTGGGAGGGTGCTGCGGGGTTAATGCCTGAATGCGTTAATGCTGGGGGGTTAATGCGTTCCCCGTGTACTGCGTAGGGCGGGGGGCAGCAGGGCCCGGGCCCCACCGACAGAGCAAGTGTAACCAGCACGCCCGGTTAGCACGGAGGAGGCCGCACGCCCCGAAGCACCGTGGCTACCGCAGCCCGGCCGGGGCTAAGGGCAGCTGCCATTGACACTCGTGTGGCGTGGCCGGGCAGGGCAGGGCAGAGGAAAAAGGGCAGAGGGCAAGGCAGGGCAGCAGGCTGCCCATGACCGACATGGCGGCTGCCCCTCCGCCTCCTCGCCCAAGATGGCGAGCCGCGCCCCCATTGGCTCCCGCCCCCGCCGCCGCCACGCTATAGGCCGAGCCGCCGGCTTGCCCCGCCCCGCGCTGCCTCTCTCTACGCCCAGAACTANCCGGCCCGCACCCCGACACCGGCCCCCGCCTCTCCTTCTGGGAGCGCAGCCACAACGCCCTCGACCGGCTCCGCTTCCGAGGCCGGCCTTACCGCGGCGGTGGGCGCTGGGGCCGCAGCCGAGACGGCAGCGACCGGGCAGGCAACCCTCCGGGAAGGCCGCCCGGAGGGGGAGGCGGCGCCGGGTTCAGCAGCAGCCAGGGCTGGAGGGAGCCCTCTCCTCGGAAATGTATCCTTGAGACGGCAGCGGGGGCGGGGGGGGGGCGGTGGGGCTGGGTGTGGCGGTGCGGCGCAACGTGGCCCAGAGCG
The DNA here is from genome assembly GCA_013396655.1 of Campylorhamphus procurvoides. NCBI lineage: Eukaryota > Metazoa > Chordata > Aves > Passeriformes > Dendrocolaptidae > Campylorhamphus > Campylorhamphus procurvoides. Next base: position 63,988 of record WBMV01003172.1, on the reverse strand, counting down.
CTGGCAGGNGAGCGCTGGCAGGGGGACTCGCACAGCCGCAGCGGGGGGGAAGGCTCCCACCCCCATTCCCGGGGTTTGCTGCTCAAGGAGAGGCTGCTGGGAAGCGTATTATTGGCGTGACCTGGCTGGCGAGTTTGGCCGATCGGTCCCGTGTAGCCTGAGAGGAAGCATAGCCTGAGAGGAAGCCTTTGTTCATTGGATCCTGGGCCGCTGCTTTTCTAGCCCGAAGTGCAGATATTGCGAAGCGGGGTCAGCCTTTGGTGCGGTAGTTTTATTGTATATAATTAGTGTCACAGCTGTAAAGCTAAAACCCTAAGCTTTCCCATACTGGGCAGTGAAGGAATCTGCTGTTTTTTCTACTTTTGCTTCCAGCCCTTCAGAGGCTGTTGCACGTAGATTTACCTTCAGTAAGTTTTAGCTAAGTCGAACTGGGTCTGCACACAAAAAAAAATGCTTTATATGAATGTTCAAAGGAAAGTTATACCCAGCATTCCTTGTAAGATATTCTTCACTGATTGTTATTAGAGTTGTTTAAGTGAATTTTAGTAGAGTTCTGATATTTTCTCCTTTTACGAGTAGGAATTGTGAAAGTGGTGGGAAGAGCTCCCCTAGTTTTTCTTATTTACTATAGAAAGAAACATAAAGAACTGATGCCGGGTATAGCTTGGGGCAGCCTGGTTACTTGATGTAACTTCATTTTTACCTAACTGAAAATGTAGACGAGTGTAAAAAAAAACAGAGAGGGTGATTAAATCCAATTCTCCAGAATTTTAGTGTTTTATTGTCCTCCATACCAATAGTCAAGGGATGTGCTTTAGTCAAAGCTTTAAAAGCTGCTCCTTGGATCCTTGTGTTCTTTCAGATACAAGATTATTATTATTCTATTATTTACCCATGTCATTAATTTTTAAAATTTGTTTAAATGTGGATGGAATATGTAGTAATGGAGATGCCTTTATTTAATTTAAATCTGGTAAAGTTACCGCATTACTGAAGTCATCATTGGAAACCTTCATTCAAGGAGGTGGTCTTGAGCAGCAGTGATTGAAGAAGTGAGTTGCACAGTAAGACAATTCTAGTGCTGAAAATAGATTTTAAGGCTCTTAATTTGCAGTGTTGCTGAAGATGGTTACTTTTCTGCATAAGGAGTAATTTTCAGGGACAATGTGTTGATCGTTCCAAACAGACCCTGCAATGTTTGTTAATAGTCATAGTGAGCCTCCTTCTTCATTTTAGTTAAAAGCATGTTCTGAAACGAGTAATTCCATTTTCAAACTAAATGTAGAAATTGTGGAAGTCTGAAGTATTCTTGACACTTAAGATGCACTCTTCTGTTTAAACGTGGTAGAGAATGTTTTAACACTCTTGCTCTTCAGTTAAGTGAATGTTCAGTTATTTATGGATCATACAGTTAAAGAAGGTCTGTTACTTTCTCTCATTATAAGTTCTTTTCTGTATTTTTTGTATCCCTGCCACCTAAAAGTCATTATTACAGAATTCCTAAGTTGATGTTCCTAATATTAATGGAGTAGGGGTGTAGCTTATTGGCATGTGACTTCAGAAGAGACTTTCATATCAACTGGTACAAGGAGGCTTGTGGCCTGGAATGGTATTTGGAATTCCTCTAGGAAAGTAAAATATTTAAAACCAGGTCTTGAGTCCTGCTTTTGAGTAGAATAGACTTAAGTTTCTTACTAGCTAGTACAGTGCTGTGTTTTGGGTTTAGTATGAAAAGACCATGATAATACAGTGATGTTTTAATTGTTGCTGAGTAGTGCTTACACTAAAACAAAGGCTTTTAGTGCCCCATGATCTGCCAGTGAGGAGGTGCACAAGCAGATAGTAGTGGGCAAAACTGAGACCCAAACTTGGTCAAAAGTTGTATTCCATACCTGAGAATGTCGTGCCCAGTGTATAAACTGGGAGAAGCTGGTGGGGAACCAGCAGCTTCTGCTTGGGAATGGACTGGGCATCTGTCAGTAGGTGGTGAGCAATTGCACTGTGTATCACCTGTGTTTCTTGGGCTTTATTCCATTCTCTTTTTCTTTAGCTCCCTTTTAATTATTATTTTACTTGATTACCATTATTAAACAGTTCTTTTCTCAACCCACTTTACCTCAACCCACGTTACCTTTTTCTGAGTCCCCAGTGTGGGGGAGAGTGAGAGAGTGGTTGCACGGTAATGAGTTGCTGGCCACGGTTAAACCACAATAGTTTGCTAAGATAGAGATTACTTACTTGCTTTATCCTTGGAAGTACTGCTTTGCACAATATTTTGTAAGAATATATATATGTAAGTGGAGTAAAGGACTCAGAACACTTAAAGAATTCTTGTTACTTTTTTTTGTGTGTTAGCTTTTAATAGGCTTTTGTCTTTTAGTTCCTGTCAACTTTAATGTGAAGCTGTTAGGTAATCATTCTGCAGGAATTCGTGCATGGAGAATTGGGGACTTTGAGTCTGAAATATTGAACCAAAATAGAACTTTCTGTTTCCATTGAATTCCGAACTCTTAACAGTGTACATTTTTTTTCATTTCTAACTCCCCCAGTTTCTTCAGTTAGTCCCTTTTTTTGGTTGTAGGATGAAATTTCTCTTGAGTCGATTGAAACACAGTTGTAGCTTTAATATCTGTATGCCTGTCTGCTTTCACAGCACTCCATGGAGTCTTGTATTTTGGTGTAGAATCACATAGAAAAAAAAAGTTCCTACATATGCAAACCACAGAATTTCTGGTTAACACCATTGTGGGAGCTCTAGTGATTGTATTATACTGAGCACAGGAAACATCTCAACATTTTATCTTGTTACCCAGCGCTAGATGACTTTAGAAGCTATTGAAGTCTTTCAGTATAAGATAGTACTGACTTTTTTATAAATATTGTTAAGTCATTTAATTAGCTTCAGAATTTCCTGTGACTTGCAAAATCACTAATGTAGCTGGCTTGTTGGAAGTGAATTTGGCAAATACGCTTATTGCATAATTTGGTGTTATACTGCACACAGCTTTTAGTATTTTCAGCATATTTATAGACTGATTGTTTTCTGGATTTTTTTGTAGCTTTTCTTTGCTAGTTTCTGCTTTTTGTGCTGATACTTGAGAAAGCATTGTGTAGCAAACATTTCCTGGTATTATGGAATTTGCTTTTGTAGGATACATATCAATATTCTTCATACTTGTGTTAGAACTTAACATAGCAAAACATCCAAGTAGTTGATGCATGTTGTGAGCAGAAGAGAAATGCAAAGTTTATTTCCTCTGTATTCAATATGTCTGACATCTGTTTCAGCTTTCAGTTTTACTCCATTTATTGTTTTAAAGGTTGACGTTGATGAGAAAGCATTTTGGGTAACTGGGTGTGAGTCAACTGTTATCACAGTGGGGTTGATAATGAAGTTGAATGAGTTAAACCTGGCTTGGTATCCTAAAAGATTTCCTCTTGAGCATGATTATTTTTCAAGGGTCAGGTTAAGGTAAGAGGAATTGAACTTTTATTCTGGGAACAGTTGCTTAAGGATATTTCCATTGCCTGCCTTGGACAGCATGTTGTTAAGAAGGTATCCCTTGGGCATGCATGGGTAACCTTTCCTGAGTAATTAGTAATTCCCAGTCCTCTATAGCATTTTTGAATGTTTTCATTGCAAGTCTCTAGTCACTTCTTAAAATTCCCATCAGTTGTTGATTGATCCTTTTGTGCTTTGGCTGAGCTACATTTACTGCAGTGTGTCATTGTGCTATGGCCAGACTTAGCATTTTATGAAAGGATAAAATGAGTGAGAATTTAACCTGTCTTTTTCAGAATATCAGTTGGTGTGTCAATACTTGAGTTGTGAACTCTGGAAGTCTGACTTTGTGTGACAGGGAACAATCTCAGCATTATAGCTGTTGTTTCTGGGAGGATAGTGTGAATAAAAAGAGAAGACTTCTCAGCAATTTATTACCTTCTTGTCATAAGTAGGATATTTGAGATTCTTGGTTTGAGAAAATGTTTATTTAAGCTGCCAGTCTATACACTAATGATTACATCTTTTGCATGCTGCTGGTATTTATAAAGGATATTTTTCAAGCTAGCCTTAAGGTAAAATAACAATATAATAGAATGATGTTAAATTACACTTGTCTTAATTTAGTCTTCACTGGTGCTGTTGCCACTGTTTTAAGGTTATTCAAGTTCTTGTCTTAAATTTCTTGACCGGTAATTCAGCCAAAACTTTTGGAAGGTCCCCATCTAGAAAGCAGACCTACTGTTCTAAAACTGAAAGCTCTGTGGAAGAAAGTTTTGAGGATTTGCTCTTGAAATATAAGCAGATACAATTAGAACTTGAACACATTAATAAAGATGAAAGACTGGCTTTGAGCAACAGGGAAGAAAATGAACAGCAAGATGATGCTAAAACAGCAGATGCTGAGGACCAAAAAACTGTACAAAATGACAGTATTAAAACAGATGCCGTAAAAGAAGTACCTCCTGAGGAGAAAAATCCGGTTATGGGCTTTCAGGCATTTGAACTGAAACCTCTGAGACAAAAGCTGCCTACTCCAGCTGAGAGGAGCAGATTAAAAAAAGGCAAAGAAGGAACGAAACAGTCTTTGCAAAAACCTGAAGTTACAGCATCCAGCCAAGGTAAATACTTCTGGAGTTATTTTAGCTTGTAAAGTTCTATTTGCCTGCTGTTATCATTGCATTTTTTAGGTGTTGGGGAAAATGTTACTTTAATTAAAATGTTAAAAATTGCAAGTTAAAGGTTTAACGTACTTATCTCCTGTCTTTTGTAATTCCTTCAAGGAATGCAGGCATGTTCTTGGTTTTGTCTTTGTGCTTTAAAAATGTGCTTTCTTAGACTGGTAGTTTGGTGGAAAGCAGGAGGACAAGACTTGAAGGTTTTCATTGCTGTTCACAGCAGAAATCATTGGCATTTCACTTTAAGTTTTACTTCTGCTTTTCCTTTTCTGCAGAAGCAATATGTGGTTATTTTTAGTTGAAAAAAAACACATTGAGAGACCTCTTTTTCTGCATTTTATCTTTCTCTGCTTTCTTCACCCTTAAGAAGTCTTAATAAGGTATTTTCACCAGGGTTATTTTGATCATTATTGATATTCGTGAATAGTGGAGTAATCATAGGCTGGAGATAGAAGGGATTTGTATAAGAAATGCTCCCAAAGAGTAGAATAAGTGTCTTTTCAAAGATAGTCCTGGACTGCAGACCAAAAAGAGTGTAATTGCTCAGGTGCATTACTCAGTGAGAAACAAGTGGTCGTGTCCAGCAGACCTCTGGGAAAAGTGCTTGAGTTTACTACTAAATCTGCAGCAAAATAAGGCAGGTGACTTAGGCTTCCTACACTAAGGCTTTGTGTAGTTCTAATAAGTGTTTGCTGTGGTTGAGGGTGGTGCTTTGTAGATATCGCTTGTCATCTGATGTTAGCTAATTTGTCAGTGTGTGTAAACTACCGATTTGAGTGGGAAGAGACAAAGTAGTGAATGAATGGATTAAGAGCACTGGTGAGTAATTAGGAATGTGAAGAAAAGTAGGACTAGAGCACTGAAAGAATGATTTATGTGTAACTTTAGAATGAGAATTTGGAAGACAAAGCCTATAAAGAAAACAAAAAGAGAAAACTGATAGTCAAACCACCTCATTCTAGGTAATTATTCCCCTTTGTGTGTGTTTCCTATTAATAAAAAGAGAAAATAATTCTTGTATTCTTTAAGAGCTAATATAGTTTTTATTGGCAGACAGGAAGAAAAGCAATGAATTCAGGCCACAGAAGAACTAGTAGTCTGTGGGGAGACAGCATAGCAGGACAGCTATTTAAAAAGCAAAACAGTCTGAAAAAAAAATCCAACTTCAAAACTTAGAAGCACTGAAGTTGAGAATACAGTTCATACAACAGTGAAATAGATGCTATAGTATATATAAACATACCATATGACTACTGTATACTATAATAGATGCATATTAAGAACATTTAATTTTTGCATGCCACTCAAGTGTCTAACATATGGATGATCTGAAAGCAGACAGATTATGTATGAGTGCCTGTTTATGACAGGTTTCCAAAGAAAAACCGTGCCGACCTGAGTTACTGCAAATTCTTGTGTATGAGTGTATCCTATATGATTATGCATGTATTGGGATATCAGCATAATTTGATTTTCCTGTTTTTTTTTATTATTAAATGAAGTAGTGGATGTTTCTACAGACTTGTAAAAGTTGAAGGACTTGTCTTAAAACTCAGGGAGAAGTTTGAGTCTTGTTCTAGAATTAATTCTGTGTGGTTGAGTGCTCCGGCAGGGTTGACAGTATTCGCTCCTTTACTTCCCATGTTAGCCTGTTGTGTCCGTGTTGTCCCCTTCTGGTTTGAAAGAGCATTTGGGTTTATATGGAATGTCCCTGTATATGCCTGCATCCCAGGACCTACTGTACTATCTGTGTCTCCCTACTTCCATTATGTGGACTGGATGGTTAAGGATCGTTGCTTAGTACAGTAAATTTGGAATTTTTGTTGCTAATTCATATGGGTATTAGATATTGTCTTTCTTCCTTTTGTATGTGTGCCTTTTTAAAGAAATGCATATGCAAGCAGGAAGACCATTAGCATTTTTTAAGTTTCATTTTTGTTTAGGTATAATGTCTTGGTATATTTTAAACAGTGCCTTTCTGCATGTGACTCATTAAATACTAGGGAGAGTAAACACTGTACAGACTGCCAATTTATTTTCTACCAAGTGGAATTGTGGAAAGGAATCTCTCTGAAGAAAAGACAAATATAGGAGAACTCCAAACTTCACTAAATGTTTATTTCCTTCCTCTGATGCATATGAACATATATGTATATATGGTTATATAAAAATTATGTAATTAAATTTTTGCCATAAATTAATAATTATTTTCTATAATGATTATATACCATTATAATATATACAGCATTATACATATTATATATAAAATGTAGTATGTTAATCTGTGTGTACATGCACACTACAATAATCAGATGGTTATATTGTGGGCAGTCTTAACAAATTAATATGTCAATATCAAAATTATTTAGTGGGAAATCACTACTATTTACTACTCATTTCTGTAGGAGAACTTTTTTCTGTTTTCCTTTGGTGTGAAATGGAACAAGTGTGTTCTTACTGCAGCTTTGGGCCTTTATATTTAATTCTGCAAAAGAAGGACCAGTTACTCAAAATAGCTGCCAGTGGAATATGAGATGCTCAGGACAGCAGCTGATACGAGACGGTAGTATAAAACAGATGGCAAGAAGTCTTCTTTTCCTCATCTCCAAATTAGTTTTTCTCTACTTCTTGGGGAAGTACATACCAACCTTAAGACAGAAAATTATTAAGAAATGACAAATCTTGCTTTGGGCTTATGGTGTAATGATGATGTGAATTTCATCGGCCGTGCCCAGTTCATATGAATGTTTTTCATGTGATTTTACATGTATCGATGATACTGATAAAATAGCTTTGCATAGATTAAATTTTGCATGTTCTTTTAATGTGGCTCTGTCTCTTGAAATATAGCTTGCTCAAAAATGTGGTATTTTTTTCCTCTTGGAAGGTACGGAGGACAGAGAACAAACATCAGTGCGAAAGCTTAGCAGTTCGGATGGTACATCTGAAAAGGTAAGGAAGTATTCCTCCGTAGGTGAGGCATGATTGCACTGTGATACTCTGATAGCTTTCTCCAAATGACAGTCCAGAAATGTTTCAGTAATAGAAACAGTAAATTTTTAATAAATTATACTTACCAATAAAGTAGGATTTTTAAGCCTTCTTTTGGTAAGAACGTTTGGGAAATACTTTCAAAAGATCTTGTAAAGAAAAAGTTATTAAATGATGTTTCTTGACTTTTTATCTTTTCTTCTGTTTTCTTCTCAAGAAGCTGCTTGATGATGAGGAGGAGATGTCTGAATTGCAGCTTAGGCTTCTTGCACTTCAGTCTGCTAGTAAAAAATGGCAGCAAAAAGAACAGCAGGTGATGAAGGAAAGCAAGGAAAAATTAACAAAAACGAAAAGTGTAACACAGAAAGTCAAAGCCAGTACAAAAGCACATTCAACAAAGAAACCTAGTGCTACAGGTAATAAGTTTAATGTTACTGAAATGGCTGTCAGTGGCATGGCCTCCAAAAAAAAGGTTTATGTGAAACGTTGAGCAATGAGCCTTTAGTTGTTCTAAACCCCCATACACATACACAAAATTCTTCAAGAATCTAGGATTAAGTGGAACGAGGTAGATAAGGTGAAGTTAATCACATAATTTGTTTTATTTAAAGGCAAGCAAACTTTGAGGAAACAACAGACAAAGACATCAAAGAAGATACAACAGCAAAAGGAACTAGACAGACGTCAGAAAGAGGAAGACCAGAGAAAACAAGAAGAAGAGGAGGAGAGAAGAAAGAGGGAAGAAGAAATCAGAAAAATTAGGGACCTTTCAAATCAAGAAGAGCAGTACAATCGATTTATGAAGCTAGTTGGAGGAAAGAGGAGATCAAGAAGCAGGGTAACAAATTTGTTATATAGTGTTAGGTGATTCATTTAGGATACACGAATGATTTCTGTCTTGCCCTGTGTGGTTCTATATGTCACCACCCCGTCTGCAACATCCCCTGTTGTTCTAGCCACTTCCCCTGCCGCCAGAATAGCCAAAACAAGACTACCAGAGAAAAGCTCAAAGTATTTCAGTATTCACAGTATTTTAATCTCATGCTGGACAGGCATTTCCTTTGGGTTTGGAAAATCAGTTTTGTATGAGCTCTACATTGGCAAGTCCATGATAAAGCGTGTTTCTCCTAGATGCATTTTGAACATTGTGACCAAAGACCAGTCTGTAATTTAACCAATCAGTGAAACTGTCTGGGCTCTCTACTCTTAGATTGCAGGTTTTTTTCTCCACATTTTCAAACTTTTTCTGCTTATACAGCTTCAGTGGCCTGCTTCTTTCAAAATGTCATTTGATGGTTTGGTTACTCTGTAGTATTTTTAATAGTAGTATTTAAGTTATCAAGGCACAATATATGCTCAGACACAAAAGATCATTATTTGCTTTAGCCCCACTACAGGATGACAGAATTGTGTCAAATTTATGAAGTAACACTTACTGTAATTGTTGTCATGCTGCACTGGTAGGTTGTTCTCATTCTCTCATCTTAAGATTAGCAAAAGGCACTTGAGTTACTAATGTTCTGTCTCTAGAACATTGGTACATTACAGGAGAAATGACAATGTTACTTCAGCATTAATTCTTTAAGGATGGAAGCAGTACAGCTGCTGTAGCCAGATGTTTCAAGTGCTTGGAGCTGCTGATGCTATAAGAAGAAATGAAACAGCATCTAAGGGAATTGGGACTCCCTGTTTGAGATCATGTTATAGAAGAGTCTTTTATTATAATGAGTGGAAAATTGAGACTAAAAATGTTTGACTGCAAACAGTAGAAATTCTAAAAGCTAACAAAGTGTCTCCTGTAAGCCTCTGAAAGATACATGTCGGAGTCTAAGCATACATAGGTGTTCTGGATATTTTCAGTTCTGAACATCCATGGGCATCCATACAGTGTTAGGAGTTGTTTAAATAATCTGATTTATCAATTGACAGTCTCTGGGCTTGTCTCAAGATGATATATGGCTTCTTCTGGGACAATAAAAGGATTCTCCACATGAGAATTGTATTTAGCGAGGGTAGCTCAAGTGTTCTTGGTAGTGGCCATGACAGATTAACAGAAATAATAAAGCGTTTAATTCTCTTGCAGTGTTTCAGAAATATATGAGGAAAATTTGCCAGATATGTAATTACCTATTAGGTAATTAAAAATCCCTTCTGTGTATCATAACACCCTCCACCCTATCATCCCGGAAGAGATCCAGTTTTAAAACTACCTGTTAATTTGTCTTATTTGCTACCTACAATAGATTTGATTAAAACATGATATTCAGTTTGCTTTTTTTGTACAAGATAAGTAAATTGTATTTATAAAGCAATTAAAATCGTAAGGGCCTTTTTCCAAAATATACTTCTTAGTGATTTGTTCTGAAGTAATATTGTAAGACTAGCTAAATAAATACTTTTTTTGTGTGTTTAGTCTTCAGATACGGATTTGAGATGGTCTTTGGATAAGCCATCTACAGAGAGTGCAGGAGGCATATATCAGTATGATAATTATGATGAAGTTGCTATGGATACAGATAGTGAAACTAACTCACCAGGTAAGGCTTATGCACAGTTTTCTTCTGTGGTGATTGGTGAGAAGAGGTAAAAAGTAGAAAATAAGCCATTCTTTTAAAAAGAAAATACTTGTATTAAAGTTCAGTTCTAGAACTAACATGTTAAAGTGAACTCTTCTGTTTTAACATTGACTCTTTCCATCTCTGCTGTAGTGCTGCTTTTAAGGTCTTCAGGTTTACACTGTTCTCATTTGCCATACTGTGGGTTTTATTCTTTTATGGTCCCAAGCAGGTTTTGCAGGAAGTGAGGGCCCCAGGGCGTTGACTGGAGAGACAGCAGCTTTACAGGAATGGGCTGGACATTGAGTGACACGTGGGTCAGCAGTGAGGTTTTCGGTGATAGAGGGGAACTGTCGCCTGCATTGTAGCTCTGTGACTGTCAGGGGTCAGCTGTTGGAGGAGGTTGTTAAATGCCGATGAGACCGGGTCAGCTTTCTGATTTCACAGGAGGAGAAAGTGTGACATACTAGAAAGACTAGCAATGGTTTTGACTAAAGGAAACTGTTTCAGGCCTGTTTTTCATAAAGTTTATTGTGAAACTGGAGCACTTGGCTTATGGAAGGAGCTGAATTTGTGTTGCAAATGCTTAGGAAGGCTTTTGCTCCTGTCTTCAACTACTTAGTGGGCAGTTACAGAGAAGGCAGAGCCAACCTGTTCCATGGAGGGGGCAGCAGAAGGACAAAGAGCACCACTTAAGTTGTAACAAAATAAATTTGAGTTAGATATATGAGAAAACTGCATAGAGGGTGGTCACGCACTAGAACAGGTTTACTGAAAATGTTATGGAATCTCCGTCCTCAAATATACTTAGAACTTGACAAGTCTTTTAGCAATCTGATTCTGGGGGCAGCCATCCTTTGAGCACTTGAGCTGGGACAGCTTCCAGAAGTCTCCTCCAGCCTAAATCATGTATTGACTCCTGAGTTTGAGGGGCATTTTAAGGTAGTCAGGTTTCTGTGTTCCATCTCAACATGCGGAGTGTTGAGAAAAAATTTAAGCACATTGCTTGGTCTATTACTTTTATTCTCTTGCTTCTCATCTTCCATCCTTTTTTTTTCTCACCTCTTTCTTCTGTTTTCTTCTTTCTTGTCAGCCTTTCGTGTACATTGCTTTGCTAAAATACTACACCTGCTATTTTGTACGTTTAAGCTACATGAATATTTTCTTGATAAAGCATCTCAACCTCTAGTTTTATGTTTCAAAATTTGTTATCAGCTGTATATTTGGCCTGCTTGTGTCCTTGTTTGTATTGTATTTTTGGTAGCCAGTACTCAGGAAACTGAGAGATGCCTTGTTTTAGAAGATAAATTCTTGCAAATTAAATCCAATATGAGGGCTGAATCATTACCATAGCAGTACTGTTTGGCTGTACTTATATGTTGTGCTTAAAATAGAAAAAAGTAACTACTCTTTATATATACATATGTGTAAGAAATAAATGGACACTAGTCTGGTGTTACCTTTGAAATTGGTGCATAGCAAAAACATTTGTCTCTTTTTGTTACATTAAATGGGTTGAAATGTAAGCATGTGTTACTCTTCAGTAAATACCTGTCAGATTTCTTACACTTTTTTTTTAATTACAGCTTCTTCCCCAGCGCAGCCTCCTTTCTTTGAATGCCCAATAGGATATTTTCCACCTCCAGTACCACCAATTTCCTTGCCCCTACCACCTCCAATTCCAGTAAGTAATGTTGAAAGGAGTATGTTTTTGAAAATGTTGATAATTCTCATATTGTATTTTATTTCTAATGGTAAAGATCAAATTTAGATTGTTTTTATACTCGATGATTTCTTTTTCAAAACTCTTTATTTCAGCTATCTTTTGGCTCATCCAATTCTTGTTTAACGGATATTTTCCCTAATGTATTAAAATTTTCTCTTCGTTGTTAGAATCTGTGCTTTTTCACAAGGAAAGCAAAAGTTGTCTGAAGCACATAAGGAAAAAGAATGAATTGTAACTGTTAGCATAAGGCAGCTTTGCCTCTTATCTCTAGTTCGTGTGTGTAAATAAGCTTATCTGGGGAGGGGAACTAAAATATAGCTCATCAGTCCTTTGTTCAAACTTTGTGCCTTTTGACTGTATGTTGTCTATCTTCTCACCGGAGAGTCCACATGGAAATTGAATTAATATGGTTTTTTTTCCCCACCAATTTTCTTCACTGAATGATTGTTATTCTTCCTAGCAAAGCAGTAGAAGGTTGCCATTTCCTCTCATGGCAACTTCTGAATTTTTGACTAAGGGAAATTACCATTTTGTTAGCCCAGACAAATTCATAGAACTGTTTAAAGACTACTGGTCAACTGTATTTATGTGGCTGGGCTATCTCTGGCTCAGAATTCTTGATTTGCATTTAGTTTCTATGTCTCCACAGCTTCCAGTATCCAAATATAACCTTGTTGTTTCCATTAACCTCTGTGGGTAATTACTACTTGTTTTGTGGCAGCTTCTGGCTGTCATCTAAATGCAGTTTGAATTTTATTTAAGCTGTCACAATTTGTTACTTTTAAACCACGGAACAGTTTAGGTCTCGACCTCTGTTAAATAATAATAAAAAGGTAATAATTTTCATGTTTCAAACCCTCGTTTTACTTTCCTCAGCCTGTACCGTCTTTGAGCCATCTATATATGGAGGGTATTTCCTGTGTTTCTCTTGAGCCGCCTCCACCTCTCCCCCCTCTTCCCCCTGAAGAGCCTGAACAGCCACCAAAGCCTCCATTTGCTGATGAGGAAGAGGAAGAAGAGATGCTTCTAAGAGAAGAATTACTCAAATCTCTAGCCAACAAACGAGCTTTCAGAACTGAGGTACTCGCTTGTTTTTTGGGTGTAAGCCTCTAGATGGCAGTCTTAACCAAAACTTAAATGCAGCCTCCTAAGTAAGGCTTACAGGGGTTTTATGCTGCCTTTCTCATGACTTTAAAAAAAAATCAACAAAAATGTTCTCTGAATTTCCATCACACTCTGACCCCAAAAGAAAGTGAAACAAAAGTCACCCTGGAACATCCTTTGAATTGTTAATCACAGTTTTCCTTTTATTTCTGAAGGAATTATGAAACTTCAAGGTAGTGAAAATTGAGTAAGTTCAGGGGAATGGGCATTTTCTCACAGAAACTATTAATTATTTATCAGCCGACAGAAAGCAAAACAAGTAACTTTTATTTCAGCCTTCTAGCAAAAGGAATTAGGAGAGGTTAGCTGTTTTGGTTTTTGTTATTTCAGTTTTTTTTAGTGGGGGGGTTTTTTTGTTTGTTTTCCAGTTTTTGGGGTTTTTTAGGTTTTTTTTTTGAGTGAGAAGCAAAACATGTGATTTTGAAAATGCGGATTGGTTTTGACCTTATTAAAAGATTGTGATATTTTGCTGTTGACCTGTGAATAACTGGCATACTTTCATTTGCTTTTTTGATATTCCTTCAGAATTGCAAGATTTATCTAATACATTTATACTGATACCCTTTAAAATAGCTGCGTATGGCGTGTATTTTTAAGACCATATTTTTGGTTTATTTTTTCAGGAAACATCAAGTAACAGTGGCCCACCTTCCCCCCCTGTTCCAGATAACTTACAGCCTGTACCAAGAAGCAATCTGTCTGCTGTCAGTATTAATACTGTGTCTCAGCCACGGCTGCAAAACACAAAGTTTGTTAGAGTACCAAGGCTTCCACGAGCAGTGATCACAGTAAGGAAAAACTGGTGCTTTCTACTAATAAGACTGTGAGTTGAAGCTTACCTCAGTTCAAGTGAACAGCAGGATTAGACTTAGGTTTTCTAGTGATACAGCACAGAAGAGTGAAGCTTCAATTAAATATTTGAATTATTAGTAAAGTAGGTAATTCATGTGCTCTTCTGGAAAGAATTTGACACTGAAGCAAGAATTTGTGGCTTAAGAGGGCATCAAAACACCTCAGCATGCAGTGAACTAACAGATTGTAAATATAGTTGTGTTCTTTTCCAGATGAGTACAGACACTGTTGCTGAAAGAGGTAGTCTTGCTCTTTCTTCTGCTTATGGCTTGTTGGTGTCTCTGTTCCTTCAAAGTGAGATCTGGAGCATCAGTCCCATTGCTTAACTTATTTAACATGCTGAACTGGTTAGAAAACTAGTCTGGGGAGGGGGGAGGGGGGGAAGTACTCCTTCTGGGGGAGTTGATTTTTTTTTTTTTTTTAGTGAATAGTGTTTGTGTCAGTGTTAGCATGTCTGTGAGCGTGGGTGGATGAGAATATTTGTGAGGAGACGATCAGTGCCTTGTGCTGTTTTCTTCCACCAACATAAACTGAATTTCACCTACCTGTCCTGTTGCGGTGCAAAAATGATGCAGCTGTAGTACATTCAGAAGTAGTAGATAAAACCCATATTTTAAGAACTGTTCAGAAACTGAGTATCAAAAAGAACTGAATGTAGAAATTGAGTATTTTTCATTTTCAAAAGCAGTTTTTTTTTTTTTTTGATAGGATTGATGCATTAAAACGCATAGAGAGTTTTGAAGAAGTTCTGTCCTGGGTAAAGGTTAAATGTATAACTATAGTTGTCCAGACTTACAGTGGGAGATCAGAAGAGCAGTCCTGTAAATGTGAAATAAGTCGCTTTTTTCTAAACTGTAGCTCCAGAGCATTTGAGGTTAATCTAAATCGTCTGCTTGTTTCAGCATCTTTCTTTGTGCTGGAATTAACAGTCACCTGATCTTCAGTGAGTTTAAGTTAGTGCTGTTGGCAAAAAGTGATTAATCTCATTTAATCTGTTCTTTACATACTATTGGTGTTCTGCCAGTTAAACTGCCTGAGGAACTCCCTGTAAAGTCAGCTAAGTACAACTATTGGATAAGAGGCATCACAACTGTGTAGCACAAAGGGGGAGTTTTGGTATGGCTGCCACCACATTTCTGATTTAGATTTTGTTACCTATGTTACTTGAGAAAATTTCTTCAAATGACAGATGATAACTTTACTCGCAATTGAAATAATTCATCAAGTATAGTAGTTAGAACTTCGAGATTTGTATGCTATGACCATGGAGGCATAAGTATGCTGCAGATACCTGAGAATAGGTTGAAAATGTTAGGGTGTCATTCATCTTACAGTATCAAGAATGGGTATTGATGTCTTGTAGTGGAGATATACAAATGCTTAATTTTTTTTTCTTATAATGTGGAACTGGTGTGCCATGATAACGAAAGAAGTTAACCTCCTTCTAGTAACCTTCTCTTCTAGTAAATATGTCCTCAGTTATACCTGTCTCTTTTTCTTCTTACCATAAATCTTTTTACATTCTCTCCACAGCTTCCAAAACACAAGTCTGTTGTGGTTACATTAAATGACTCAGATGACAGTGAGTCTGATGGAGAGCCATCTAACTCAACTAGCAGTGTGTTTGGAGGACTAGAGTCTATGATAAAAGAAGCAAGGAGAAATGTTGAGGTAAGCACTAATAGCATTTTAGTAGATCTATTTGGTAACAATTTTGCTTTGTATATGGAGTTTAAACTTTAGAATTTGGTCGAGAATTACTGGATTGCATCAGAAATGGGCAGGAGTATGTTATTCCTGTCTGGGCAATTACACTGTAATTTGGATTGAACAAGCTAATCAAAATAGCTTTTTGTTGGATGGCATCCTGAAGATATACTATGTAACATATTTTGGCTTGTTTTTTTTTTGCCCCCCTGCTGCCAGTTAAAATTCTAAAAAAAATTGTATCTTTAAGCAAAGTATTGGCTTAAAAGATCGTACTAGCCTTGAGAAGCTTTGAGTTTGTGTTGAAATGCCTCTTAAAAATACTAGTTGATAGCTGTGTACTAGGGTGACTTGGTATTGACTTGAATCTCATTGTAACAGGCATCAAAAATCAAAGCCCCTCCAAAATCAGAAAAAGAAAATGATCCAATGAGAACTCCAGAGGCTCTGCCTGAAGATAAGAAGATAGAATACAGACTTCTAAAAGAAGAGATTGCCAGGTGCAGCTGAGATGAATTGTTAATGTAAAATATGTATAATTTGTAGCCCTTTCCATGTTACTTTTATATCTGGAAGGAAAATCTGAGTTGGAAAAGCTTGCAGTTACCTTCAGATTTTCTCCCCCATGCAGTTTTTACTGACAACATAGAAGTCTAAAGAAAATTCTTGGTTTTGAACTAACTTACAGTAGTTGATTGCAATCACAGAAAGTACTTTAAATCTCGTTCTGCTACTCTTTTTAAAGATTTTAAAACTATAGGGAGCACACGTCAAAATGAATGTTGAAGCTACTGAACATCTTTGTTTTTAACATTTCTGTTCTAGTCGTGAGAAGCAGCGCTTAATTAAGTCTGATCCACTGAGGAACAATTCGTCCCCTGCAAATTCTGATGGTGAAGTTGATGGAATTGGCAGAATAGCAGTAGTGACAAAACAAGTCACAGAAGCGGAAGCAAAGCTGAAGAAAAACAGGTATGTATTTCACTGTCATAGGTCCTACCTTGTCTGCTTAGCAGGATGGAAATAGTCAACAATATTTTCGAATGTGTAGCATTTAAAGTACAGCAAATGTTCAGTTTGCTGTTGTCTTGAACTGTGCAGCCTTTAATTCTATTGCTGTGCAAAAAGAATCATGTTGTAGTTCCAGCGTGACATTTGATAACTTTTAAGTATGATTTGTCATATTAACTGTTTTTAGCAGTGTTTATGTTCAGTGTTTAGATTATGATCTGTTATTAGCCACCTAATAACTATGAAATATGAAAAAATGAGTGTTCTTTTCACTATTAGTGCACAATGAGTTATGCTGGTGATATATAAGTAAATCAGTGCTTCTGCAAAATAGGTATGCTGTTTGAAGCTTTCTCTGTATGGCTTTTCTCTTTTAGCATGCCTCTTCCATGTTTCTCAGCCTTTTTTCAAGTTACTGTGAAAAGTATAAGTGCTTTGCATCCTCTTCTCAGCTTCTCTTGCCATTTGATTATTTCTGTATGATCTTGTGAACAAACTGATTTGTGGTCAGGCATCAATTGAAGGACAGCCTTCCCTCCTCCCTTTATCCACACCCATCTACTCAAGTGTTTTTCTTGCTACTTTTAATGCATTCAATGTCTTTTGTATTTATCTACTCTACTATTTTGCCATAATATTATGGCTTGTAATCTGCTAATGTGTGTGTCCTAAGGAGGAACTGCACTGTTGCTTAACAGAAAGCAAGAACATGGGTGTTTTGGATGTTATAATATTAAAAACAGTATTAAAGATACATTCATACATACATTTCCTTGTCCTTGTAATTAGAATGTTTTCATCTGCATTATACTGCCATGCTGAACTTGGGTTGCTGAAAACTGCTGTATGTCCGAACAGTGTTTGTTGTCTTACGGATGTTAAGACCATCTGGAGAAACTTCAGTTGTTATCTGATAAGTGAGGAGAGCTGTGTTCTTAGGTAATGGATTTTGGAGGAGCAGTGATAGCTCTGAGCAACTTCCCTTCAGAAAAAAATTTGTTACATGCCTTTTCTACTTCTAGAATGCTGTTGATGAAGGATGAATCTGTCTTGAAAAATTTATTGCAACAACAGGCCAAGAAGAGAGAGAATGTTCGAATTGCTGAAAACAAAATTAACAAACTGGCTGAGCAGCTGCAAGCAACAGAGAAGATCTTGAATGCTAATAAGGCGTTTCTCAAGAGGCTTCAGGAACATGTAACTTGCACTCTGAAATGTTTCTGTTTCCTAGAGCTGGAAATCTTGAAATGGGAAGCCTTATTTTTGGAGGCAGTAGGCTTTCTTTGAATTAATCATTAATTCCCATACAATTAGATCTGATTCAGTCCATCTAATTATATTTTATTATGTGGTCATATATGTAAACTTGCATCTTACTGCAGTATTTTGTTTTATTTTTTCAGATTCATAAAGTTCAGCAACGAGTTACAGTAAAAAAAGCTCTGGCATTGAAATATGGAGAAGAACTTGCTCGAGCAAAAGCAGTAGCAAGTAAGGAAATTGGGAAACGAAAGCTAGAACAAGATCATCTTGGAGTAAGTCAGCATACTTTTAAACCAAACTGTACTTGAAAAAGAGTAGCAATTTTGATTAAGAAAGTTCAAATGGAATTTGAGGAAAACAGGAGAATATTTAAAAAGCAGTGTAAGGAATCTTCCTAGTGGTTTTGTGCATTTCTGAGGATTCAACAAAAAAGGCATTAATGATTTGAGAAAGCAAGCTGTTCAAAACCTACATTTCTATGATAGGGGAAGCCATTCATAGATAAAAAGTAAGAGGATCTGTGTTCCTGTGAAGGAAGGAACTACTTGACTGTCTGTAGACTTCAATGACATTGTTGAAATTACCAAGCAAAGTTGCTGAGGAAGAGCTCTAATATTGTTTTGAAAAACAAGACTAAAATGTTTTTGTAAATGTTTGTGTTTGCACTCCCAACATCATTGCTCTATAGCTCACCTTTTAAGCGTGGCCAGAACTTCTGCTGAAGCCCTGTACATGATGTAGGGTAATTTTTATGGCAAAACCTGCAAACCTGCCCGTTGAATTGTGACAAACATTTTGTGGGTTTTGTGGTGGTTGTTGAAATCTTCTGGCGAGAGTTTAAAGTATGTTTTTATAAACTCTGAATGAAACATTTTCCCTGTTTTTACCTCCTATTAGTAGATGAGAAAATGAAGTAAAGGGAATTCTTTTCTTTTCAGCCAAGCAAAATGTTGAAATTGGAGACCTCCCCTGCATCAAGTCCGAAAAAGCATTCAGCAGAATTAATTGCACTAGAGAAAAAACGACTTCAACAACTAGAGTACGAATATGCTCTTAAGATTCAGAAATTGAAGGAAGCCCGTGCACTTCAAACCAAGGAACAATCAAATACTACACCTCATGTGGAAGAGGAGTCTGAATTTACATTACCTCAGCCATCCCTTCATGATCTTACACAGGACAAATTGACTTTGGATAGTGAAGAGAATTATTTTGATGATGAAGTTTTGTCTAATTCCAACCGAGAACGAAGGAGATCTTTCAGAGAATCTAATTCTTTCACTAAACCAAATCTTAAACACATGGACACTCCAAAACAAGAAACTATAAACAAACTTTCTAAAAAGGCTTCAGAGGAGCCTGAGCTATTCCTTGGGTTGAATATTGATGAACTGAAAAAACTTTATGCGAAAGCTGACAGCTTGAAAGAACTGCTGATGACAAGTACTGCCTCTGTTGTACCTAAGGAAGATCAGTTATGTGGTCAGGTAAATGTTTTACAACTAAACATGAAGCTTGTCTTTATTAGGTGGTATTGCAATTGTTGTGTATCTGTTTGTCTGTTTCTTAGGAAATTTCAGTGGATGTGGATTTTTTTACATCACAGAACAAACAAACTGAAGTGAAACCATTTCCCTTTGGACCATATCGTAGTCCTCTCCTAGTATTTAAATCCTACAGGTATGAACACTGCAGCATCTCTTTGACTTGTGTCTGTTTCCTTTTTCAAGTATTCTTCACTGCCCTTCCTAGATACCCAGGCATGTACAGAAAGGCAAGTTGTAGTGAGAAACTTGGCTATCCTTAAATAATTTTGTCTAGTTCATGGAATCTAATTATTTCAGTCGTGTTTTCTGGTATTGCATGAGTCCCTTGTTTTTGTGCAGTGGGCCAATTTTACATTGTGTTGCATGTTGTGTGATATAACTAAATTAAAAATAATAGGTGTTTGAAAACAGGATTTTTATATCCAATATGAAGCAATGTAAATCCAAGAACCATATTTCAGTTATGCAGTCTCTGGACTTGGCTAGGATTTACATTGTCTGAGTCAAAATTGAGGCAATCATCTATTTTTGGATTCCTGCTCAGTGGAAAGAGCCATGACCACAATGATTCATCCTGACTTGACATTGACACCTGTGAGTGTAATCAATTTGGCACATCTGTTTTTGACTAAAAGAGAACTTTATTCCTACACATCAAATCTGAGAAAACAAAAGTCTGAAATTTGAACAGGAGCAGTTGAATCCTTCCATATGCTTCCAGTTTTTTATTTCTCTGCTCTCAAGTAGAGAAACATGGAGGATGCCATCTTTACAGGAGTATTCATTTTAACTTCCTGTAGGTTATGACTGCACTTCCTGAAGGAGCTAGAAATCCCAAAATTGATGCAGTCAAAATTTGGCTAAAGATTTAAGCGTTAGTCTGCTCAGCTCAGACTGAGTTTTGTTTGCTTACACATTTTAAAATCCGATACTTTTTTTCGCACTGTTTCTTCATGCTAATCTTTTAACAGTTCTCTTTACACTTTGATTTGATGTCCATCTTAGGCTGACTAGAGCATGAGGCTTTCAAGAAGTTGCTGAAAGGCAGTTTCAGTTTCCTTTCAATAGTGTGTCGTTATTAAACTTTCTGTTTTCATATGAATGAAGTTCTGCACCTAAAGTAGAAGAGAATGCTAGAGCAGAACTTAGATTGAGAAGTATAGCGTTATTCCCTTCCTCTCCCACTTGTTTTTATCTTCCTCTTAAGAATGTGTAACTTAATGATGCTTTTGGTTAGTGGTGTGGTTTTGAAAATAATGAGATTTAATACAGAAAAGCTGAGTTTTAGTTATTTTTTTAGAGAGGTGATGTCTTGCCTTGTTATCACAACAATGCACTGTTTCATTTTAGGTTTAGTCCATATTTTCGAACCAAGGAAAAACTGTACCTCAGTTCAATAACATACAGCAATATGATTGAGCCAAAACAGTGTTTCTGCCGCTTTGATTTAACAGGCACATGTAACGATGATGACTGTCAGTGGTGAGTTCTTTTTAATTTTCTTAATTTCAACGCAGTCTCTCTTCTAGATGTCTGACTCTAAGTCTGAAATGAGCATAGTTTCATTTCTTTAAAAGGTCTGGAGATACACGAATATAGATATATATCATGTGCACAAGTTCTAGGAAAGTCTATTTTTAATAAGTTGTTGCAATACTTAGTTGGAAGGGCTGAAAAACACAAACCTTTTCATGTACACCATGAAGAAAGAGGAAGCTCTTTAGATGCACATTTAGAAAAATAATATGACCTGTTAGACAATATTTCATCTTTTGGTTGCCTAGTAATTCAGATGGGACTGGACTTGCTTTATGGCTTTATAACTTGAGCCCATTATAGAACCTCATGTAGTGGTTGATACTGTTAAGCACGCTGGAGATGAAAAACATATATCAAATACATGATTAAGTAAAAAAAAATACTATTCCAGTAGTGTAATTCTAGTTTTCTGGAAAATACTGGCTAAGTTTGTTTCTTGAGGCCTGGTGTTAAATTATATTAAGAAATCACTTGTTTAATGGTATTGAGCGGTATACTTAAACATGAATTTGAATTGGTTAGGAGTACACTCAGTTTGGAAACTTGTAACTACTGGAAAAAATATAATAGGAGCGAACTTTAGCTCTTATGGATTAGCTTTTAACTGTTGTCATCAAACCATTGTTTGACCCTTTTAAATACCAAGTGATACCCGATTCCTGTAACTACCTTATTTGAACTGGAAAGTTCTAAATACTGTGATTTTGTGTTATTGTAAAATGAGTTTATGGGCACGTATTTTAAAGAGTAAGGCTGTAGTGAAATAATGAGGACTAAGACTGAGTTGCTGATGCAGGCTTAAGTTTAGAGAAGGCCCAGATATATTTAACTGAAATTTCAAAGCATGCTATAGTGTTTTCTGTGGATATCATTTTCTTTATGCCTCCCCTGAGCGTTTACTAAAACAAACTTTCTTAGTAATTTGTTGCCATATTAAATGTATTAATTGCTTATTTGTTTGTTTTAGGCAGCACATGAAAGATTGCACTCTTAGCCGCAAGCAGCTGTTTCAGGATATTCTGTCTTACAATTTAGAACTGATTGGCTGCTCAGAAAAAAGCACTGATGAGGAAATCAGCACTGCCACAGGTTTTTAAGAGTCTTTTGTTCACTTTGCTATGGAAAGATTCACTTCTGAAGGGAATGGCTTTCATTAAAAGCTCTACAAGGAGTGCAAGGACTTCAGTGTGAAGCAATATATAAGATAGCTATATGAAACAGTAGGTTTCTTCCGTTGTCCAGTGCAGTCCTTTGTAGTGGTTAATTACCTTGGTGTCTTTACAAAAAGAAAAAAAAAATACTGATCTGAGGAAAATTTCACTCAAAAAAAATAAAGTATTGCCAGGATTCAGGGAATTGGGGTTGACCATGGGAATGACCATGAAAGCTTTCCCTCTTTCCTTCCTTAGTTCTTTCTGTAACTACTGAACTGATCTGTTTCAGTAGAGCTGGAATTCCATAACAATGCCTTCGCCATATGGGCAAGTTGCCAAAATGAACTTACTTATTTTTTCATTTCTTTGTGCTAGTGTGTTGAGTTACCATACCTCTTGATTACCATACCTCTTGAAGAAGCCATATTTTGTGAATTGAGCATAGATTGTGCTAAATTGCTGCTTCGTTACTTAAATGTTTTTGTTTATTTGTTTACCTAAGCTACAAATATTCTTGTTTCAGAAAAATATGTTGAAAAACTTTTTGGTATAAACAGAGACCGTATGTCGGTGGATCAGATGGCTGTTCTTCTGGCCAGCAATGTCAATGAGAGTAAAAGTCACAGTAAGTAACTTGGTAATGAAATACAATATATATAAACTTTAAAAAATTATGTAAGTACTTTGATGACTTTGTAAACCAAGAATATTTTTGTTGCTTAGTTTATCTCAGTAGTATAAATACTGGTTATGGTAAGTTAAAGGGTAAGTTAAAAGCAACAGAGTTTGTTACAAGGCTATAATATAATAGTCTCGTAGTCCAATTTGTAGAAATTACTTGTGCACTTCAGCACAATAGGTCTTGAATCAGTAGTATTGAAATCTATACACTTGTGTTGCACTCCCAGAATCTCTTTATCTAAAATTTTATTAGCTGAAGTGTTCTATTCTTGAATACAGAAAAGTAAAAGAAGTTCTGTTGCTTTGTTTACAGCACCTCCACATACAACATGGAAAGAGAAGAGGAAGTGGAGACCCAAGTACTGGAGAAAACCCCTGTTAGACAGTAGCAGCAGTGAAGAGGAACAGTTCATTGGACCTATCAAATATGGTAATCTGGATATGTGGCACAAATGAAAGAGAGCACTGGAGGAAAATTACCTATCAACCTCTTCCTAATACCTGATTTTTTTAAAGTAGTTCTTAAGAAAACCAGTGATTTTAATAGCTCTCTTGACTTAATACTTCCTGCATGCAAACCTTCTTTTCCATAAATTTTTGGGTAAAGTTTGATATAAGTTGGTTGTATTTATAATAGATTCTTCTTCCTGTAATGTTGGACTGGAAATTAAGGTGGAATTTCTAATTACCTGTTTTTAAAAGGAGCATAAGGAAGTAATTCCCTTGGATGTTTCAGGTTTGCCCATGCGCCTTTAAGATTCTTTAAAATCTGCCCATCACCCCCAAACTTTAAATCGTAAAACTTCGTGGGTTCAGTTATCTTAAATTGGAGCAGAGTTAGTATTGGCTCTGAGGTCATGAGTTAAAAAAAGCCTGATCTTAACTTGGAAGCTTGTTAGAGCGTCAGTAACATGACAGTGTTTCACATGTGACTCCTGCAAGTAGGAGCTTTCGGGTTTGCTAGTAAATCCTCCAGAAAAGATTTTTAGAGACAGAATTTTTCTTTATCAAATGGGTCTAGTTCCTAATGCTGCCTAATGAACTGCCTTAGTTGGTGTCTCTTGATCAAGTCAGCCTTATACGGCTCTTTATCTTGTTCCTTCATATTTGAAATACAACCAGTTGTCTACACACAGCACAGTTCTAATTGTTAAAGGATGTTGTAATAACCATGTTTTTCTCTGGTCAGTAGCTATACTTGAAATACATAAATGCCACATGTTGTGTGAGTTCTGATCTTACAGGTCACTTCTGTTTTGAAAAAAAACCTTTTGTTTTTTAAATATCATTTGCAGCCCATCCCACAGAACATAAAAAAAGAGTTCCAGTGCTTGATGCTGTGGTGACTCCAGATGATGTCCGGTATTTTACAAGTGAGACTGATGACATTTCCAACTTGGAAGCAAGTGTCCAAGAAAACCCCTGTGATGTACAGCTTTGGATTAAACTTGCATATAAATACTTGAATCAAAATGAAGGGTATGTCTACTACATTTTAGATTTTATTTGAGACACTTGGTTCATTTACATTTGATTTAACCATGCTGCTGTGATCAAGTTTCCTTTTTGATGTTAAAGAACTTTGTTCAACAATGACACAAATAATTTATTACTTAAATGCAGGTTAAAAAATAGACTAGATTAGGTTTCCTGCTGTATGTAGTATAGCATATGAGTAATAAATAGCACTGGTGGTTTATCTTTGGGTAAGTTCTGATTTGGAATGGAAGTTGGTGCAAAGTAGTATGGAAGAAATAATTGTTCATGTTTGAAAAGTGCACAACTTAATGTAAAATTACAATGGAATGTTGTGCTTCCAGTAGTAGAGTAGTGGACCAGTAAACTCAAATTGGATTCACCTCTACGGAATGAATGGTTGGAATAATGTTTGAAATTACTTTCATCAGAAAGATTTCTTAAAAGAAGAATTCTGACAGATGGTTTTATCCCTGTAGAAATGGTCCAGTCAAGCTCTCTGTTTTTCATTTTCTAATTCTTTAACTTCTAGATTTCTAAGTTTCTCTAGCTTCTCTTCCTTACAATTATACTGCAGGGTGCCTTTTTTTAATGGCAATCACATAATTAAAGCAGAAATTCTGTCATGATGGTTTCATCCATCATGACAGTTGATGGATTTCAGTTTTTATAGTCAGGTACTGACTTAATCAACTGTAAACAGGGAGGAAGGGGAATGGAGAGGAGCAGCTCTACAAGTCTTGTTTAAACTGTGGATAATAGAAAAGGTAGCAAAAGATCAGTTCAGCTATATCAGTGGGGGCCTAAACAATAGAAGGGGTAGAACTGGAAAGGCCAGTACTCAAAATACTACCAGCAAGTGTCAGCCTGAGAAGAGAGCACTTCCTAAATATAAGTGTACTTGGGAATTGACCAGTAAAAGAAGAGAGAAAACCTAGTGGGAAACAATGCATCCTTTTCTTAAAACAGCCATCCCCCCTATCTCCCCCTTCCTCAGTACTCTGGAGAAATTTGAATGGTGTAGTAGGTTAAAGTGTTCATAGAAGGGATTGGGAAAACTTTGATTTTAGGGTTAACTGTGTTCGCTTTATTTTGGGACTTAACATTTTTCCTCTGTCTATGCAAAATAATTTCCAAAGATGTTTTCAGAATAAGTGTGACCTAAGGAACGTTCTGTGGTTTTATACAAGTTCATCTGTAATTAAAGCTCAGCTCTGTGGTTTGCAGTAATGTCAGTTATTTGAACTAATCTTATATTATTTTGTGCATATCATCTCCTGATAGTTATCTCAAAAAGTCAAATTTAATTTTTCTTCATGGTTTAGAGACAGAGAACATGTATGACATGCTGAAATAAAGAGTTTTACTTGATGACTGTAGAAAGTGAATACGTAACAAAAGTATCATAGCTTACTTTACCACACCTTTGAAGTTCCTACTGAAGTTCTTAAGCCTGTGTGATGTAAATGCCTTTATATGGTTGCAGGTTGAGAACTTTGCTTACAGACAAATCTTACCAATGTTCAATTAAACCGGACTCTCATTTGAATTGGCAGTCTTTTCGTAGAATACTTGTTTCCATGCACTATGATAAATGCACCTAATAGCCTTTGAAGGATGAAAACCTATTGAAACTTTGATAAGAAAGGACAACATGTTTAAAAAAAGGCTAATTGTGTATGACTTTTGTTCTGATTAAAAGCATCCATTTTCATGTTTGATATTGTGTAAATCATAATACCAACACAGTTGATGTGCATTTCTAAATTCTTAATTTTTTGCAGCTCATCGTCTGAGTGTTTAGATTCTACTTTAAATGTTCTGGCTCGAGCCCTTGAGAACAATAAAGAAAATCCTGAAATTTGGTGTCATTACCTCAGACTTTTCTCAAAAAGAGGAACCAAGGAGGAGATACAGGAAATGTGTGAAACAGCAGTGGAATATGCTCCCTCTTATCAAATCTGGTGGACAGTAAGTAAAAAAATAAAAGTGTATATGAAATGTTCCTGTAAGTGTGCATTTTTTACTGTAGAAAACCAGTATGTATGACATGGAAATTGCTAAAGGAACATTTTGCACTGTAGCTTTTTGAAAACTCAAAAGCTGCTCAGAAAATGAAATTATTCAAGTTCTGCTTGCAGGTTAGTTGTAGAAATCATCGGTTTTCCACAGGTAGTAAAAGTTACTTAAAATCAAGATAATGCTGCGTATTTTTTGTTAGTTGTAAAAGTTTGCTATCTGTTCTTTCATGCATTAAAAGATTAAATCTTTTGAGTTTTAAGGTGAGGATGATGTATGAGGGAGGGAAATATGGTTTGCAGGACAGTCAAAGGCATTAATCAGAGTTTGTGACTTCTGTGATTTTTAAACTTGAACCTAGAAGCTTTACTTCCATTCTGATAGCTCTTATGAATTCTCTCTCTCTAGTTTTTGAATTTGGAGAATTCCTTTGATGGAAAAGACTATGTATGTGGGAGGATGCTACAGTTCCTAACGGAAGTGACAGCGAGAGGAGAAAATCCAAATCTTGTGTCCTTTCAGCTGCTGGAGACTCTCCTGTACAGGGTTCACTTAAGCCTGTTTACAGGAAGACATCAGAATGCTCTTGTTCTGCTGCAGGTAACTTCCAGGTTACCACCCCAGGAATGTTTTCATCCTTTCACCTTCCTAATGCTCGTGACTCTGGTAGTTTGAATTTTTAAAGAGCTGTTTCTTCCACTAGGAGAATTCCTTCAGCAAATAGAGGCTTCGGTTTTGAGATATGATGCCATTGTAAAACCTGGATATACTTTATGGTTTTGTTATCTGTTTTTCTTTTTTTGTGTAGCTAATAGCCTAGACCGCTATATCTCAAAATAATTCCCAAGGAAATGCTTTATTTCTTAATTTCCAGTAAGCCATAAACAGTTTTCTGCAGTGTTGAGTAATGTACAATAATACATTACCCTGTTGAGTAATGTATTGCTTTAGGTATTCAAAATTGCTACAGAAATTATCAAACCAGTAGTTCTTGAGAATAAACATAGTATGATGTTATCTAACAGTATTGTCCTGTTCTCAGATCAGAGTTTACTGCTCCCATGAGCTCCAGTCATTGAGTTAGCTTAAAACTGTGACTGTAGAAAGAATTTAGGTGATTGTTACTTTTGTGTAGATGGTAAAAGTGGTGGCTGAGGGTGAGAAATGGAGTGCTGACATAATCCTGTCCTGAAAGCGGGAGCTACTGTTGCAGGTTTTCACTGCTGCCAGCAGGTGATGCCTGTTGCTTGCTGCAGCCTGACATGTTCCTCAGGGTTTGAGGCCTTCAGGCGTTTGTCTGGCTCCAGTTGCAATGGGAAAGTGCAGTGCTGTGTTGGCTTCCCCCAGATGTACTGAGCAATTTAACTCTGAATGAACAAAAAGAACAGAGGAAGAAGTTTTTAGTTTGTGTCACATTGACATGGAAATTGATTAAGTATAGGAGAATAACATGGGTTGATTTCCCTTACGTTTCTGTGAAGTATCATCACAAAGCCGAACGTCCTTGTTTTAATATTAATCTGAAATGTGTAGTTGAAAAAAATGTCTTGGGGTGAGATTACTTAACCATATTTAATAGAAAATAATTTCTAGGTAGCCGCTACTTCAGAGTAAATAGCAGTGTGTTTCTTTAGAAATCTTGAAAGTAATTTTTTTGAAGTATTTTCAAGAGTGAAGAAGTGATCAGTTTTCATCTGTTTCATCTGTTTCAGGGTGTGTGTCCTGCTGAATTTTGCATAAATTTGCAAATACATCCACTCCCTTGAAAGTGCTCTCTTTAATTGTGCTATGTTTGTCCCAGAAAATGTTGACAGATCACTAGCCACAAGATTCTGTTCTGTTTCAGGAGCAATTCATGTTTAGACTTTATCTAATTGCATGCTCTAATTTGTTTTATTTGGGATCTGCCAAGTAACTGGACTATTCGATCTTTGTGTATGACTAGTAGAAAACTTTGGAACAGTATGGTTGGTTTGGTAAGGTTTCCAACATTTTTCAGAACAATGTATCCAGGGGTGATGGTCACTTCAGTTGACTTGAGTAGCTGTAACTTAATAGCTTCATGACCACAGCTTACTAAAGAAAACTCCAAACCCACAAAACCTAGTAGGCTATATTAAGCTGAATCCAGCTTATAGATGAATTGTCTCGAGGGCTAATGTATTACTTCTATGGAACTAGAAGTAACTGAAGAATTAAGCAGAAAAATGAAACACCTGTTGGGAGATGGATGTTTTTCAAGTGTCTCTCTTCACTTTTCAAAATAACGTTATGCATTTTTTTGAGCCTGTTACTAGACATCAGGCATATCATTTGAGTAGTCACACATTCACATAAACTAAATAAGATCACAGTTAACGTAAAGAATTACTTGCTGTCTTTTCTATGGGAAAGATCTAAGAATATTCAAACTCACTCTTCCCATTTTTGTTTCTCATTCTTAAATCTTAAATGTAATGTATTTCTTCTAACCTTTACAGAATGCTTTAAAGTCAGCAAATGACAAGATAATATCAGAGCACCTTACTGTAAGTGACCGTTGCTTGGCTTGGCTGGCTTACATACATCTGATTGAATTCGGTATTCTCCCAGTCAAGTTCTATGATCCAGCCAATGTCAGCCCTTCAAGGATTGTCCACAAAGAGCCATTTTTAATACCATGGCAAACAGTTCAAGATGTGAAGACTGATCCTGATACATTGTTAGCTATGTTTGAAGGTAAGATTAAGGTACCTTCTTAATACGTTATTCACATGTTGTAAATCAAGAAAAACTGTCCTACTTCTAAAATTTCAAGGCAGTGCAATATTGCTGATGACTCTTTTAAACCATTGGATTAATTTAGTAAATATTTCATCTTGATTTGAACAGAGCAGTTAGGAAGCTCCCGTGTTTTTGAGTGTTTAACAAATGCACTGAGCTTTTTGTCTGTGGTTCAGAGCTACAACTTTATCTTGATAGAAGATGATAGTTCAGAGAAAAAGACCAGTCAGTGACTTGTGACTGCATGACATTGCTAGTTTTCTTGGGCTTAAGCAAGTATAAAGCCAAGCTTCTGTTGTCATTCTTTCTTACCCTTTCTCCTCTTAATAGGATGTGTTTATTGGAAAGTTACTTTCCTGGAAGATTAGTGTATTTCCTTAGAAGAGGCAGAGAAATGCATGTGTTTATCTTAATTCAAGGTTTAAATAAGCTGAATAATTTTTTTAAGGTTTAAGAGGAAGATATTAGAAGAAATTGAGTTTGTCTTGCTGCCAGAGGTAGGCTTCATAGTAGCAGACCAATGCTATTATGTAGCATTTAGAAATGTCAGTCCTTAGTGTGTTAGCCAGCAGCAGTATTGAGTTGCCGCTGAGAGTATGCTGCAGGTGGAAATGCAGCATGGAAATACTCGAGGATCAATGAAGTAGCCAGCTGCGAGAGTAAAAGCAGTCTAGCCATGGTAATGGGGTGTTCACTGTTGGACAACTTTTTATTACGCTGAGAAGAAAATTAATATCCTGTATTAGTTTTTGTCTCAATAGCTTTCAGCAGCTATACTGGAAATCCTGGAATGTGAATTTAAATATGGTAATATGCTTCTATCTGTAATACTGCTTTAGTGTTTCATTGGTAGGATGTTTCCTGTTTTTAAAATGAACAAGAGATGAGACTGAAAAGTTTTTGTCCTTGCGTCATGATGAGAAGTGTAAAGAAACCTTTTCCAAATATTATCTTTTTCTAATAATTTGCAAAAGCAGCACTCTCAGTAGTACCTTTCCACACCTATGTATTTTCATTATGTCAAAGGAGGTTTTTTTTTTTCACGTGAAGACTTCCAATAACTTTGATGTTGCTTGAGATCTAAAGGCTTCCTTTTTTACTTTTGTTTTGAAGATGCGGTCAAAACATGTACTGATGAAAGCCTTGAGGCTGACAAAAGAATAGCTGTTTGCTTTCCTCTCTACAGAAACATGATAGCTTTGCTGAAACTTCTTGAAAGGTAAGTTGTTTCAAGACATTTTTAATTGGAGTACTCAACTGTTTTTTTGAAAACTTACCTTTACCTTTCTTTAAGGTGGGAGTCTGCTGCAGAACTTTGCAGATCTTTATTGGAGCTCTGTCCTAACAACTGTCAGCTCTTGGAGAGTTTGGCCACCTTGTATTTGCAGATGGAGCAGAGTGACAATGCCTACAAGGTGTGGATTGGAGCTTTTGAGAAGAATCCTCAGAATGCAGAAATTTTTTATCGGTTGTGTAAATTTCTTGTTTCGCAGGTAATACTCCTCTTCAGAACTAATATCTTGCTCTGCTAGCTTTATGATGTTTGGGTTTTGTGTGTTGTTTGAAATAATCATCCAATTGATTAATCGTCATGATATTTTTTAATATGTAGTAGTCCTTTACATAGATGGGAAAAGTATAATTGGCAAGATAAGTGATGTGATAGAAGATAATAATAGAAATTATATAAAAGCATAAATCTATAGTTTGGGTTATTCTAAATCAGCATTAATATCCTTAAGCAAGAAGAACAGAAAGTAAAAGTAGACCTTGCAATATTTTTTCCGCTTATTTCTGCTGTCTGCTGACTGACCCAATTAGGCGTAATTCTTGAGAGAATGAAAAGAGTGGAGCATTGCAGAGGTAGACACACCATTTGTTATTTATTTTGGTTAAGTTCTTACCATTTTCAGGTTGATGTCCAATTTTAATTTTTTTTGTTTTTAAAAACCCCTACAAAACAGGAAAGGTCAAGCAGTATTCTTCCACTGTTGCAAGATTTTGTGGCAGCTTTCTTTGAGAATACATGCCAACAGCATGGTCCCATGGATCTCTTAAGGTATGTTTAGAATATTTTTTTAATTTAAATTTTGGCAGTATTGGCATTTTCTTGAATAAGAAGATAGTCTACAACTTTTAAACTCTTCTACTTCTCAGCTTGGCATGTTTTGCCAAAACGTCAGTGAATGATAATTTGGTAGTTCATAAGGTTTATACTTACTTTTGCGTAAGTACTAATTTGTAAAACCATGAGTATCTAAAGTTAATATAGTAGCAAGTTGAATGTCTGGATTTGGGCAATGAAAATCAATAATATATATATATATACGAAAGTTGGTTTTGGTTTTCCCTGCCCCTAAAGCCAGGAGCCTAAAATTGCATATCTAAACTAGACGCTTGCAAAAGAGCTGAATTCAGAGGTTCAGCTTGCTGTTAATCATATTATTATTGATAAAAAGACTCAGGTTTCATATATAGCCTGATGCTTGTCCACTTGAATTTTAGCACCTAATTGAGAGACTTATTATTTGAAATATGCAAATTGCTTATGGTCAAAATAGGTGCCTCTGAAGGCCTTCAAAGCAAAAACCTTCTGTGCTAAAGCTTGTGCAGATGAGGTTTTGTAACGTTTTTATCTCTAAGTTAGGTGTCAGTTTTTATTCCTACTTACATTTGTTTACATGAAATTCAGTACTGGTAATGCAGTCTAGCTGATCGTATGTAGACAATTCTGTCTTAATGTATTTTATGTGATGAGGTGAAAGTTGAAATAAAAGGTAACATTTAACTCTGTACATAATGAGGGAGTCAATGCCTTCTACATTAACTGTATTTCTGTGTAACGCTTTCTGTATAAAGTACATGTGGATAGAATTAAACTAAAATCTGAGAAAAGTGCATATTTGTCATTATTTTTCATGAACTGGACTTTTGAACTGAGTGTTGCATCTACATTCTTCCATGTAGAAGGAAGTTCTGATTTACTGCTACTTTTTTCTCTCGTAGATATCTCTTGAATTTTCCAATGCCAATTGAATTTACGTCACCTCTCTATAAAGAACATATTATGGATGATGTTGTTAACCAGCAGATCCCATATCTGTGGCAGATCTACTGGTGAGATTTTTGTAAAGAATTTCTGAGAAACAGCTCTTGGGTCTGAGTAAATTGCATTTTCAAAAGCAGGATATTCATTACTTGCCTAAGGCTATATGACTTTGGGTCCTTCCAGTAAACGATCTACCAGTCCTTAGAGAACCTACCAGCCTGCTTCACAATTAATTTTATGAAACTGAATTGCATATCAACTGAAATTCTACACTTAAGAAATCTTTCAGAAGTTCTGACCTGTTGGAACAGTAATAGATGTGTTTATCTCAAAATGATTTTCTTGTTTTTACTTTTGTTTTAGGTTGCTACTGCTGATAGTGTTGTTCCTTCTCCTGGCTTTCATTTGTCTCCCTTTTATTTTACAATAGTTACCCCATTCCATTTAGTCCTGGTCTTCCCACCTTCCTTGGCCTGCTTTTTCAGCTCTGCATGGAGAGAAGCCCTCCCACAGCAGAGTGACCTGTTCCTCTGCAAGAGATGGCAAAGTAGCACCTCTGTCATGTATACGCAATCTTCTTTTTTTTTTCTTCCACCATTGCTTTTGATAGCAGCAATATATAGGATTGCCAAACACTAAATTATAAGCCATCAATAACTTTCATAAGTTACATAACTGTGATTACTGAGGTGTTGGCTTAGGCTATCTAAGAAATTTTGCACTTCTTGGTCTGGATTCGTCAGTCTTCAGAAGTAGCTATCAGGTTTTTCAGAAAAGTAAAGGGGCAAGGAGGATAATGCTTTACATATTGAGTGAGGACCTCTCAGAACTTCTGCCACACTGTTGCTTATAGTTTTTAATTGGTGGACAGTGTACAGGTAAAATGTATGGTTTTCAAGGAAACTTGATCTAAACCTTATATAAAGGTCATCTTAATTTTTTTTGTATTGTCCATTAATACAAACTGAAAAAACTCCTTTTTTTTCTTTTTTTTCCTAATATTAAGTACCTCTTCACAAGCTCAGTTTTGGGTTCAGCACTTGACCCAGGCAAAGCATTGTTACTAAGACGCTTAAGTCACTGTTTAGTCGTAAGAGACCTTAACTTTAGCTCCTGCGTCTAAGAGGAGATTAGTGGTCTTTTATTAAGTGCCTGAATTACTTTCAGGCTCTTAATTGAGTGTTTCTCTGAGTTTTGCTACAGTAAGTGTCTAGGTAGCTGTGCCTGCATATCTGTCTTTCCTTTCTTCAGGTATGGAGAACAAAAGACGTAAAAATTCACTTTTACCAACTGAAAATAGATTGAAATCAGCAAAGCCTCAGAGCTCCTGTAACAATGCTTTACTTGGAAAGATCATAGCATGTGTGTAGATGTGTATGTGTGAACACAAATATATACATACACTTTTTTAAAAAGAGTAGCAAACTGGGGATTTAGGTTGTAGTTCTTGGGGAAGGCAAGAGCAGAATCAGGCATATTGATTATGTTACCCTGGCTTTCTGTAGCACAATAGTAACAGCAGCCCTATCTTTGTATTTCTGTAGTCTCCTTCAGGAGGTTGTTAGTTTTCAGGGTTCTTTTCCCCTCATGACTTATTGAAAGTCTTACCTTTTTTCCGCTGTTATTTTACTCTTTGAAGTAAGGATTGTTCACCATGTTTTGTTCAAAGCATGTATCTACTTCTGTCTTTGGTGAGATCCTGTATGTTGGTTGAACTGTATGTTTCTTTGAGAAGCTGTTGAACAAAATTAAGGTGGTGGTTTTTTTGTTTTTTTACTTGTCAGGTTTTTTTTCCCTCTGACATGATCAGTGTGTTTCTACGGCAGATCCTGGTAATACTTGTTTTAGGACACAAATTTTGTTGCCACAGTCCGATATTATTTCTCAAGTGGTTTTAATCTGATTTGAAATCTATTGTTCTGAAGCTCAAATGGAAACTCAAGACTTGGCTCTATCCTGTGACAGTCAGAGCATTGATATTAGAAGGATTAATTAAGAGGTAGTTTACAGAATAGAAGATAAGTTACAATATTTAATTTGTTTAAGTGTTGCATTTTAAGCTGCAGAGTTGCCTTATTATTCCTTGTTTTCTACTTCAGAGGCTTACCCATTTTAATTAATTGACTGATAAATTAGTCCATGATACTGCCAAACTGAAAACACTTTTTTTCTTGCATCTGAGGATGGGAAGTTCCTAATTGTGTCTTAATGTGTAATAACATGTATTGTTTGTGACATACAACACTTTATCTTTTTATATAAACAGTTTGTGCCAGTCTATTCATGCAAGTGTTGGTGAAGCACTGGATGCTTATGAAGCAGCTCTGGGGGCAGTGATGCAGCAGGAAACTGTTCAGAACATTTGGTTGGAGTAAGTTTGTAAGAGAAGAAAGTAAATTAATCTCAACTATTAAGTGAAGGCTACCAGAACTATCTTTTTTCTTTTCTTTTTTCTTCCAGTTATCTTGTTTTTATCAATAGCAAAGTTGTTGGATCCAACAACAAAGTTCAAGAATTCAAGCTTTTTAGTGATCTAGTGAACAGATGTCTGGTGACAGTCCCCACAAGATACCCAATTCCGTTTAGTACTGCTGATTATTGGACCAATTACGAGTTTCATAATAAGGTAAAAATGCATCTATGGACAGTTTTAATTAAATAAAGACCTGTTATCAGGTACCTGTAATTTACTTGTTGAAATACAGCACTGATAGTATGTGAACAGTGAGAGCTAGGAATTACTAGGAAAAGAAACAAATGTCTGAGGGTAGTAGTGTTTTGAGCAGAGTATCTAGCTTTGACCTCTTGAATAAAGGGTGTGTAAGGCAAAAAGAAACTTTATGACATGTTTTAGTACTGTGAATACAACTGTTAATGACAAATGATTTTTTTCTAGAGAAAAGAGAAAATGTATAAGGGAGGGAAGATACGGTTGAACAAGAGGGATCTGAACAAGAGCTGTAACACTGGCATATGGAAACAGTATTTAAGCTTTCAGTTTTTAATCACAGAAATTGCAGTGGTTAACAAAGAGAAGGAATAAAGTTTGGCGTAAAAGCAGGTTGAGCAATTATACAGACAGAATAAAGCTTATAGAAATCCTGGATCCCGTTTTGCTAGTATGCAGTGCATTTCTCTTTACACACTAAATGCAGGGTAGAAGGACTAAAATGAGGTGCTAGCAATTTGGCACTAACTCTTCATTACACAAGTTGATTTCCTTACCCTTGATGAATAAGGTTTGAATGTGGCAACTCACTTTAGTCATAGTGTTCATAGTTTGTCATTCCATTATACATCGCACAGTAAGAGCTATAAAGTGGATTAATGTTTATAATTCAAATTCTACAGGTAATTCTTTTTTATTTGAGCTGCATTCCAAAATCTCAGCATTCCAAAACCTTGGAACGGTTTTGTTCTACCATGCCTACTAATCCTGGACTTGCACTGAGGTATGTAAAATACTTGTAATCAAGATCAACAGACTGATAACTACTTTTTTGTGCAAGACATGCATGATTTGCTTTCTACTACAGAAGTAAAACTCTTCCTCTACTATTGCATGCTGCTTGAGGCATTGTGCCTTTTGACTTTGTCTCAGTCTTGTATTTGACAAGGTTCTGTTCTATCTACAGACAGGTTACAGTTATACAAGAATTAACTCTGCATTGTACATGATGAGTAGAAGTTGCCAAAATTTCAAGTGTGTCAAGAAGTGTCAGATGTATAGTAAAACCTTGTTGATTCTTGATCTACTACAAATATAGTTCCAGCACAGAATGGATAAAAGTGGACACACCAGTCTGTAACAGTGCTACATTAAGCACTTAACTTGATATTTATTTTGCAAAGATAAACCATAATTTAAAAGAAATCTTATGGGAAACATAACCAGTTATTGTAAGCACTGCACTGATTCTTACTTGAACAGTACTTCAGAATATGCTCTTTCAGGATTAGAGAGTCCATGTTGTACTGTATTCAGGTGCAGTGATCACACAAGTATTTGACTGAGTAATTTTGAAAAGTCTTGAAAGACTGTTCATCATCAACAATGAGCCCAAAGAACTCAAAGCAAGACTTGAAATGAGTGTGTGTGGTTGTGGGCATGGGGAGAGTGTGACACACCTGCCTTTGGCACACAAAGTTGAATGACTTCATTTTAAACCAAGTTGCGATTCTGCCTAGATGGAACTTGCAGCTCCCTTAAACAGTGTTGATACTGCATGAAATGGGTGAGCAGAACTGACGGAACAGTGTCTCTAGCCACATGACTATAAAACTATTTGCCTCCTTTCAAATACGCAGTTACCTTGTGCATGCTAGAAGTGCATGTGTAATGCACTTGTAATCTTTTAAAGGGCTAAGATCATATTTTCTCTCTGATTTCATACTTCTGAAAGTGTATCCTAACAGTTTTGTTTTGTTCTGAGAGCATGATCAGTCAATATTGTATATGGTGGCTTGGGTTTTTTCCTACTTGCAGTTCTTGGCTCAGATTAGGTATAATGTATTTTGTGTAATGTGTGTGTATCTTTGGATAGCTTTTCTGGTCCAAGTGATTAGAGCAGTGTTCCTTTCTCATGAATACCTTTTACAGACTGCTTCTGCGATACTGGGAGGAGAGCAATGTTCAAATTCTGAAACTACAAGCCAAGATGTTTACATATAATATCCCAACATGCCTGGCCATCTGGAAAATGTAATGCAACAGTCATACATCTGTTTTCATAGATATTGCTTTTGTTTGTAAGGTTTACATCACAAAGGTAAATCTAAAATGTCCTTCCAATTGGGCTTGTACTGGAAGCCTCCCTTTCATTAGCTTATTATTTGGAGATTAACTGTTACAGCAGACAGAGGTACTGTCACCTCTTTAAAATGAGAAATGGAATCTCCCTCTTGGAGAAACTTACATGAATGGATATTATGTAGATAAATATGAATGATGTATTTACAAGTTGCCTTTTTAAATTCAACTATTGACTTCTGTCTCCCCCTCTCTACCCCTCCCCTTTATATATCACAATAGCAGTATTCTCCATTATCCTGTGATGCTGAACTGATGTTTTTCTTCAGTGTTTGTTCATAATGGGGAACAACTGAAATGTCTTGCTCATGTAAGGTTGTTTTTAAAAAATGGCTATTTTTATCTTTTCACTATAGATTAACCTCATTGGAATTTAGTCAGTTTCTTCTCAAGGAATTAGTAATTCCATTCCACAGTCAGTATTCTGCCACTAATGGCATATAAATAATTCAAGAATAAATGGTTGTATATATTTCTTTTCCTCAGAGCCATTGCTGCCGAATGCTTTCTAATGGGACAAAGAGAAGTAAGTCAACATGGTGTACTAAAATGAGTAATGTATGAAATTCTGTAAAACTTATCATGTCTTGACTTTATCCAAAGCAATTGTCTTGTAAATCCAAGATTTCCAAGTAGTTGAAATACTCTTGTTTATAAACACCAAAACATTTAACTTAAGTATGAGAAATGTCTTTGACAGTCAAGGTAGAAGGGATTATATGATGAGGACTTGTGCATACTGTTTCTCTTTTTCTTACTGGGAGGGCTATTTTCTTCTCGATTTGATTTTTTTTTTTTTATTAATGTGGAGGAGATTGCTGGAACTTAAAATGCAGTAGAGGGAAGGAAGACTTGTTTTGCTGGAAGATAAGAATGACTATCTTTACAAGTAGATAGGAAGTCTGGAGAGGAACTTAGTACAAGGGTGTGTAGTATTAGGACAAGAGTGAATGGCTTCAGACTGACAGGAGGTTTAGATTGGATGCTAGGGAAAATTACTGTGAGACATGAACAAGTTGCCCAAGGGAGTTGCAGATACACCATCCCTAGAAGGGTTCAAGGCCAGACTGGATAGGCCTTTAAGCAACCTGGTCTAGTGGAAAGTGTCTCTGCCTGTGCCAGGGGGTTTGTAACTAGATGGCCTGTAAGGTCCTTTCCAACCCAAACCATTCTTTGGTTCTGTGAAGTAGTTGGAAGAGTGGGTCTCCAAGCCAGTGTATGTAGAGAGTTTGAATAGTACCTGACCACACAGAAGACATCAGTTCTTTTTCTCCAAAAATAACAAGGTTCCTTATTGGTACTTGGGGGAGGGAAAAATCGCTACATACAAATACAAGAGATTTTTTGGCACAGGAACTGAATCACAGTTCAAACAGAATTATCTTTCTGCTGTTGTTCTGTCACCTTCAGTGTATTCCTCTGTCTGTGGAAGATGCTGTGTTTTTGGGGCTAGGGGGTTGTCTTGAGGATCTAGATTTGTGACCATTTGTTTGTGGTGTTTCTGAGCTACTTCTCTGCTGTATCTTGTTTTGTGTAATTCCTTTGGTGACTTCTGAGCATCCTTTTTTTTTTCTTTTTGTCAGTAGTCTTTCTTTTGAATCAATGCTAAAACTTAACTGATCCATAAAGGGTAGCATGGCTATTGTTAGACTTGCATATTAAATCTTTCCTTTTCTGCTGTCTCCTAGAGTGTTTAAAAAGAACATCCCCTAAGCAGAGTTATTTGGTTTGTAAGACCAAATAATTCAAAGTCAGGAGATACCAAAGGCATGTTTGCCTATTTAACCTTAATTCTGTCTCTGTGTTGATGGTTTGGTGTAATCTCTAATTAGTCACAGATCCCTGCTTCAGTCATTGTATTAGATGGACTACATGTTAATGTACTGCCTGTAGTAAGGCTGGTGACTGAAAAGATCCTTGATTTGTTGGTTAGAAAAATATATTCCAAATGCATCAAAAAAGAGGGCCCTTAAACAATATGAACCAAGTAAAATGAAGGCATATGTGAAAAATAGTAGCTGGATTGCACCCAGAAGAAATCTTGTGGTTTTCTTCTGCAACCACCTCACTAGCTATATGGTATGTGGTAGAATCACTAAAGTAGGCACACACAGTGTAGTTGGGTTTTTGTGGGGATCTTAGTCTGGGCTGTAGTGAGCACTTGCAACTGTTTACACAAATCAGTGATTGTTCCAGATAACTGGATTTTCTAGTAAACAAGTAAGATATTGTTTAAAATTGAATTGTGATTCAGATTCTGGATTTCCTGTTCCTGGAGAACCTGTCATTTTTTCTTTTCAGAGGTCATGTAAAGGTTTGATAAAAGAATATAAAAATGGGTACAAATATTTAATATGCCCACACCTTCCCTAATGATTTTGATTTAAGCTGGTACTTTAGATACCAGTAGTTGGAGACTTGAGTAAGTACTAGCATTAAATATTTTGATCCTCTGTTTAGAACTATAAAATAGTAAAACCATTTTTTTTGTTTTGAGAGTTGCAAAAACTCTGACAGTTTGTTAAAGTACGCATAGAGGCTGAAAGAAAAAAGCCCATGAAACAGTTATTTTCATTACAGGATTGGGATGATATGCAAAAAAAAGACCTTGAGACTACATACTGAGTGGTGAAAGCGAAATATTCAGTAAGCTGCTTCATTCCCAGAATGTGTTCTATCCTGTGCAATGAATGAGGCAAGAATCTTGTGAAGAAAAATAGAATGTCCTCATATAACTAAGCATAGTCATACAAGGGTCAGAATTAAGGTCAGACATAAACTTGCCTTTGCTTTTAGTACCAATGTAATGTTTGACTTCAAAAGTACTTTAAAAATTATTGCAAGAGATTTTTGTGCTTCATTCATTTTGAGTGCATGAAATTGTGCTGACTTGTAATACTTGCCTTTATTTTGCAGGTCCATCATTTATATCAGAGAGCCCTTCAGAAGTTACCTCTATGTGCAACACTGTGGAAAGATGTAATGTTTTCTCCTTATGATTCAGTTTGAGGTTTCATGTAAATTTTCTGCATATCCCATATCCATAGATGTGGTGATGCTCAGGCTCTGGCTAAATCTTATATCTGCTTCCCCCTCTCTTTCAGCAACTCTTATTTGAAGCATCAGGAGGAGGTAAAACTGATAACCTGAGAAAACTAGTTTCCAAGTGCCAAGAGGTTGGAGTCAGCCTAGATGAGCTTTTAAATTTAAACACTTACAGAACAGAAAACAAGAATCACTGAACGCTCAGTATGGTCAGCCATAAGTCCTATAAAATGCCAAAATCAGTTGAATGATTCTTCAGGCTGATCCATGCCCTAAGATCTGTGTAAGACAGATGAGTATTGCTGAGCATATCAAGTCTCCAGTCTGCTTTCTTTGAACCTGGAAACAATTAACATGACCTTCCTCTGGAAACACGAACTCCCTGTCTGGCCTTGCTTCTGGGCCCTGCCAGATTCTCATAACATCGTCTACGTAAGTATAGTTAATCAAAATGACAGACTTTATTTTTTTATGTTTTCTTTTTATTTACTGTTTGTTTTGCTGTTCCTGATTCACTTGACACTCTCACTGATGCCTGAGAGATCTGTGTTTCGGATTAATTTACTGGCTGTGTTTACAGTAAAAAGCAAGTAGTCCATTTTGGGTTTTTCCTTTTTTAAACCTTTTTTGAGACTTTTTCATTACAGGATTTAAAACAAAAGCAGCCGCTCTTAAGGAAAGTGTAACTGCCGTGGCCACAAGTATGCTTCTTGCACTTGAAGGCTCTAAGAGGGTTGCTTACTGCCCTTTTCTGCATTGGACTCATGGCAGAGACTATTAAACTTGAAGATTAAAGAAACTATTGCAAATGCCAGTGCATCAGAACCTAAGAGTGGTCAATTATGTGCAATTTTTTGTAAAGAAATTTTAATTTATAATAAAGTTTAACAGTTTAAAGAAAAATAATACTGATCTGTTCTGTTTTGTTACTACCTTGTGGTAGTACAGGTGCTTTCACAGAGATACTTTCAGTACAAGGTGACTTAAAAAAATAAATCTATTTGTAATTTTGATCAAAAGGTAGGCATATGTGGTTGAGCTGCCTGTTGTCGAAGTAGAATAACTACATCCCTCTGGTTTTTTTCATCCTCTTGCCTCAGGTACACATATGTTTGTCCAATAATGACTATTCCTATCAATAATACCACTTCACTAATGGGAAATGCGTTTTATATTATTCTTTTTACCTTAAATGAGGCCCATGTTCTAAAATTGCTACATGTACATTGCAGAGACATGCTGTTAGCCCACTGAACCAGCGCTAGGGCTCTTCACATCAGGTCGGCTTTCCACCTGTTTTTTCATCTGTGCCAAATCATGTCAAAAGATGCTTGTAGTACTTATTGCATAGGTGATTTATGAAGATGCCAGATAAAGGTGTAGTCTTCATGTTTGAGAGTGAGGCAAAGTGGTTTGTGACATACAGCTTCAAATAACTTTCAAACCCCTTACTTCAGCTGAAGTTACACATGGAGACTACAAAACCAGTATCAGAAAAGCTGACTCAAACATTTTCATTGTAGTAGGGTAGTATCTTGATAATTGTTTTTACTCTTACATACTACAGCACAGACCACGAAAGTGCAGTACTTAATTTTTTTTTTTTTTAAATTGAAACTCCTTCAAGTTTGGCAAATGCTGGCTTACATTGCCCAAACATTTTTTCATAATTTGTCTTTAAAACTGTACATATAAGCAGTTGATATTTTTCTGCAGTAGTGCTTATTTTAGTGGGACACCATTTTACCTATTCTGCTATTAGAAATAGGCAAGCTGTCAAGGGTTACAGCACTTCTAATGCTGCCCTCTATGATCCTTACTTTAGGCTTGTCTTACACTTAGGGCTGTTACTTTGTGACCTTTCTTTCCTTGCGGTCCAGTGACTATAACAAAAGCCGTAGTGGCTCTTCTGAGGAAACCTTAAGCTTTACATTTCTATCAAGGATTAATCATGGATGCTCTACCTTAATGGCTTCTCATATGCTTGAAGACAAGGGTGGGGGGAACCAAAAACCCACAATGTTGTGGCTCCCATTGGCCTTGATCCATATTGGTTTGATTAAAATGCTCATCGTTTGTGTGTAGCCTTTTGACCCAGTTTTGCTTGATAGTATATGAAAATGGCTAACTGTAATGGGAATGAAAATGGCTAACTGTAATGGGAATTGTTAACGTAGAAGCTGAAATGATGACAAAAACCAAAATGCACTGCTGGATAATCTGGAAGTACCAGGAAGGATTTAGTGCTTCCACGGGTCTGCACTTACTGTGGAGTCCTCATGGCTACAAGGAGGGCTTCTGTTTCAGAAACAAACAAGGTTTGATCTATCATTTCTGAAACCTCTAATCAGAAAGCATTGGTTCTCCTTTCTATTTTACTGTAAACGTTCTGTGAGATGAGTTTGTGTCCCCGAGGCTCCAGAATGCTCGTCATAGAATCACAGAATCATTGCAGTTGGAAAAGACCTACAAGATCATCAATTTCAACCTTTGCCCACTAAAACTGTATCACCGAGTGCCAAGTCCACTCATTGTTTGAACACTTCCAGGGGTGGTGACCACCACTTCCCTGGGAAGCCTGAATCTCCAGCTGCTCAGGCCTCAACTAAGCCCCTTCCTCCTCACAGATACTGTAAGTTCACATCCCATTAAATGCTATTCAGAATCACAGGGCAATGATGTTTCTATTTTATATCAATAAATGAGAAGTCTGATCACCCCAACGTACGTCGTAGAACAATTCAGCTGAGGGATGAGTGCATCAGTCATTTGATCAGCCTTCTAGGATTGAAAGCCGACTTTTTCCATATGGACGTGGAAACACAATCTGATTTATAAGGCCATTTATTCCCATTAGTAATATTTCTTAGGATTTCAAATAAAGAGTTCCCAAACAATGGCCAGCTTGTGAAAGCAATTGCAAACTTACTTACCTTTGCAGTTTTATGTTGATAATTCTGGTAACGTCTCTGGTAGACAGCTTTCTGTGCTTTGGTTTTGTCCTTTCCCCTCCCAAGAGCCATTAACTTCCGGAGCTGTTGTGGGGCAAACTGAATTCCATCCCCTTGGTTTGAAGGATGTGATTTCTGGGTCCACAGAAAATCACAGACTTTTACTGATGCTGATTTTGGTGAAGATGGAAAATGTGTGATATTTACATTTTAGGAATGCAGACTTTGAATTGCCTGTAGCCCGTTTACGGAGTTTCCCTGTCAGTTCTTAAAACTTGGCTTTCAGCTTCTGGCTAATAATTTATCTCCTTGGTGCTGGGAGTCTCAAAAGGAAATGATGTGAATAATTTTGCTAGATGCTGTGTCACATTGGTGCATCCGAAAGATTTCAGAGATAGTTTCTAAGTGAGTTGAATGTAAGCATTATGCCATATCACTATTTAGTTACAAGATAATAAATTTGTGGGTTATGTATCCAGTGGAAAGACTGTTCCTTGCCTGTCCCAACCTACTTTATTTTACACACAAAATACACAAGATAGTTAGATCTCTATCCTTTAATGGGAGTGTAATTGTAGATTCTCTTAACTAACTTAGATACAGTATGAAAAAAGAGATAACAGCACTGACTTAAAAAATTTTCAGCATCTTTCAAATCCTTTATAAATTTGAAGTAGGTTACTGATGTAGTTATAGTGCATAGAAATTGATGCAGCTGCATCTTACCTGGGGAATCTAGACTGAAATGAGCAGGTGTCCTTACATGACCTGCCATTTCACCTGATTCAGGGGAGCATCCTACTGTTAGTTTTAGGGAGTGGTCAGGAGTGAGGTGAGAGCAGAAAAGGCTTGTTTTCCAGAACAGAGCAGGAGTGTTAGCTTATCATTATTTGTAAGGTGGCTTAATGTTTGCAAGGAGTCCAAGATCAAAATTTAGCTTAAAAGAGGGTATAAACGTTAACTGCTCTTTTTTTTATTGCGTGCGACTATTTATTGTTGTGCTACATGAGTAGGAGATAATAAGCAAGAACATGGGCTGTAACTGAAACTTAACATTGTAGAACTTGGCAATGAATTACCCGTGTGTCTGTTTGCTCTCTGTTAATGGCAGCATAAAGTGCAACCATAAAGTTTGCAGTGCTGCACCTGGGGTACTGGCAGAAGTGACCATATTATGGCTCAGTAAAATGTTGAAAAACACTAAGAAGGAAGAAGCCTTTCAGTGCACTCAGCAGGGCCTGATGTAGCAGGAAATAGCACAGAAGATCTGTGACGACCACAGATGATTTCTGAGGAACATTTGCTCTTTGAGATGATAGTTCTCAGATTTCTATATTTTCATGACAGCTGTCGATCTGGCTCTCATTTGTGACCCTTGGAGTTAGGTGAGTCCTTTTTCTGGTCAGTTTGAGAAAACTCTGTGTGTGAAGAAAGGTGGTTGGGGAACTTGTGAGTCTTGAGGGCAGCGATATTTTCTCTTGTGTTGACCAGAGTTAATATAGCATGAGAAGGAAGACAGAAGAACTGCTCCTACAAGCTTCCATGAGGAAATTTTAGTTATCATT
Organism: Campylorhamphus procurvoides; assembly: GCA_013396655.1. NCBI lineage: Eukaryota > Metazoa > Chordata > Aves > Passeriformes > Dendrocolaptidae > Campylorhamphus > Campylorhamphus procurvoides. Next base: position 19,440 of record WBMV01003172.1, on the reverse strand, counting down.
TTATGTAATGTGGAAAGAGCCCGTACTTTTTCAGCCCCTAACCCCTATAATCACATTAGCTCTCACTTTTTCCTCCTGAGGCTTTCTTCTCCCTCTCTGTCGTGGCTTAACCCCAGTCATTAAGTAAGTACCAAACAGCCACTTGCTAATACTGCCCACACCCCTTGCTGGGATGGGGAGGAGAATGGGAAAGAAGGTAAAACCCAAGAGTTGAGATAAGAACAGTTTAATAACAAATAGTAGCTCTGTCTATTTTCTTCCCTTTCTCAAAAACTTCTGCTTCTGGATTGCCCCACACAATGATATCATCATTGTATTGCAGGTGTTCTGGAGCTTCTCCCTATTCTGGTGCAGTCTGGACCAGTCCATGGCAGATGAGGCTGTTTCCACACCTGGGTCAGTCAATTCCAGGTGTACTGGACATCCAAGTGAAAACAAATTGTGGCCTGCCAAAGGGATTGAGAGAAATGCATTGGCAACATCAATTGTGGCAAACCACTTGGTGGCCTTTGACTCCGGTTCGTATTGGAGTTCCAGCTTGTCCAGTAGGGCAGCATTCAGCCAAGGTGTGACAGGATCTGTGGGTGATTATGCATTGTCTTGGTCATCATAATTTGACTCTAGCACAGTTAATTCCCCTCAGGTACTGGATACCTTTCTCAGCCCACTTGCCTGGGTGACATAAAACATTTTCCCTGAATGGATACTTTCACACTCCACAGGAGTCAACTCTGGAGGCTGAGGACTTGTAGCTGTTTTTAATTGCCTTGTCAACGCCCCTTTCCCTGGAAGGTGATCCGAGCTGCTTGGTTTCCCTGCCCTTTAATTCCAGAGTCAGAGCAGCCAGGTGGTAACGTGCTCACCTGGGCGATGACTGAAAGCTTTTTGCTTATCCCAGAGCTCACTCAGGGACAGGGAGTGTGTGGTTCCCTCTTGTTCTGCCTATTCTTCCTGTGCTTGTGATGGCTCTGCTTTGTCCTCTTTTACTAGACAAGTTCTTTCTTGCCCATTTATTCCTGTGCCACTGATCCCGGCATGGGTTGGACCTCTGGTTTAGCCGCAGGACCTGTCACGGGGGTTGGAGGATCCACAATGCCTGCCACTGTCATCAGATCCAGGGAGATTCTTTTCCCCTTGAGGATATGAATAGTGTTTAACAGGACTCGGTAGGAATGGGCCAGGATCCAGCACACTGTAGTGATTTGTGTCTCTCTGGAATTGCCAGGCCAAGGCATCCTTTTTCCAAACATTTTACTAATTTTTCTGGATCCTGCATTTCTTCAGGGGGAAAGTACCAAAATGCTGGAGGTGCCCACTGTCCTATGCACTTGCCCGTGCTATCTGACACACCCTGCCACTCAAAGGTCTCCAGCCTCAGCCAAATCTCTATGTGGTTTTCTTAAATAGTTGTTTAATAAGACATGGAACACAGAAGACACACCAATAAACCCATGCTGGTTTGAACATCCCAAGGACATTCAAAATTTGCAAGAGCTGTAGTAACTAACCTGGAGGAAAAGGGGAAGACAAAGGGAGGTGTCTCCCCCATGGATTGGGTTTCCAAGGAGAAAAGGTGTAAGGTCTAATTATTAATAGTTTCCAATAGATGGCTCACAAAGTACAGAGAGGAGGTCAGTGATGAGTACAAATAGCAGAGTAGTTTCATGACAGCAATTCCGTCATATCACAAGCCAGCGTTAAAATACAACATGATATGACTTCGAAAAAAGGAGCAACAGCTCTGAGAGCAAATAAATCAACATTATGACCAGCAACTACTAATGGTGAATATAATGAATTTTTTCTAACACATTCTAATTAGGTTTGTCATTATCTCAGCCCTTCATTTCCCCATGTCGGGCACCAAAAAAAAGGTGTCGTGCTTAATACCAGCCAGCAACTCAGTACCACACAGCTGCTCACTCAGACCCCCTCCCTCCCTTGTGGGAAGGGAGGAGAAACAGAAAGAAGGCAAACCCCATGGGTTGATATAAGAAGAGTTTCATAATTGAAAAAAGATAAAATGTTCTAACAATAACAATGGCATAATGAAAAGGGAGATATAAAGAGAGAAATAACCCACTCCCCAAAAACTCCACCCTAACTCCCAAGTAATGTACAATGCAGTTGCTTGCCACCTACTGATTGATGCCCAACCTGTCCCTGAGCAGTGGCCCCTCCTGGCCAGTGACAGTTTTATTGTTCAGCATGATGCCATGTGGTCTGGAATATCCCTTTGTCCAGTTTGGGTCAGCTGTCCTGGCTGACCAGGAGAAGCTGAAAAGGCATTGACTTTGTGTAAGTACTACTTGGCAAAAACTAAAACACCAGTGTGCTGTCAGCATTATTCTTACACTAAATTCAAACCACAACACTATACCAGCTACTAGGAAGAAAATTAACTCTACCCCAGCCAAAATCAGGACTTTGAAACATTCTGTGAACTTCCTTTCTCTTCTGGAAGAGATGTTAAGACACCTTCCTCTGCTAGGATAGATTGGATAGATTTTGTTAGGAAGATTAACACCATGACCTGCACAGTTCAGAACTCCGTACAGTCAAGAGAAGTCAAACCTTGTCTGATATCTCTTGTTAAGACAGCAAGAAAGACTGGCAGTGTGTTCCTTTCTTGGCCATAGATAGACAAGACTGAAGCATGCTTTCAAAAGGGAAGTGGCTGTAAATTGTGCAGTCACAGGTCTGATACCATCATTTCTGTAAAGTGATTGGGAGAGGATCAACTAAAAATCTCTCTACCCAGAGGACAAACTCAGTGATTAAAAAAATGATCACCAAAGTCTTAACTGAGACTATGTCTAAAGACAGTAGTGTATGCAGAAGTGCAGGGTATGCTGAAGATTTGATGGTGGATGCTGGAGATGGTGTACCACAAGACCAAGTCCTGTGGCAGGTGCATACTACAGTGCTGTGTTGTCAGAAGCCAAATGTAAGAGATTTGGATAAAGCCAAAAACTGAATTATGGACAACAATCTTGTTCAGACTGCAAAGAACTTGTTTTTATAGTGGGTCTGTTTGCTCCTGCTGAGAAATGCCCAGGAGGACTGGCACATGGCACTTGCACACCAGCTCTCAGTGGAATAATTTTGACTCAGTAAGTAGGAAGTCCTGCTTCCAAATGTTTTCTAGTTGTAAAGCTCCAGCATAATCTGGTGGATTGTCTGGAGATTAGCGTGGAGAGAGAAAGATACCACACTATATATAATGTAAGTGGATTTATAATTGCATGATAAGAGATAGGAAAATGACCAGTGGAATTCATCTGGGAGGCAAGAGTCAACGTTTTTTGTCTGAAATCAGCGCATGAGTGGGTCAGTGTCTGTAAAGTGCCAATGAACATAAAGCATGTGCTTTTATCACTTGTTCAGCATAATCCTTCCAGAGTGCTATACTGAGTTGTTTTTGAAGGCCTTATGCCAGGGCTTTATCGCATCAATCAAGATCAAAGGTTAGGCTTGATTATTATTTTTGTGTGTCTTTCTGCCTTTTTTTCTGCCCAATTCTACTAAGCAGTCCAGAGATTTTAACTAATGAAAAGCATTTGTGGAAATGGAGCAATGAAAAATGTTTCAGCCTGGCCTTCTCTCAACCAGCATGTGAAGGGCTGCAGAAAAGGAGGTACAACACCAAGGGCCTGAGCTCACTCCATGTACTGTTGTAGGACCCCAGGTTTCAAGCTATGAGCTCATCTAAGGGGTTTTACTTTAAAAATATACAACGCACCAAAAATATCCACCCTCTGGATTTATTAAATGGGCCTTTGGTTCTTTTAATACTTTGAGACAGCACACAGGAGAAGGCACTACACATGTCTTCTCAGGAGCTTGAATAACACACTTTTCCTGGCAAACTTTAGAAAATAAGGGAACTTGTCAAAAGTCTTAGGGGCAACATTCAATCAAAATAAAGCATTTCACAAGGCATTGACTTAGTGCATGCTAGCCCATACAACTTAGCAAAATCTAACCCATCTGACTTTAGGTTACCCAAAATAAGAGAGAGAGAGAGGGAGTGCTAGACTCTATCCCTCTAAATCATTTGATTTGTGCCAGAGACTCCAAAATACTGATTGTATTAAGGGGATTGTGCAAGATACAGACTTAAGCTCAGGCTACCAGTTCAGTGTGCTGTTAGAAGGCTCCCTAACATGATTTGGGCCCATACAGCATCTGTCCCAGTTTTGTTTGGTGAATTAATGTAGATCAGACACTGTTCCCAAGATGCTTTATGGACAAGACCATTTTGTTTTGAGGGAAAGAGGGATTGGAGGGAGTATAATTGTGTTGACTTGGATAATGCCTTGAGGGCAGACAATATTCCCAGATAGTTTAATTCACAGTACAGAAGAAGCCACTGTGTCTAGTGGCAGGTTGTGTGCTGGTACTCTAGAGCGAGAGATGCTCACAGAGCCAAACACACTGACTGAAGCCTCCTGGCTTTTTGCTGGATGGAACTGGGGTCTCAGAAGCCCTGAGTGCCCAAGGTGTCAAAGATGGGATTCCAATGCCTTTTCCTGGAGGCAGAAGCTGTGCTGCTGGCACTGCCCAAGGGCTCTTCCAGCTGAAGACCTCCAGTGCATCTCACATCTCTCTTCCTTCAGGTCCTCTGAGCTAGCATGAAATGTCAAACTTCTCAGGACTGTCATGATTAAAGAACAAGTATATAAACATCTATGCAGGGTGAAAGAGGGGATGCTTTCCTAATAAAATTATTATTTTTCATTATGGCTCATAGAAACTGTGGTGGTGATGATGTCAGTGAAGGTTCCAGTTTGACCAAGCAGCCAAATGTGTGAAGATTGTGATACTTTCTAGGACATTTCTGCTTTTGAGGAGTGTTTAAATCTTTTGTCATAAATCCCTGTTGTAATTTGCCCACATGCACACTTGCTGGGCTGCAAGTATTTAGGTTATGCATTTGAGTTCTCAAAGTGGGCTGTAGTATTGGCCTTTTTTGGCTTCTCCAATGCACTTTCTTATGTCTCACCAGCCTTAAGATTTTGGAATTGGGAACCATAAAACTTCAACAGATTCAGGACATCCCTGTCCCACCTCCAGCCTTCCAAATACTCTGGATTTAAAGTTTATTTGCAGATAGCTGAAGCGTACAGGAACATGTTCATGTTGTAGAATAGTTTCCTTGATTTTCTGACCATTCTTCTGTATTGGACATGGGAGTCCTCTGTACATGTTTTCCTAGTCACTCTTCCCAGATGTGCTTGTCTGGGGTCTGTTTTCTGTGCCTTTGGCTTTCCTGACCTAATTTTCCTCATGTGACTGATGAGATCCTTTTCTCTTATAATGCTGGAGCCCTTTGATCAGTTTATCAGTTGATCTTTTCTTTGATTGCTTCTCTTCTCCATATAAAAGGCTTTGCTGTGAGTGGCAACCTCTTGCTGATCAAGGATGCTGTGTTTCAGGTGGAAAACTACTGAGGACTAAGGGCTCCCATTACCAGCTTTTTGTCCATCTCCAGCACCACCACCAAGGTAGAGACACTGGGAGTGTACCTTCTGCCAGAATTCCCCAGATTTGCACAGGGCATTTCCTCAAATTGTGCTTTCGAGCCTTTCAGAAGAGGGAGGACTCACTGAAACAGAAACTGAAAAGGGAAATGAGTGTTTCTCAGCGGCAGTGAGGCATGCTTGGGCACATGATGGCACTAGGTGCCTGGCGAAACAAGGCTGACTCTCCCTCTGCCCTGACTGCTTGTGTCCTCAAAGCTGCGTCCCTGATGGAAGAAGCAAAAGGTTGAGTATTGCAGGGCAAGACAACGTAAGAAATCTAAGTTTCCAGTAGGATGTCTGGGAATACTGTCTTAGCAATTGTCTTCCTCTATCTGTCATTTGCCATACGAATTCTGCTTTTGGTCATATTGCACTCTCAAATCCCTTGGGACAAGCTTTTCCTGGAGTGTTTTCTCATGTCTCCCTTGCAAATATAGCCAGGGCAGATTTCTGCTACCTTATTAAAAGATCTGTGACATAGTTACTGAAAATCTTGCTCACACTTAAAAAAAAAAAATTTTAAAAGGTGATGGCTTAGTTTTTAGTCTGGGTCCTTCTTCTGAATCTTTTAATGGCTAGATAATGTCTTGTTGGCAGCCTAAACTTCTGAGGCACAAAATGTGAAACTTTAAAATTTTTTCCTTATGACAGAGGTATTTGGGGTAGAAAATCTGAACAACATGAAAGGAGAAATTTGCCAGGGAGCTCTAAGGGGGAAATAGAGCTGAACAATCTTTTTCTAATTATTGTAATAGAGTGCCATTATCAGAAATGCTCCATGCTCTATTGGGAAAAAATGTTATGTTAAGAGGAAACAAAGATATTTGATCCTTCACAGATCAAGGCACTTTTATGATTCTGCTGTCGTTATGAAAGGCTCTTGGTGTAAGAATGGCACTTAGTGGAAAATGGCTCTATTGTTTGTTACTTATTTAAAATAAAAAAACCCCAGACCTAGTGTATCATTATGAGGCCCCAGATTTGTGAGAAATGCTTCACTCTACAACAAGGCAACAGTTTTTAGCACTGTGCTGTAGTTCACTGCCTGCAAATGTGAGAACTTCCACTGTGGAGATAGGAATATTTGGTATGGGAATAAGCACTCGCTCAAATGCACAGGACTGAAGAAGGTCCTTGCAAAGCTTCTGAGTTCTACACTGCAAAGGCCTATGAGCTTTCTTACCCATTCTTCTGCTTTCTCTTTATGCTTATTTGTGTTCAGAACATCACTCTGAGAGCTTCCAAGAAGCCTTCTTCCTTTTGTGTTTTTGTAGTGCTTAGAGCCGTCAGATGCTGGTCCGTGACCAAAGCTCCAAAGTGGTCTCCTAACACAGATAATAATAAAAGCTGAGAGAAATTGATGCTGAGAACAGTTCACCTATGGCTCACAAAATGGATTTCTTACTGTAAAACCCTCTGAGGAGGGCAAAATTACTTAAAGACCTGGAAAGAGCTACAGACACCCACAGTGTTGTGTAAAGAATGGTCAAGAGAATGGGAAAAAGAGAGAAAATGTTTATCAAGGAAAAGCCTATCAGTTTTTGTATGTAGAAAATCAGTATTCAGGGATAGAATTGTAAGTACTGATATTTTACTTAGACCTGTATTTCAGTTCTGTACAAGCTGCTATTACCTATTCCTATTTAAATGGAGTGCATAGAAGAAAAAAAGCTATTGGAATTTTGAAGTTTGTCAGCACTTGATGAACCCAATGAAACACAATGATTTGTTGTTTTGTTTTTCTTCTGACCCTTGTATAGAGGTGTGCTTCTTAACGATTTTTCATGGAAACACTTTGATTTTGCCTATCTTTATTCTCTTGCTTTGACTGATGTTCTGCAAATAGTGTCATACTGTGGATGCACATATATGTCTTTATGTAGGATTAGAGATCTTCCCCCTTTTTGCAATACCAATAAAAGGGGGTTGTACAATCCCCCCCTGTGCCCAGCACATGGGTCCATAAGCAGCTCGCCCACTGCTATTTTGGTTTCTCTTTGCTACTTTTTTGAATTAGGCATTTGATGACTATAAGGTTTTTTAAATGCTTTTGCTCCAGCATCTCCAAAGGTTATCTCTTCCTGTGCTTCTTCCACCAGAAGAAACTCAACCTCTACACAAACTCTCTATGTTTGCTCTCTTACAGATGAGTGAATTTCTGTTAGATTCTCTACTTGTACTTTTAAGCCTAGAGCAAGGAGGGCTCATGACTTTCAGTTGCAAAGTGGCTTGTTCAGGAAGCCATGAAGGCTGCCTTCATTCCCAGAGGTGGCATTTCCTGAGGCAGAGATTTCGGCACCTCTCACTGCACAGACAAAAGCCTCCAACACGAGAGCTCTTGCTGGAGAGCTCTGGGCACGTTCTCTGAAGAAGTCAACTCCAAAAGAATATTTTTCTGATGTGTGGTCTCTATTTTCCTAAGGTAATTGCACAAACTTTCTGACCCATGGTGATCCTATAGAGTTTCCAGTCTCCCCTGACTTTACCTCCCTGCCAAGTACTTCAGTGAAATTGTATTTTTCTCTCACAGAGCACATTAACTCCTTGCCTTTGTGATACTGAACACTTGCCAAATTCTGCTGTCAGTGTTTCTAGCTTCCACCCTGTGCGCTTTAATGCCTTTATTTCAGCTCAGTAAGAATGTCAGTGTCTCTTGGAGACATACTTTCCCAGTGTCTCAGGACTTGGTGTCTGTAGCATTCCTTGTCCTCCAGAACAGGATGGGGAAACCCATCTGGGTGGCCAGGGTGAGGAGGACTGGGTATCCAGGGGAGCAGAAGCTTTTCCAGAATATCTCCAATTGTCCAAACCTACCAAAAACTCCACAAAAGACACAAACCCCAACAAAACTCCCTGACAAAAAACTCCATGGGAAATTCCAACAATACGGAGAATTACCTGTATACTGGGACAAGTATATATCAAATAAAGCATTCTTTGCATTCACAGTTGGGCATTCAATTACATCAGGAAACTATTTTTCCATGTCACACATCAGGATGCTGATGGCTGGCTCTTCACCTGGCTAGACACATTCTCATCAATCCTCTCTTCCATGTACTTCCCTGGAACAATATTTTAGTCTTCTTTTTCATTTGGTGACTGATGACAATGTTCAGGGAGAGGTGCTGAGGCGTTTGTTAATATTGCAGACTTAAGACTGATTTCATATTCTAGAATTCATACTCTGGCCACACAAAACTCTCTGGAGTTAAATACAGGCTTAGAAGGCTTCAGAGAAGGCTGTGGTACTTCCTACGGGAGACAAAACCCCTGTTTCAAGTAGAATAATTTCCCCAATTACTTTTTTCTTAGAAGTCTGGGAGACCTCCTTCCTCCAGAAAAAGGTTAGTTCATAAACAGAAAATGCTGATAACAACTGCAGTGAGCTCTACAGATAGTCCTGAGAAGCTGTTGTTAGGCATGGGACTAATTAATATCTGCAGACACCTGTCAAAACAGTGATTGCATATCAAGAATGACACCAGCTGAAAAAGGAGATGTTTGAAACTTCCTTCAAGAATTACTTTTGGAGTCCTGAGACTTCCAAGGCTGGCTGCAGAAGACTTTTGGTATGTGCATGCATAATACTTAGTGGAAGTCTTTAGATTCACAGATGGACAGTTTTTCCCTTGTTAATGAAGCATATTTTTTGCTTGACAAGTGGAAAATGTTGCCACCTGTGGAAAGATTAGATAGGGATTTTGAGTGGACTCTTTGTCTGTGACTGAGTTTTTCAGAAATCCTGGCTGTGGGCCAGATCTCAAGAGGAATATTCCTGTTTGTTTTTTCCTATGACTGAGATTGGTTCTTTAGATAATTTTGACAATGCCACAACAAATTGTTTTACAGAGAGAACATACTCATGTTTCCTATGTCTCCAGAGTCAGTGGAGCTCAAGTCTGTAATTCTCATTATATGAACAAGATGTTCTTAATGTTGATACTGCCTTTTCTATCCAGTATGCTTGCAAGGGTTAGGTGTAACACATATAATCCCTTCTGCTTTATTTATTAGTGTGGGTAAATTTGCATTTTTCTTTACAATTTCTAAGCTCATGTAGCTAGTATTCTGTTCAAGTAAGGACAGATAAAGAGTTGAATCAATTTCCTAGGTGTAGCTTAGAGAATATACGATAATACACAAATTATGTTTTACAATTCCATTGTTGCAGGACAAATTTGTTGGCAGTTGTTAATGAAAGTGAACATGAGGTGCTTATTGTGGCTGGTGGAGATCCTGGTCCATCCCTTGCTGGTGGAAGTAGTGCAGCTCTGCTGAAGTTTGAGAGCTGTGTTCTCCTGCAGTACCTGAGCATCTGCACAATTACTGTTCTTCATGGATCTGGAAAGGATTTACTAATACTGCCATTGCTGCCATTGTGATCCTGCTTCTGGTTTTTGTTAGCTTTCTGTATTCATGTTCTTACTCTTCTGTCTCCAATTCCTTGTCTTCCAGTGCTTTCCTGAAGGAAAACAATTCTACTACATTTTAAATTACTTGAGCCTTTCTTAACTAGTTGATCAATGAAATTTTCAGCACTTTAACTTTCATTAAGCAACTTAAACTGATGAGAAATGACTGATTATGGTATTATTATTGTTCTAGTGTTTTGCCTAACAGTCAGAGCAAGTAATGGTGCTCCTGCTAAGCTGAAATTCCTATTACAGATAATGTGGATGGGAGGTAGCTTGATGCTTTACAGGGCAGCACCTTTCTCGATGTCTAGTATATGTAGGTCACTAAGGCAGGAAGCAAACATGAAGCAGCAGCAACAGCAAGGACTGTGCAAGTGGCTGGTCTCCATTTGAGATCAAGTATGACCATCAGATTAACCAGGGATGTTCTTCCCACTTTTGGGAGCAGAGTCTGAAGCCACACGCTCACCTGGTACAGCACTGCTTGTGTGGCATAATTCTCTGTGCCCCTCTCAGAGTGTCTGCTAAGGCTTGGTCTTTATCCCCATCCACTAATTCTTACAGGTGATCCCACCTTTATACCTTTCACCAGATCTCTGACTCGGTCTTTTTTCTTGGCCACCTGAAACTTCTCTGAGGACCAAGTTCCCAAATAGAACTCAGTAATGTGTCTAGTGAGCCAGAAGAGTGAGCAGGTGTCATGGTCTCTCTGTTCTTCCTAAATAACCAGCCACATGGGTCTGCAGTAAACTCCCCTTCCGCTGTTATTGCAGAGAACACTACATGTCTGTGGCATGAGTACTTTAAGGGAGAAGTCACCTGTACACAAGTGTGATAGTAAATTTCCCAGAACACTGAAGTTGTGACCTTAGGCACTGCTGGAATTCACAGGAATCTAGGAAGGTAAAAATCTGTGTGCAGGTCCTCCTGCCAGTTCCACTGTTCCCCCATGCACGTGCCCTTTCACCTCCTTCAGTTCCACTATTTGGTACATAAGCTAATAAAATTCTTTCCTCCACACACCAAGATGTATAACCTTGCTTCCTCTTTTTCCCCTTCTCTTAATTTTTCAAGTTTTAGTATTTTCTTCCTAAAATAACACAGTTTCATACTTATGGCCCCTGGCTTTAACATTGTTTACACTGGTGCAGATTAGGTGCTTGTGAAATCAAGAATGTTTCCTACTGCTTCCATCTTTTTGTATCCACTCTGAGCTCTTCATCCTTCACAAAACTTTTTAATATCCCGTGAAACTCCAACCATTTGCATCCTGTTTCTTGACATCACCTCTCCTTCCTGAGTTATGCACTCTCCTATTTCTTTGTTGTGCTTTTGTTTTTTTCCTCCTAAAGATAACTGGTCCTGTCCCTCCTCCGTAAGACTGTTTTGAAACTCATCCACCAAAATTACTTCTTCTTCACTGGCCCTCCTGGCTGAAATGGTCTTCCCCATCCTAGCTTCCTTCCCTATCCTGAGAAACCTGCACATTCCTTGCAAAAATCCATTTATAACTAGGACAATTTTAATTATTTTAATCTTTGTAATTTGCTACTTGCCATATGAAATGAATTTCTGGCTAAAAAATTGCTTTCTCAGGGAATTTGCTTGGTATTCTACTTTTTTCTTTCAAGCACTTCATGGAGATGATCCTACAGTCACCATCTCCGAAAAAACAAGCTGATATAACTGTCCCATGCTGCAGTCCCTCCTAACGGGAATGCATTCACTGTCTCACCTGTCCTTGATGCTGAGAAAATTACATGACTGTGCTTAGCTGCTTTTAATTTAATTTAACTGAGCTGGAAGTTCTAGCGCAGCCTGAGCAGATGGCTCTTGCTAAGTCCCGTGTTTTTGGCCCCACCTTTGATTTGCCCTTAGCACCTTAATTCATTTCATACCTGATGGTGCTACTGCCTCTCTGCTCTGTATCAGATGAACTTTGCCAGCTGTTTGGTAATCCCCCGACCTGCTTCACCTGCCATATATGGGGATGGAGACAAAACAAGGAAGCATGTAGGAGACTCTGCTGTCTCATCAGAAGCAGCAGCCCAGTGCTGCTCAACTGCACCTCTCGTGGTCCAGTATGGCCTGAAGCTTGTGGGTAACTTGTGCATGTTCATTGCCTGACCTTGTGCACACCCTTGTCACACAGCTGGTGGTGCCAGTCTTAGCTGTGGCAATTGTGAGAGGTCATCTCCAAGGTGCAATAGCGTGCACAGGGAGCAGGACCTTTTCATAAGGGTCTGTGAATGAAGTTTTGGTTAAAGATTTAGTCTGTGTTGAAATGAAACACTATTACTCTTTTTTTTTGTCTCCATGGGCAACTAATGAGAGCACACAACCTGTAATTTGTACTTTGTCAAGAATTTCAGACATCTAGGGAGGTTACTGTAAATATTACAATAACTTGGGAAGAATTAATGGAGAATGCACACAATTTTGGGAGGTGTTAGGTCATGGTTAAATGCTCTTTACTGTGTGGTCACATTTTATTACAACTTACATATTTTTGGAACACTGATAGAAAAGAAAACACGTCATCTATTTACAATCACTACACATTTACATTATATTATTTACAGGTAATGATTTTAGTAATATATATGAGCAGAAAATATAGCAAATGTCAATATGAAACTGTACAGGGCTTAATCTCACATCCTTTACTGTAGCTGCATTTCACTGTAATAATAAATACAGTTCTATATTTACACATTTTACTTTAAAAATCTATTAAATGAATTTTAACAATTTCAAGTTTAAAATATCTGATCAAAATATTTCAAACATGCTTATAAAAATAAGACACAAAGCCTTTAGGACTTTCTGCAAGCTAAAAAAGTTCTCAAAAAAGAAGCTTTCTTTAACTAGTCTTTAGAATTATAACATCATTTTGCTTCTCAAATCTCTTTACAAACTTCTTAAATATAGCAAGCTGAAAGGAACTTCACTGACATTAAGCAGTGCAGCACAGATGGACCCCAGTTAAATTAAAGCTAAGTAAACATGGTAAGTAGGTATTGTGCAATGGTTGACTGATCCTCTGTTTAATCCAAAGGGGTTTCAGGCATCGTTCTACAGCTGTATGCTGCATTGCTTCAAAAGCCACAAAAGATAAAGGATTAAGATAAGTACTCAGCTGACTTTATAGTATATAATTTCAAAATTGGTTCTTTTTTTTTTTTCCCTGAAGGATGAATACATCAGCCAAAGTCAACTGATGCCATCTGTAACTGCAAAACTGAAAACATGCCAGTGTGAATGGACAAGAAAATCAAGGCATATCCATTGCTGGCAACAAATTCTTCGTTGTGAAAATCCATCCTTTGAGTCCCAGGAAGTTTTATATACAGGAACAGATGAACAACAGACACCATCTGTAACTGATTACCCTAATTACTGAGCCTAGCCTAACCTCAGTAATGTTAAAAAATTAGTCCCATTCACCTGGAGGTTGAGTGGCCATTAACTGAGCAATGAGTACTGGGCTATTAAATGTTACTCCTAAGGGAGCTATTTTTAACAACAACAAAAAAAATAATTTGTGCATTTTTCTGTCTTAAATGATCAGCTTACTTAAGCAAAAGGTGCCAGCTCTGAGAAAAGAATACTGGAATATCCCCCAATGGCTTGGCCAAGGTCAAAGAATTATATTCTACGTGGCTCTGTTGTCTGAGATATTTTAACAGTGGACCTGAAGCAAGGACTTGAAGTCTCTTCTCTCTAAATGGGATGCTTCTGATGTAAACATACGTGCCTTGGTTCAGCAAAGTATTAACAGATTTAAAGCCAGAGAAGAACTCTATTAATCTAATCTAGCCTTTTCCTAAACTAAAGCCATCAGAAATCCCTGAATTTCATTAGCAGCTCCAGCATTTTTTGGCAATATATCCAATTTGAATTTGCAGACTTTTGGTGACAGATAATTTCACTTGTTAATGACCATCTCTGTCAACAATTTGCATCTTGTCAAATATCAATTTCCATCTGATCTTACCAGATTCTTGTCCTCTCAGATGAGTAGTCCTCTGCCTTCAAACTTCTGTTTCCCAGAAGCAGCTACTTATAAATGGTGATCAAATCACTTATTTCTTCAGTTCCTTTAAGTTTATGATATTCATATCCTTTTCAATTTCACAACGTTCTTTACAGCATGTGAATGAAATAACTGAAATATCCCAGGAGTGCTTGCATCAGGGATAAGAACACAGATCACACAACCTCTTCACTTCTACTTGGTACGGCCTTAGCTAAGGACATTGGCTATCCTCAGTCAAAAGGTCACATTGGCCTGCAAAACTTCAACTGACCAGTGACCATGAACTAGCAGCTTTCTAGAATCACTGTTTCACAGGACAGAGATCATGCCATGAGCAGGCCTATATTTTTTTTTCCTACACAAATTACCTTAAATGAATATTTCTATGTGAGTGCCTTTGATGTCCTTTAATAGCTCTCAGAATGACAATTCTTTTATATTGATGACTTTCTCTGTGGTATTTTCCACCCTCAAATTGTACGAGTCACCAGTCAGTTTTATCATCAGTAATTCTATGAGTGATTCTACTGGCATGGAAGCATTTCAGGGCCAAACCGCGCAGAACCTCATTAGAAAAACACCCACATGACAGTGCCTTGCCATTTACATTTACATTTTAAATGCCTAACAGGATTTTGATTAACTTCTTTCACATCATGTTAATTTTTTAGCTTTAGCTGACAATTAAAAACACTTTGTCAAGTTAGATGACTTCCAAAATCCAAACCCCATGCCAGTTAAATAATTTAATCAGCTTTATCAAACATAGAACTTTACCAAAGGGTATTCTGCAGAAATCTTTAGCACTTGAAGAGGACTCCTCTTCCATTTAGAGACGTTGCTGAATGAAGGCCATAAACAGATGCATATAAAAACAATCATGGCACTGAAAAACTAATATTAAAACAATATTGCAATAAACAAGAAAAAAATAACCTCCCCAAAATATCATGTGATATTTTGAAAAAAAGTGTTTGAATTTACCATGCTATTTTTGCTCTTGTCCAACTGATGCCCTTTCTGACTAGTGCTACTTCAAAAGAGAGCAGCTGATGCAACTGCAGAAACTTCAGCAGCTTTCAGTTTCTTTCTTCATCCCAGCATTTCAGAAGCAAGCTGAGAAGGCTCAAATATTGGATATTCAGCCTGCCACGAGTTTTGTCACTGTTTTCTGATGCGTGTAACTGTAGTTCAGAAGCACTCTCTAAGCTCGTATGGACACATCCACACTTACTTTCAGGATTAAAAATCTTGTAAACAGAGATATTTTCTGGGCTGCCACTGAAACTAGCGACAGGGAACAAACGCAACTGACGAAAGACTGCAGCCTTCTGTTATTTGATAAGATGATGGCATTAATGAATTGCTGCTGGGCATATCATACGATATGCTGGCACTTGTGAAGGTTACTAATGCTTGTGTTGAGTCACAAGATTGTTTTTCTATGTCTTCTGAATTCACAGAGATAAGACTAGCATGTTTTGATCTCCTCCATAACAGAGTTTGCTTTCGCAGACTTCCCAAATCCTCCTTAAAGTGTGGATTGAAAAGTATATAAAGCAGTGGGTTTAGACAGGCTGGCAGTGGGACAATCACTAGAAGTATTGATTTAATCACTTCCGGGCTGATAAAAGTGAGGTTTAGTAAGGAGGAAAAAGATAAGAAGGCCACAGGGCAATAAAGGATGCAATTAGTGAAAAGTAGCAAGGCTATATGTTTGACCATAGAGCAGTCCCAAATGTTGTCTAGTTCTCCCTTTTCTAAACTACAGTAGAGCTTTGTATAAGCAATAGTCATTACCAGAAAACAAAGGGAGTTCAGCAATACCAGTGCTACCATATAGCCCATAGCAGTGGATTCTCCAAATGGTAGTGGTAAACAAAGCGGAGAAACCCCATACTCACTTCCAGTGAGAAGTGGTATCACTGCAATGATTAGTGCCAACATAAAGCAAAAGAAAATGGCAATTTTTACACTAGCAATGGAGGATTTTGTTTCAAACTTTGTAGCATGCTTTACAGAGAACGCACGTTCAAGTGCAGCTAGGGTAAGGAGGAAAATGGAAGCCTCTGAAGCAAAAATGGAGAGAAGGCCAGTTATTTGGCAACCAATTCCACTTTCCCACTGTGCTCCATACTGAGCAAAGCTACCAAAAGTTGATGCATCCACACTAGCCAGAACTCCACTGGCCAGACCCATCAAGGCATTTACAACAGCTATTAAACCGATCAAAAGTTTTATGGAGGACATATACAATGGAGATCTGAAAACTGTAGCAGACACCAGTGCATTGCAAATAAAGGTCAAACCCACGATGGCCCACACTCCAATTCTGATCAGCCAGCTACCAAACAGATGGTCACATGGTTTGAAGGGACCTGAAATGACAAAATAGAATGGATAAAGGGAAACCCTTGCAAACTAGAAAAAAATATTGTGTTTTCTAAGACATTAAAGTAATGCTTCTTGCAGATTCTCAGCACAGCAAAGCAGTGAATTTTAGTCCAAAAGGGGAGCTTGAAATTTGCGCTTCCTGTGGAGTAATCCGAGACCTTCATAATGTGCTGCTAAATGTATATTGCATGTTGCATTATTGGTGCACATGAGTCTTTGTCCTTCAACATGAATAGTCTATGGGTTTTCATGCCCAGCTGTACAAGTGCAATGCAAAGGTCAATGCTTGTATTTTCAAGAAGTGCTGTGATATTTGTCAGTGTGTGAAAAAAGCTGAAAATGCTACTTCTCACTAAATTAGGACGGGTTACAAAAGAGTCCTGGCGAAGTGTGACATAATGGATACGGACAGATGCACTTTGGCTACCTTATAATATGTCATTACACAATCCAAGAAAACTGAGGCTCTTTGCATTTGGAAGTGCTGCCTTTTTGTATATCCTGTGGTTGAAGTCAGGTCATTGACACTGAAGCCTGCTGTATATTCTCATAGAATTGAGGGGCATATGCTGTGCAGTTGTAGCTGAATGCTCTGCAGTCTGAGAAACATTTTTGGTACAAAGCAGCAAAGCAAGTCCTTCACAGTGGTCCAAGAAGACATAAATCCCACAGCTGAAATGCACTCCATATGCCAAATGACTATGGGTATTGCCATCAAGTAAACATAAGGATCTATTGTGTCAGTTTGCAAGTTTTAGTAAGATAGTATTTGAAAGATCAAAGCTAAACTTTCTCTTGCGTCTGGTGATAACTTCCCTTGAAAACAGCAACATTTTCATGAACTCAGGAGGTATACTTAGGCCACCAGAAAATCTGTGATAGTCAAATGTCTCTATTCTTTGGCTTCCTACCTTTTCTATTCCTCTTTAAATAACTTTAAAAAAATGCTACTATTTAGTGTTGCAAATAAGAATCTTGGGTTGAAATGAATGCTGAAGTTGTCACTTGTATTTTTTTATTCATGTTTCACAATGAAAGAACGGCTAGAGAAAATATTTGTTGAATTAAGCAAGCAAAACTTATGACCACAGTTGCTAAAGCTAGAAGTGACCTTTCAAAGGCATGTTTCTTTCTTTTCCTTAAACAAAACTTTCAGTGGAATTGGTGGCCTGTAGCTTTGCTATTCCACTAGTGTATTTTTTCCTTTCTGTCACACTGCGAATCCAGGGATGCACTATTCTATAAAGAAAATGGCAGTGCTGGGTGTCCTTTGTGAGGGACTGTGTACATCAATGCAATAGTGTTTGGTATCTCCTAGACACTGAACTCAACTGTGAGTTGTTCAAGTTGCTCACGTGTAAAATAAGTCAGTGAAGTTCAAAAGAATTACTTTAGATATGCAAAAGACAGAGTGAGCAAAGAATCTGTTGCCTTTATCATCTGTGTCTTAGCAGAAGAGTCTTTCCTTTCCCACTCCCTTGATCAATTCTGGTGAAAAGGAGCCCAGAGTAAGTATCTGTTTGATGACTGGGTAAAGCTTTTGTTACACTCACGGATGAACTCAGTAGCTGAATAGTTTTCTGGAGTTCAATGCAAAATTTTATATTATTGTGCAATGTATTTGTATTAAACTCATCAAATCACTGCACAACATCATGTTGCTCTCCTAGTATCAGATTATGAGTTTGTTCTGCATTTAGAATATCTGATAACACTATCCTTGGAGTCTTATCTGTCTGGCAGTTTCATACCTGGAGAAGGTGAGCATTGAACTGAATGATGAGATTTCAAATCTTCTTCAAAGTCAAGAAAAAAATCCTCAAAATCACGTTCATCTATGGGGGAGAGAAGACCCAGATTTGTTACTGCAATTTTCAGGAAAACTTCTTTTAGTAAAAGTTGCAAAAATTCCCATGGTATTTAAGGTCTGGTCTTACCCCTTTGCCTGCCAAACTGTGAGCAGAAGCAGATGTATGCCTATTTGGTTTTGAATTACTGTACTCAGGATTATTAAAAAAGTTGGCATCATTACTACTCTGAAAATAATCATGAAAATGTACACTCTCTATTACCTAATTTGCAGTTTGAAGACTGCCTAGGAAGGAGTTTAAAATATGAATTCTGCTGCTGTGCCAGGCTACTAAGAATTCATCATCAGTTTTTCTGCGCTTCCTGTGTCATCACTCTAGTACATATTCTTGCTAAACTCTGAGACTTACAGGTTTGCAGGGGCAGAGTTAGCACAGAAAGCAACAGAATGGTATAAATATATGTGTGTACCTACATAACAGATAAGCTGTCAAGTAATAGACCTTGTGCTGAAGAGGAAGAAAAATATAGTAGTCTTGTGTCCTGGAGAGCAGACATACTCTCTGGTAACCCTGGTTGTGTGTGCAGACTGGGGAATGAGAGGTTGGAGAGCAGTGCCACAGAAAGGGACCTGGGGGTCCTTGTCGAGGGTAGGTTGAATCTGAGTCAGCAGTGCCCTGGCAGCCAGGAGGGCCAACCATGTCCTGGGGGGCATCAGGCAAAGCATCACCAGCTGGTCGAGGGAGGGGACTGTCCTGCTCTGCTCTGCACTGGGGTGGCCTCACCTTGGATATTGTGTGCAGTTTTGGGAGCCACAGTATGAGAGATATTAAGCCATTAGAAGGCATCCAAAGGAGGGCAATGAAGATGGTGAAGGGTCTGGAAGGGAAGCTGTGTGAGGAGCGGCTGAGGTCACTTGGTGTGTTCAGCCTGGAGAAGAGGAGACTGAGGGGAGACCTCATTGCAGTTACAACTTCCTTGTGAGGGGAAGTGGAAGGGCAGGTACTGATCTCTTTACTCTCATGACCAGTGACAGGACTTGAGGAAATGGCCTGAAGTTGTGTCAGGGGAGGTTTAGGTTGGATATTAGAAAGAGGTTCTCCAACCAGAGGGTGGTTGGGCCCTGGAACAGACTTCCCAGGGAAGTGGTCACAGCACCAAGCCTGACAGAGTTCAAGAAGTGTTTGGACAATGCTCTCAGGCACATTATGTGATTCTTGGGGTGTCCAGTACAGGGTCAAGAGTTGGACTTGAT
>WBMV01003170.1:0-54426 GCA_013396655.1 Campylorhamphus procurvoides | reverse complement strand
ACCGGGGACCAAAGGGGTGCTCGGGACAGCACCAGGGGTGCTCGGGGCAGCAGCAAGGACCAAAGGGATGCTCGGGGAGGCACCGGGGACCAAAGGGATGCCGGGGACAGCAGCAAGGACCAGAGGGGTGCTCGGGGCAGCGGCAGCATCGGCGGTGGCCGCAGGGATGCTCGGGGCAGCAGCGGCAGCCGCGGCGAAGCTGGCTCTGGGTCCGGGCGGGGAGGAGGCTGGTGGCTGGGTAAGAAAAGGCTCCGGGAAGTGCTCGGGGTGCCCGGTGGCTCTTCCTCGTCCCTGTGTTTGTGGGGACAGCGGGGCGGGCAGTGAGTCACCGTGCGGGGCAGCGCTGAGCAATGCAGGGAGGCAGGGAGAGGGAAGCGAAGGCTCCGTGGGGTGTAAAAGGCAGCAAACCTGGTGGGGGAATGCCCCAGACTAAACCCAGCCCTGGTTTGCAGTGGTTCTGGGTCGGGGTTAATTTAAAAGCAGGATGTCAGCCCGCTGTTTTGCTCATAAGATTTTCCTTCTCGCTGTTGTTGTCTCAGCTCCTTCCTTACCAGAGGTGGAGCCCACGGAGAGGGTTCTCATTCATGTGCCAAGTGTACATTGGGATTTGAAACCAGCTCTGAAAAAAGGAAAAAGGGAAATCGACCTGTTTTGGTTATTAGGGAGGGTCAAAGAGGCAGAAACGCGGTCCCTGCCAATCCTGTTGAGCTCTCCTGGTGTACCAGAAAGGGTGGCAGAAAGGAGAATAAAAGCTTTAAAACCAATACTCTTCCCACTGCCCCCCCCAAAAAAAAATCCCCAAATTGTGTTCTGTGCTGACAGAATACCAGAGCATGGGCTTACTGAAAACACTGACAGCATCTTTTCTGACTATTTTTCTCTGTTGAAATTTAGAAAAATATTGCCTGCTTGTTTGGGGCTTTTTTGGTGTTTGGGGTTTTTTTGGTTTTGGGGTTTTTTTTCTTGGTTTTGTTTTTGTTTGTCTTGTTGGGGTTTTTTTTGTTTGGTTTGATTTTCTTTTGTTTTGTTTTGGTTGTTCTGTTTTGGTTTCTTTTAATGCTGTGGCAAAGTGTCGTGTGAGTGATGTGGAATATTGCCAGCAGGTCAAGGGAAATGATAATTGCAGCAGGTCAAGGGAGATGATCCTTCACCTCTACCCAGCGCTAGTAGAGGCCACACCTGGAGTTTTTGGTCCCATTCTGCTCCTTCCAGTGGTGCCCAGAGGTGATGGGCACACCCTGAAACACAGCTGCTTTGCTCTGAACATCTGGAAACACTTTTTCACTGTGAGGGTGACCAGGCACTTGCACAGGTTGCCCGGGGATGTTGGTAGAGTCTCCATCCTTGCAGATATTTAAACTCTGGGAGTCTATGACTGTGTTTCTTTTTTCCTGGGTAAATTGGTTCCTTCTATTTTCAGGTCCATTCTAGATGACAAATCAATCAGTTTAGCTGTAAAACTAGCCAAGTTTTATGTAGATGCCATAACCAACAGAGATTGGAGGAGTTTTGTGTTTAAGGAAGAGCTACAGAAACCTCTAAGTATAAAAGCAGCCACCAGTTCAGCAGCATGCAAATGTTTAAAGTGTGTGGATGCTTTGAAGAGCTCATGATGTGGAGTAGCAGGATACTCAGTGGCAGCACAAAGAGGGATTTCCTGGCCAGAAGGATGTGTTGTGATGGCTAAGCCTGGGAGCAGCCTGACCAGGAGGGGTCATTTCACCTGAACAAAAGTTTTACTCAGCTTTCTCCGCTCCCCTGCCAATCTTCATCTAAAATTACTTCTGCCACTTCAGGAGTGATTCTGGGTTATCTCAAGTGTACACTGAAATTAATCTCTGCTTAGAAAAGCAATCAGAACAGTAATCCTTGACTCACTGGGGTGGCTCAGCCGAATCTTTAGCTGGGAAAGAATTTATGTCTCCCTCCTTCCTTGTGGGGAATGAAACACGTGGGGATGTTCCTATCTCTCTGTCTGCATGCCATTGTGGTGACCACTCCACTGCCCAGGGTGCAGAGGGCTTTGACCTTTCTCTGCCAAACCTTCCTTCTGGGTACGTGCCACCTGCAGAACACACTGCAGCTCATCTCCCTGGCCCTGCAGTGGAAGATCAGGAGAAAAACCTGTGGCTTCAAGGTCACTTTTTGGGGATGATGGTGGGAGCCAACCTTGTTTCACCACTGGTAGTCACACAGACTAATTCAAGTCAGGAGGTCTCTAGTCTCTCTGGAGGTCTCTAGTCCCACCCTCAGATGGATAGTTCAAGACAGTAACAAAATCTTTTTCTTAAGGCTTTCTATTTTTTATCCCCAGCAGCATAATCTGTTTCTAAACTGGAAATCTGTATGTGTACAGTGATGAGTGAAGGGCATATCCCTGCACTTCGTGTCCACCACATCATGGGCTGGAGGACATTCTGAAATTTGGTTTCTGGCATGGCAACTGCTGCCCGTTGTCCTGGCACATCTCAGCCTGTAGCCTGGACTCATGGCAGGACCTGCCAGGCTCACACTCTATGCAGGGCTGTTCCCTCACTTTTATGGATTCACCTCTGTGTATTAGCAGCTGTAACTCAGCTTCAAAAGCCCTCACCGCTGGGTTTGGCTCTGGAATGCCCCTGAATTAGTGAGGTGGAAACACACAGGCTTTTCATCTCTGCCCTGCAGCTGCTGTTGGTGCTCCGTGCCAGCTGTGCTGGCTTGGTGTGTGCCTGCAATGCTGTGATGTGGACACTCTTTGCCAGAGCCCTGAGACTCTCCTCCTCCTCAGCTGCTGCCTCGGTGACCACGACAGCCTCCAACTTCATCTCCTCGGTGAGTGGAGCCCCTGCCCAGCTGTTGGTGGGTCAATAACTAAACGTTCTACCCCAGTCTGGGGGGAGAAACTGAGACATTCTATTGAACAATATATAGAACCAAGAAACAGGGTATGTTAATGAGGAGGTAAGACATGTTAATGAGGGGGATTAACTGTGTTAAATACAGTTTAGGCAATCCAGTCTCTGGTTTTCATCACAAGGTAAGCATTTGTCTACACTGGACCACCTAGGGGAAACAAAGGTTATCTGCAGGCCTTGAAACATCTCCTAAGAGTCTTTCCAGATCTTGTAAAAGGAAGAAAGGGATTATAGATAGCTGCAAACAGCCAGTCCTGGTTCAAACAATTTATGGTGGCAAGCTCCTGTCCTACAAAGGGATCTCCATCTGTTCACATCTGTTCATCTTCCCCAACACCCAAGTGCTGAAGCCTGGGGAGCACAGCTGGGTGAGGATGCTCACACTGGAGCCCACTGGTCTGAGCTCAGACAGCATCCCTGGCCACAGAGGGAGGGTTATGATCATGTCAGGCCTCAGCTGCTCTGATACTTATGGCAGAGGCAGTGGAATTTCTGGGGGTGATGGAGGAGGAAGAGCATGGTGCCTTGAAGCAGCTGTAGGGATTACTGAGCTTTAGGAATTGCCAGTGGGAGCTGGGAGCTCTGTTGGGCTTTGTTTTGCTTTTCCTTTGCAGCACCTCATCCCTGACAAGCCAGAGTCACCCCAGATGGGTGTGAAGATGTGGCAATGAAAGGATCTCTGACCCACAGGGGTTTTTATTGCCTGCTTTTCACTCTTGGCTGCAGTCCCCCTTGTTGCTGTGCTCCAGCTGGCAGACAGCTCGTGGTGGGGTCAAATAATCGACTAGAGTTGCCCAGTCAGTGTGAGATTTGGCTTCTGAGAAGTGCTGGGAAGGCAGCAAAGTCAATATTCTCCTTTGGGACCACAGGATAGCTGTGCTTCCAGGCTGGGTGGCAGAGTCACTCACTTCCAGCATCACCCAGAGCAGCTGCTTCTATTGAGTTTTCCTCGAGCAGTTTTTTCCAGGCTGGCTGCTTTGGAGCATCTCAACCCAGCAAAGCTTTGTGTCTCTCTTTCCCTGCAGGCCATCCTGGGCAAAGTGCTCTTTGGGGAGACGTGGACAGCCCTGTGGTGGGTTGGGCTGGCCACGACGCTCTGGGGGCTGGTGCTGCTACACACATCTGCCCCCCAGCTGCGGCAGGTGCCCGTGGAGAAGAAGGAGGAATAGCTGCTGGAGGGGCCACGCTGTCCCTCTCCAGCCTGGCTCGTGGCAGCATCCCCAGGACCTGCTAAGCCCTGCTCACCTGCTGATCTGCTGACCTGCAAAGCCACGTGGGTTGCATCTTTGCTGGCAGTGGTGTGGTGGCAGTGACAGCCTCGGAGGGAGCTGATC
Source organism: Campylorhamphus procurvoides (assembly GCA_013396655.1). Classification (NCBI taxonomy): domain Eukaryota; kingdom Metazoa; phylum Chordata; class Aves; order Passeriformes; family Dendrocolaptidae; genus Campylorhamphus; species Campylorhamphus procurvoides. The sequence goes on along the minus strand of WBMV01003170.1, from coordinate 50,195 downwards.
CACCCTGAGTCAGCCTTGTGGAAATCGGGGCCAGAGGCTTATCAGCTGCTCCTCCTCTTCACACCCTGCTGCTCGGGAGCTTTCCCAGCTCAGCGAATGCTGAAAGTAAACATGGTGGCTCGGGAAGGTGCCTGTGTACTTTTGTACTTTTCCATAAGAGGAGCTATCCCAAAATAGAAAAGCAATCAGAAATAGATAGTGATGGCTGCTGATACTTCTGTTCTGCTGCTCCTGAATTTCCTGTCTGTCTCTTGAAATGGGTCCATGCCTGCTGCTGGAGCCATTCATTAATTCCTTCAGCTTCCTCCATCAGTCACATACACCTTTTAACTTGCCATTTGTATCTGACACCTTTAATATGCACTTACCCATTCCTAACACGTTACTCACTGTGAGGTTCCTGCTCTTTCCCTTCAACCCTTAGCCAGGATGGGGGTTTGATCACCATTCCTGCTGTGTGTTGGTCAAACTGTAATTTTAGGGCAATCCAGGAGGCATCCTGTGAACAGCCAGCTGCTTTCACTGGGACTGTCCATGTTCAGTGCATCCCCCATCCCACTGAAGCTGACAATTGCTTTAACACTTGCTAAAATGAAGTTTCTAAAGCAATGGTTCTTTTACATCTCTGGATGATGCCGATTCCCCTTCATGTGATGTGATCCACCAAATCACTGGTATGCAGATATCTGCTGAGGTTTGCATCAGTGATTACTCCAGATTCAGGTGTCAACATGGTGAATATGTCATGAATCACCATTTGTAAGGTTTCGGCTCCATTCCCCTGCCCATATCTTTTTTTTTTCCTTGGAAATTCTGCAGATGGAATCCTAATTGAGAAATGTAGTGATGCCTATAAATGTATCATGCATCATGCTTGTGATAGCAGTTGTTTGCTCTGGGCTTGCCAGGTTGTCTCTGTCTTCTTCTAAGGACAGAAAGTGAGTCACAGCTGTGGCATGTGCCAAAAACCTGAGGACACATTTCTGTATCAGGACCTGGCAGGTCTATCACGACTGGCAGATCTGCCATGGCAAGCAGGAACATAAAACAGACCTGTGAATGGAAGTGCCATTGGAGTGGGGTTTGTGCCTTCTTCATGTCAGAAAGAAGAAAAGCCTCCAGAAGAGGTCAAGAGTACCTTTCCTTCTCCCCAGCATGGGTCTTTGCTCATGATGAGCTCCTTGGGTGGCTCCTGGGACACATCCAGCCTCCTGGGCAGCTGGGACTTGACACAGTCCCTTATAGCTCTGCAGATGCAACATCTGGGAACTCTGCTTTTCTAAGTACCTCAGGTCTCTTTAGATCTTCATACATGATGGAAAATTAATGAAGCCTGATTTATTTGCCTTGTTTTTAACTCTCAGCCAGGTGTAAGCCATAGCTGCCTTTGTGCAAACAGCAGTAGAAGGACCAGAATCTCATTAATTTGGCTATTGTTGCCCCATTTCCTACCAAACCATTTGGAAAGATTTTTTAACATGGAGTGTCTCAAAACTGACATTTCTTTACTACCCTCATTATTGGAGATCAAGGTTTAGGAAAGGTTTGCTCATGATCAGAAGGTGTGGGCAGTGCTTTGCTTGGTGATCCTCATTTTTAGGGCAGATTAACCTAAACTAGGGCTGTAAACTGTGTCACAGACATTTGAAGGCAGGATTGGACTCAAGTTTTCCTCCAGTTCCCATGGGAAGAGAAGATTGCCAAGCAGGGTGTGTTTTATGGCCCTTTTCTGTGTACCCAGGGTATGACCCACATCTGCCAGTGGGGCCAGGGCTGCAATCCCTGCATGGCAAAGTGGGGTGTGCTTCAGGCAAAGGGTTTGTGTGAGATCATCCAAAATGCTGCTGGAGGTCACCCCAAAAAGGGGCACCAGGACTTTCAAAATAAAGCAGTGTCCAAAGCTCGGTGGCTGAAATTGATTATTTACTGATATTTTAGCCCACACACAAAAATAAAGGGTAATGTGAGACTAGAAGTGGGTTATGTTTGACAAGTCAGTTGTTCAGATGGGGTGGGCCTTGTATGGTGGCAGAAGGTGGGGTACCCATGGAATTTTGGCACACTTTGTGTTTTTAGGGAAGGATCTTGGGCACACGTTTCCACTTGAAACCAAGTGATCCTTTAGGTCCCTTTCAACCCAAACCATCCCATGATTCTCTGATCTCACAGGTACTGGCTGTAATGAGTGTTTACTGCACCCTCCCCTCATTCTCAGACACAGTCCTAAGTTTTTGGTGACTTGTTCATCATATTTTCCCCAAGCAGGGCTATTGGACCACGTCATTCTTCAAACAGGAGGTGCATGGTTAACAGGAAGGCTCACAAAGACACTCATGGAGATTGAAGTAAGTGTTCTTGAATTAACGGTGGGAAGTGTCTGAAAAATCTGTTATATAAACAAGGTCCAAGAGCATTATATTCTAAGGCAAATAATACTTTGTATATCTTTACAAGGAACAAAGTCAAATGAAATTATGGTTTCAGTTGAACCATAAAGCGTTATTTGACTGATTAGATAAGGAAATACACATGAAAATATTAAAATGCCCCTGATGTCATTGACAAGAATTCCTTGAAACTTGGAAGGTTTTACAGCATCTCGGTCATGGCATATATTGATATAACTTGGGAGGACAGTGTGTTTGCCCAGATAAGTAGTTAAAGTAGATACAACGAGTAAGATTTGCAGGTTGTTTTACCGAGTTTGGTATGGTTAATATTTCCAAGGAATTTGATTCAGTGCCCTCTGTTGACCCTTCAGAACCCTCAAATGTTGATGGCATTGCAAGAGTGTCTCTCCTGCACACATAACTCCACAACCTTGCAAGCAGAGGGGTGTTTTTGAAGAAGGAAGTCCTGGTGATGCAACCCATCAGGAGAATGGTGCCATGGCTCTGACCTTGTCTGGCACAGAAAAACCATGAAGTTAGGAATAAATGGGCACCAACCCTGTCCTGTCTGGGGTGTCAGATGCTCTGCTCACCTCCTGCAGAAGAGCAGTAGCAAATCTTTATTTTGGGGATCTGAGAGCTGCAGAGGGAAGTCACACAGGGTGGTGACAGGTTCACGGTGGTGCCTGCAGCTTGTTTGGTCTCGGAGAGGAGTCTGGGGTGAGCTCAGGTAAAAACCTTCTCAGGAGGACCTTAAAAATTGGGTGTGTGGAGCATTGTGCCACCTGACTTTTTAATGGGAGCGATTGAAGGAGATAACATTCCTGAAAATGCTGCTCTGAGGACAGAATGAAGTATTTTAAAACTGCAAAGCAAAACCTTCCAGCTTCAGGGAGTCCTTGGGCTGGGTGTTTCAATGCCCTTTCTGAGGCAAGTCTGTTTCTCCACACTTTAACACCAAAAAAACAAAGGTTGGCTTGTGAAATCTGAAATGGGATGCTGGGCCATGGGCAGGGTGGAGGGGGATGCCCTGGGGTTCTGTCTTGGGACTTTCAAGCTGACCATCACAGGAAACAGTGTCACTGGGCTGTTAATTGCCCACAGAGGCAGTAACACCTCGACTGACCCAATGCAGTGTTGTGGCCATCACATTTGGGCAGACAGTCGAATTTCCTGTGCCCTAGGAGCCAATTTCATGGTGAGCACCATCTCTAATGGGAACTTGGCCCTTCTGCCTCCGTGGTTAGCAATTCCCACTAAATCCTGCCGTGCCCCCTGAGTCACCACGCAGACTTTAGGTGGCCAGAGGCTCGTTGTCTAACCACAGAAACCATAATGTCCATTTGCATGTGCATTCATAGCCTGAGAACAAACTTCCCAAAGGAGAAAGACAGCGCTGGGTTCACTCTCCCAGTGAGTTTTGGGGTTCCTGAGTGTTCAATCACCCTTTTGGATGTTTCGATTCTTCCTTGAGGAAAAATCTCCTTGATTTTTCCTTTCCTTTTAAGGAAAGGTGTCTGTGAGTGGCTGTACTAATTGCCAGAACTTCCTAAGGAGTTCCCTCCACGCTTCTGAAGCCCTGGGGGTTGCTGGTTCTGCCTTAAAGCCTGGGATGCTCCTGGGTGGGGCTTCCCACTCCCATTTTGCTGGGAGGAGATGATGCACACCTTGAACAACCTGCACGGGTCTTGCACGGCACAGAGGCTCCTCTGCACCCTGGGGGGATAAATCCCTGATGACAGAAGTGAGGGAGAGGGAAGGGCTGGAAAGGGTGGTAGGAATCGGGGCGTGGCAGATGGTGCTGCTGCTTTTGGGGAGAGACGGGTACATTTTGAACCTGTTGCTCAGTCTCGCCTGTCTCAGAGGTCACCACGAGCTGTGGTTTCATGCTGCAGGGGGGACTCAGGGCTGGGGCTGGGCTGTGTGAGCACAAGCAGAGCATCTCTGGTTTTGCAGGGAGAGGTGAGAGTCAGATAACCCCACTTGGCACCATGACCTGAAGTGTGCAGTGTCTGAACATCAGGCAGAGATTGGCTCCTGAGTGCTTTCAGTAAGTTAAGGCAGCACTTAGGGATAAATAAGCAGTGCCCCAGGGAAGGATGAGCCATTACCAATGTTGTTTCCTCATCCACAGAGGAGGTGTTTTGGATGACTCTTCAGGACACTCCAGAGTTGGGCAACTCACAGGCATGATTCTGCCAGGAATCAGTTCTGCATGGAAGTGCTTCCTAGAAAACCCTGGTGGGGATGGAGCCACTCCAGCTGCCCAGCAAGGTGAGAGCACGTGAAGGGTGACAACCTGGATGCTGTGACAAGGAATGGGTGGGAACATGCCAGTTGAGTTGCTTTCCAGGGCAAATAGCCAGAGATCCCTGCCCTCAGTCAGTGCCCCCATACCAAGGAGAGTGCCACACATGACACATGTCCAAGGGTGGCACAAAACCTCAGAACCTGCTGTGCTTTGGGTCTGCTGGGGTCCAGCACTGCATGGGACCTGCTCCTTCCTGCAAATCTCGCTCTAGGAGGGTTCTCCCTTCCCACCCCACCACAATGTCAGCCATGGTGCTGACAGGTGGGAATGTGGCATGGCATGATGAGATCCATAGTCTGTGGACTGTGTACATCCAGGTGTCTATAGACAGTCACACCCACCCAGACAGGTGGGAGAAGCTGCTACACCACCCCTGCAGAAAGAAATGTTACTCGAAGACACTGGCATGCAAGTTTCTGTTTTCTCACTTCAACATTTGCAACCAAACACATATCCTGTAGGTGGGAAGGTTTTCTGTCATTATTTTCCTTGTTCTCCGAAGCTGTTTTTAATACATGGATAAACTAATTTATCCCTGATTCAATATTTGTGCTGTTGATTTCCTTGCCCTTACCATTTATTTTTTGCAGCCCTCTCTGGCTTTATTTTTCCTTGTGCCTTTTCATATTGTTTGCTCTAGGTGTAGGCTGTGGATGTGTGTTCACACTGCAATCACTCAGCGTGGTCACACATACAAGCAGGTTCATGGGTCAGTGGCAGGAGGGTGGATACTGCACCCACCCCACTGGGCCCTTTCCAAACACACACCAGTTTACAGGAGGTTCTTCTCCCCATCTCAGGTCTCTTGATGGAGTGGGACAAAGGTGTGAGCAGGCTGGGGCTGTTCAGAGTGGAAGAGAGAGGCAGTGGTGCCTTGGAATAGGGGCTGGGAGGACCATGAGGTGTTGGAGAAAGTAATCTGGGATAGCTCTCAGTTGTCCTCTCTGCCACAAGGGAACCAGCAAGCAGCAGCTTCAAAGCCAGAGGAGCTTCCTCTTCCTGCAGTGTGTCATTTGGAGGAGCTCCACAGGAAACCCCAGGGGCTGACCAGCTCCTCAGCTTCAAAAAGGGAGCAATTCTTTTCTTAGAAAAGCTGTTCTCTGAAAAAAGTGACATGATGGACATCTCTTTTTTTTTTTTTTTTTGTAATTTCTCACACAGAATTCTGAAATGTTTTTCTGAGAAGCAGAAGTGCCTTCTCCTGAGTCATTTGAGATTAATACATAGTGTCTTGTCACTGGAGCACACAGAGATCAGTGAGAGGGAAGGACTGGAAAGAGTAAGTGGGGCACAGAGCTGAGGGTCAAGCAGCCACAGTGCCAAAGCATTGTAGTTCCAAGCTCAGCATTGTTCCTCCATATATATGGACTCCTATTGCAGTTTCTCCTTCTGCATCTCAGCCAGGGAAAAGGATCTTGAAAAATAACCATTAGAAAAATATTAACACCATAGCATTTTGCCCTTAAAGCAGCTCTGTCTTTTTAGAATGGCCTAAAGCCTCAGATTCCTGTCCTGAGCACAGGACTTTTCTGTCAGGGCACAGAAAGCATGTCACAAGAGTGTTTTACCTGGGGAGCTGTAAACCTACATTTGATATATGGGTAGTACAGTCTCTGATCTCTGTCTTTGCCTTCTTCAGGAGCAGAGTCCTTGGGTGGCGCTGGGTTGGGCACAGAGTGATATGGGTTTCACTCCTTCTCTAGGTAAATGCCCAAAGCCAGTCGCCTACATCCTTAATTTATGTCCAAAAACCCCCTTTCAATGTCCAGTGAGAAGGAAGGAGCTGGATTTGGATGGCCCTTGTGGGTCCCTTCCAATTCTGTGATTCTATGATTCTATGACTCCATGAAACAATGGAATTCCTGTAATAATTACATGGCCATCAATCACTTCTGTGGTATTTGCCTGTGAGAAACTCATTAGCAGGGAGCTGGGGCCTGATGACTTGGAATCAGTTAAGATCTGGGCTTGGCCATCTTGCATCAAGCCCTGACGTCCGAATGCCTGCCACAAGTTGGCTCATGTTGGATGAGAGGAGAATCTTCCTGCTGGGTGCACGGGATGCCCCCGGGGCACAGGACACTCTCATGGGCCATGGTTGGTGTGCAGGAGAGAGAAATGATCAAATCAATGCTCCTTTCAGGGTAACAGCAGCACTGGCATGTCAGGATCATGAGGTAGATGGGATGTGTCTCGAGACTGGGACATTCCTAAAGACTGAGGTACAAGCTTAATGAAATTATGAGAGAAGGACAAACGTAGCATCTCAGCTTGAAAGAGGTGGATCAGATCCTCAGCTGTTCTCCAGCTGTGCTTTTTTTTTGCTTTATTCTCCCAAAACTTGTAACTTACCATTCCCTAGGATGTGATGCAGGGAGGACTCAACATATACAGGATAATAGATGTGGGAACAGTCCTGCTGTGTTTAACCATCCTCTCACCTTGGTGTCCTTCTGTGTCTGTGCCACATGCACTGCTCACCCTCTGACACCTCAGAGTCAGCCTTTCCAGAGTGCCAAAAAGCAAACCTGGGGTGCTTTTGATCTGTGCTTTACTTTGACTGCTCCTCTGTCTGGACATTAAAAACAAACCCCAAAAAACTCCCATAAAACTGAAGCAACTCTGTAAAAAATGCAGGTCTGTACATTGCTGTTATAAAAGGCAACTTCATCACTGGGCATGGGGTTGCAAATGCATAGAAATGTAAAGCTAAATATTGGGCTGCACTTCTGCCTTCCCCACTTGGCATCAGTGCCTGTGGTCATGCTCTGGAAGTCAGACTTGTTTTGTCATTTTGGATACACCAAGTAAACAAAACTGGAGATAAAGGGCAAGCTTGTCAATAGAGGAGCAGCCACTGGGGAATTCTGTTTTATTTGGTTTCATTTTATTGCATTCTTATTCCAGCTAATAAGGTGACCTTGCAGCAGATAGAGGCAGATAAGGCTGGTTGCCTCTGTTGTCTAGTTTTGCAAGCTGGGAAATGAGTTGCTGAAGTTACTGGTAATAGGAAGATTGCCTAAAAAAAGGTAATCTCCTGCTTGTGTTAATTAAGAGTGTACTTTCATGAGACAGATGGAACTGATTGACNTAAATAAAGAAGAAATTAAAAAAAATTAAGAAGGGGTGTTATTTTTCATTGCTTCACCAAGGAGGAAGCCAAAAACCACAGTGCTGAACCACAGCCAGCCCTCTGACCAGCAAAGATAAAAGGACATTTGGCTGTAAGAAGGCAGAGAGCACCCACTGACAACATTAAAGAGGCTGAACCCATGCCTTTTATAAACATTCCTGTAGTTTAAGTTGAAATTCCTTCTCTTGGACCTTGCCAACAGCTGTCTTGGCAAGTATTCGAGCTCGCTGGCTTTTCCTGGCAGGGCAGGCTTGTACGAGCCAGGGGCAGAAGGTCGTGGAGGAGCTCAGCACCACATGCCAAGTTTGGGTTTGTTGAATTGAGACACTACTAGAGCAGAGAAAAACATAATGGCACAGAGAAAGGTACAAAGCAAAGGAGAACTGAAAGGCAGGTGTTAGCCTGCTGGCAAACACAAAAAGAAAGGGTCAGCCACCATCCAAGATGCAATAGGTTCATGGCAGGGCAGGACCCACACCCACGGAACTTCTACAGTCTTTCCTCGAACTCGGAGGTTCAAAGTGAGGGTCAGGACATGCCACCTGTTGAAATCAGCCTTTTGCAAAACCCCACACAACTGGAAGTATGACTGTCCCTGGTGAATACATGTCCTGCCTCCCCTGCTCCCCCCCCAGCACACAGCTAACAACATTTTTCTCAGCAAAGTGTTTGTTCCTGTTTGCCAAAATCCGTAGTTTTTGCTGCGGGACTATTGTGTCAACACAGTTTAAGATGCCTCCAACCAAGCATGGAATGATGTCTGAAACAGGTTGAAACTGGACTAGGAAGGTGCTGCCTGTGGCTTCAGATGAAGTGGATTGCTGCAATTCAGTGGAAAGCAGCAAGATACCTCCTAAATGTTCAGATTACACGCATTATTGGCTGCGTTATTGCGCTGCCATTCCACGTACACTTTGCTTCATCCCGTGCTGCTTCTGAACAAAACTGCCTTTCACCCTCCAGGAGGAAGGAAGTGCAGAGTAAAAAGCAAAGCTGAGAGGTAAATCGGGCTTTCAGTGGGTTTGTCAAGGGTGAAACATGTCGTTGCCAGCACATTGTCTGGTACTGAATGGTGAGTGATGCTCTGTCTACAAAGAGCGTTGGTGTTTCGGATGTTCTTGCAGATGTCTGTGAGATTATGGATGTGTGCTGAACCCTCGGTGCCCTGGGATGTGCCACTCATGCTCTCCAGAGAGGACAGACACCCAGCACAGACCTGCCAGCAAGCAGGGACATGCTCCAAGGGTGGCATCTGCTAGCTCAGCTCCCAGCTTGCACCAAACCCAACAGTCCTCCTAAAATAAATACCGAGGGACCTGAATTGATGGAGAAAAATCGGTGCCTTTGAAGGCTCCCACAGGCAGGTCATGTTGAGGGAGATCCTACATTGAGATGTGGCAGCCTTGCAGATGGAATCCCACCTTGCTGGACCCTGAAGGGAGGCATCAGTGGGCTGAGCCTGCTCCCACAGCTGAGCCACCTCTGCTTTTTTAGGTGTCTGAGGACACCACCAGCTCTCCCCTCAGGCTCATTTCTCCATCTCCCCAAGGCCCATGATAGCAGTGGGGCATGTGGGGTCCAACCACCTTCTGGGCACAGACCTTTCTTTGGCACAGCTGGCAGCAAAGAGCAGCCAGCAAACAGCTCCCATCACGTTTCTTTCCCCTCCTGGACATGACCTGTTTCTCCTCTTTCCCATCAGTGCTCCCATGGAGCTATCTCCCTTGGTATCTGCCTCACTGGAGGGGGCCAGTGCCAGGATCCTTCTTGGGCTTTCTAACCCTTATGTGTAACTTCTGGGTTCTAGTCTACAGTTGCAAGTACTTCTGTCCCCAATGTGATGGCAAAAATCTCATTCACTTCAAAGAAAGTTAATCTGGTCCTAATGGGAAACTCTGTTTTCCTGAGGATTAAATGTGGGTTTCCTTGTCAAGTCAGCCTTGGAGCTGCAGTCCTGGTGACCTGGATATTAGGGCAGAGGTGAGCTCTTGTTACTCATCTAGCCCATGATTTTACTGTTTGTCAGTGAAGGGTCTGTCCACTTGTCATCTGATTGTGCAAATTCACCTTCCCTGTGAGTCGGGATTTAAGTTTCGCTGTTTTGCAGGATCTGACTTATGTGCAGAGGGAGTTGGAGTCATGTTTTTTTTTTTTCCACAGGAACTTCCTTTCTCTAAACACCACCCCTTGGCAGTGGACCTGCTGACACCTCAGAGCAAGACACAGATAAAAAGGGCAGCCTGTCTTCCTTCTCCACACTCAGAAGCAAGTGGCAGAGCCTACTCAGGAGCTTGGAAGCATCTCGGGTGGAAACTCTGACAAGAACCATGAGCAACTACGCTGGTGAGTCCTTAATGCTCAATTATTATATGTTAGATGTGTGGTTTGACAAGGCTCCTGCAAGGAGGATGGCATCTCCAGAGATTCTGAGCCCTGTGACTGCTGTGGGTGACACCTTGGGGAAAGGAGGTTTGGTGTCACCGCTGCACATTCTGGTTTTGACATGTGGATAAACCAACTGAGAAATGCAACCTGTTTTTCATCACTTGTCATCAGCGTGTAGGCATCTGGTTCTGTTGATGATGGGAAAGAAATGCAGTTCTTTCAAGCTTGTTCCATGTCAAGGTTAAAATAATTTCTCTCTTTCAGGCTACTTAATCATGTAGATTATTGCTCTTTAGTGATGGCTGATATCATCTGACAGAGGTTTCAAATTAGCTGAAAAGAGGATTTATTTGGGCTTGGGCATTGTCCCATGGCTGTCCTGTTGGCAGGAGATCCTGCACCTGCCTAGAAAGGTGCCTGAGTCACTCCTGTAGTAGCTGCTGAACCACCAGCCCAGCCCTGGGGTACCCAAAATCCCTGGGGTTTGGGATGCAGCTGGGCTGGGTGGTACCTGTGCCCAAAATCCCTGGAGTCTGGGATGCAGCTGGGCTGGGTGGTACCTGTGCCCAAAATCCCTGGAGTTTGGGATGCAGCTGGGCTGGGTGGTGCCTGCAGCAGAGCTGGGAGCATGCACAGCCTTCAGGAGGGGAAGGGTGTCCTGACATCACTCCAAGCCCCTCAGTTTCACCCTGCTGTACTCTGAGTGTGGATGAGCTGAGAGTTTGGGATGTCACCTCACATTTCTGGGGTGGGAGAGTGTTGGCAAGGACCAGGAGTGAATGCAGTACCCAGGTATTGTTCTCTCTTGAAAAACTACAGTTCTCATCCCACTTCTCTCCTGTCTTTGTTCCCCCTGAAACCAGGGCTACCATAGATGTTCTGCTCCATATTAATATTTTATTATTTTTTTTTAAATCACATCACCTCATCATCCTCAGGGAAAAAAGTCCCCAGATCCTTCCTGCTGCCAAGTCCTCATGCCTGCATTTTTATTCTGGTTGATCACTGTGCTCTTGGAGCTCTGAACATCTTCTGCAGGCAGGTAGCAATGTAGGAACAAGCTCTTTCACTGATAAATCATGGAACTAGGAGATAAAAACGTAGCCCTGACATTTCTCATTCATGACAGCATTCAGGATTTGGGTTTGCCCCTGGGCTGCCCCAGCAGTGAGCACAGACAGGACTGCCTCTTGCAGCTCCAGCCTCTGTCCTGTGAGCTCTGCTGGAAATCATTAATTTCCCTGTTGGCAAAGCAGGGTGCCAGGCTCGGGGTGTGTGGGTGCCCAGCCCCGTGCCCTGGTCCAGGAGCAGAGCAGGAAGGTGAAAGCAGCAGGCTGCGGGTTGCCCAGGGCAGACAAGCCCCCTGGGATGTGGTGATGGGTGTGCCACTGGCTCCCTTGGAGGCATTCCTTGGCACAGGACACGGTGCCAGTCGGATCTCAGGGTGTCAGGGGTGTGTTTGCACAGCAATAAAGGCATTGATGGGCAGTGCTGAGATGGGCACAGCTTTGGCACCACGCAGCATTGCCAGGCCAGATTCCAAGGCAGCTGTTGGCTGTGGATTTCCTTTGTGCACCCTCATCACCAGAAACAGGGGATGGAAATGCAGTCCCAAAGTTCAGAAATGCTGGAAGGATTCCCACAGCCATCCTATGCATTCAATTCCTACATCCCTTCATAACCCTCTCCCATCACCAGGTATCTTCTCAGCACCATAATGAACAAAGTTAAGCAGCTTTAGTGTTTGGAGGTTTCTTAATGCTGAGGAAGATGCACTTCCTCTTTGTCCTCCAGAGGATCAGGCTGCCAGTTCCAGCTGAAGTTTTTTGAGATAAGCACACTCACACCCCGTTGTGCAAAACACCAGCCCGAGCTTGGTGACTGGCACGCAGCAAGCAAACAAAGAGCACCTCCAGCTAACAAAAGGTGCTGCTCCATTTTAAGCCTGTTTGCTGTGGCACTGATATCTGTAATGCAATTAAGATAAATATGGTTTATATAGTTGCTAAGAAGAAATACACAGAGACAGTGATCCGGGGAGCTCAGTTTACTCAAGGCTGCATTCGCTGCAGGAGGAAATGTTCAGCCTGCCCTGGGTGCAGCCCTGCGTGTGGCATCTCTCCTGCCACAGCAAATACCAGCTGATCTCAGGCTCCTCAGGGTCAGGGATGGCTCCCTCTTGTTGATACTCAGCCTGGTTGCCTGGCATCACACAAATCTGTCAAGACATTTGGTGAATTAATCCCTTCAGCCATCGTGCCTTTGACTTGTTAACTTCTAAGTTCCCGTAAGCTGGTTCTGCCTCTCCCATCTGCCTTCATCTGAATCACTCAGGAGACAAGTGCTTATGAGGTATTGTTACTGCCTGCTTGGAGGATATTCATGGGCAGGCACAAGGCAGCTCAAATGCTCCCAAAGAAACACGGCTCAGCCACATTCCAGCATGCCCTGGCTTTCCCTGTCACACCTGGGGAGCCTGCCAAAGCCTGGTGCACTGACCCCCAAGTCCCCATCACCACTGAAAGATGGGACCTTTCTCTTTGCTCACTGGGTTGTACCTCCCAGAGCTCCATCCTACACCACAGTCCTGACCCCTGAGCTGCTGAGGCTCTTCCCAGCCCTGCTTCCCTCCAGAGCTGCAGGAGCAAAGGGCAGCCCAGGAGACTGGGATTTCAAATGGTATGGCTTACAAAATGGGAAAGAATGGCAGCGAGGCACCTGGAAGGGATTCTTGCTGAGGTCAAATGGGGAAAGCACCAGTTGTGGTGAAGGGGGGCAGTGCCCTGTGGGGAGGGTGCTGCAGGAACCTGCCCAGAGTAGGAACAAGCTCCTGCCTTGACCTCCTGTTTGTCCCTGAGCTGCTGCAGGGTGACTCTGCCTCCCTCCTGCACTGCCCAGGGTGTCTGAGATTCACCTCTGGGTGTTTACACTGGTTTATACTATTTATCTTATATTATTTTGTAGTACAGTAGAATCATAGAATGGTTTGGGTTGGAAGGGACCTGAAAGATCATTTTGTTCCAATCCCCCTACCATGGACAGAGACACCTTTCACTAGTCCAGGTTGCTCAGAGTCCATCCAATTTAACCTTGAACACCTCCAGGGATGGGGAATCCACAGCTTCTCTGGGCAACCTGTTCCAGTGCCTCACCACCATCACAGTAAAGAATATTAATACATCTTTTTGTATTTGATATCTTATATTATGCATTGTTATACTGTAATTTTTAGTGGTTTGCCCTCCCCACGTCAGCATCCCCCCAGGCAGGCAGCATCCTGCAGCACAGCTAGGTTCTGACTTCCTTCCATTCCTCAGGCTGCAGAAGCAACCAAGTCTTTGGAAAAAGGAAACAAACCTTGTAAATATTCACATCTGCAGATTTCCATATTAGGTTGAGTGATGACTGTTGTGATATATATTATTTGGGGCTAATTTTTGAGGGGAAAATATAAAGAATCAGTTTCAGTGTCCTGAAGAGTCCCATTTCCCAGGGCTTTGGCATCTCAGAGACACTGGGGATTCCAGCGGTTGAGGGGAGCTGAATTTTGGCACATTTGGTTTCCTCGCTGCTTGACTGAGTGTGAGAAGCAACAAAAGACACTGTAAATTGTTATTTGATAATCCCTGAGTCATGGTGATACTCGGTGTGATTCCTTGTGCTGGATCACTGGTCACTCTACATGTCTGATGACTCACAGGGCTGCAATAAGACGAAAACTTTACTGAGTAATTTACCCTCAATCTCCTTTTTTTCTTTTTCTGCTAATATCTCTGCAGGGAGCAGCCTGAAGGCCACCTGGGTTGACCTTCTCAAGAGCCAGAACAGCCGTGAGCACCGCACAGATGGGTACAACACCAAGAACCTGGTGGTGAGACGTGGGCAGCCCTTCAGGGTGCAGCTCAGCCTCAACAGGGAGCTGACACCTGCTGACAAGCTGTCCCTGCGTTTTGGCATTGGTATGTAGCATCCCCTTTGTGGCCATGGGGCAAAGAGAGCCCCCAGCTGCCAGTTCCTGGCACCACAGGCTGTCCTGGGTTTATTTCCAGGTGAAAACCCCCTGAAGATCAGGGGCAGCATGATGTCGCTGAAGCCGGAGCGGGAGCAGGATTTCAACGGGTGGAAGATCTCCATGGTCAAGAAGAGTGGCAAAGAGGTAGGGCATGGGGACAAGGGGCTCAGTGCCCACTGCCAAGCCCACCAGGAGCTACAGAGCAAATAATCCTCATCTCCCTGTCCTGCTTTCCCTTAGTCCTATAATTTTAGGTGAGCAGCAGCCTTGCCTAATTAATTCCTTCCATGTGCAGACAGGATTTGCCCCATCCCTCTCCCCCTGCATGGACCCCCATGGCCACCAGCTTTCCCACTGGTGCCATGGGGCAGAGCCCCTCATGCCCTGTCTCCTCGTTGCCTCCTCAGTGCCTGCTGTCTGTCACCTCCTCACCCAATGCCCCCGTGGGGAAATACACCCTGAATGTGAAGACAGGCTCTCACATTTACAAGCCTGAACACGGGGTCATCTACCTTCTGTTCAATCCCTGGTGTGAAGGTGAGTGGTCCTGCAGCTGGGAGGGATAATTCCTGCTCCAGGGACTGTCCCTGGCAGAATTTCTTCATATTTTCCCTCTCTTTCTTAAATACATTGCTTTTTCCCCATAAAACAACACAAATAGCAACTCACTGAGCCAGTGGGAAGCTGGGCAATAGCATTCTCCAGTGATGGAACACAGAGGGCCACCTTTCTGTCACCTCTGTTTGCATTCTGTTTCCCTGAGCCAGCACAAAGGTTACCTGAGAGGAAGGAGTTGGCTTAAAATCCACACCAAAAACAACCAGACAAAAGAATACATGTTGTCATTTGGCATCAGCTCCCCAGTTCTCTCTGCTGCCCACCTGGGTCATTACAGTGTTCAGAAAGAAGCCTCTTGCTGTAATAGAAGACTAATCATGTCGAAATAGCAGGGGGAAAATAAAGATTAATATCACAGGACATTCTCCCACAATGGGAACAACAAAACATGAATGCTATATGGTCATTATTTGGTGTGAGTGTTGCAGACCATCGATTCCCCCACAGGAAATATTGTGTAATATATACCAACCACCTCACCTGAGGGTTCTTTTTCCTCCAGATGATGCTGTCTTCATGGCTGATGAGGCTCAGAGGAAGGAGTATGTGCTCAATGACACGGGCTACATCTATTGTGGCTCTGCATACAGCATATATGACAAGCCCTGGAATTTTGGGCAGGTAAAACACAGCTGCCTTTTCAGCCCTCTTCCCCTTCTTTACCCCTTCAGCATTTATTTCAATGAATCAGACTTACGAATAGTTTAAGCCTGCTGGAATGGTCCTGCCAGCTTCACCTGCTTAGAATAACCCACCCAAGGCTGGAGAATGGGGTTTAACTCCCCATTTATAGTCAGGCCATGTGACCCCTGGCAAAGGGTGTTGAAACTTGGGACAGACTATTTCTGATTGAATAAAATTCCCTTAGGGAAATCCCTGCTCTTGTGCAACTGCAAGCAGCTCATGAGCCATGGAAAGGGCTGACAGGGGGAAAAAAGGTCTGATCATTTACCTGTTGCATCATGGACAGGAATAAAAAGGGCAGAAGTGCTGGCAGAGGTTATCACCTTCCTGGTGGTGCCTTCAGTGATGGCTGGGGCCAGGGCACACTCTCTCAGGAAGGGTGTTCCTCCCCACTGTCTGAGATAACTCCAGAGGACACTAATATCTGACTGGTTTGGGGTAGGGATTAGAGGTGGATTGTAGGGCAGATTTATCTGCACCCTGTAGGAAGCACACAGGCACTCAGATGGTGTATCCTGCACCCCATCCACACAGAATTCCCCTCAAAAAGAATTCTGTTTTTAATTTTTTGGTTCGTTTTATAAGCCTGCGATTCCAAGCTGCAGGGTACAGACAGCCCAACAAAGGTGCTCTCATTTTACAGAGAAGGGGCCAAAGGGCATCATCTCCAGGGCTGTTCCTATCCTAATATTTATTCTGCTGTTGAGCAATGGGAATTGAGATTGATACTCTGCCAAGCTCCTTTGGATCGGATGTTTGACATCTCTGAATTGGACCTCAGGGAGCCTTATCACCAATGGCTAATTTGGAATCTTGGCTGGAGTAATTTGCATTTACGTACCTTTCTTTTTTTCCAAGGGTCATTTGGTACTTATGTCAACAGAGCAAATACCTGTAGTGGTCTTAAATTTTCATTACTCTTGTGAGTAATTGGCAGAGTTGCAGGGATATGACGTTGGTGACAGTGCTACTCACAGGAGGAAAGATCACTGGGTCAGGTTCCAGTGGTGTTTGCAAAATTCATGACACAGGCTTTTGTCTTCCAAGGTGGGATTTCATTTTAGCCCTTCCTTGGAGATAAAAGCTTTGGGAAGCCCCTTAGCCTTGAAAATTGAATACCATAAAGGAAATTTAGGAGTTAGAGCTTGTCAAACGGTTTCCTCTGAGTACTTGCTTTACAGTGAGAAGCAAATTCTGGTTTAGAGCAGCATATAAAGATGCCTCCCTTTTCTCCCCAAAACAGTTTGAGGAATTTATCTTGGATGCCTGCATGTATCTGCTGGACAAAAGCAAACTCACCCTGGCCAACAGAAGGGATCCTGCACATGTGGCCAGAGCCATGTCTGCCTTGGTAAGCCTCTCTCAGTGGAGTGTTTTGTCCCTCCAGCATTCCCTCCTCCTTCCTTACTTGCTCTTCTTTCCCTGGGACCATGAACAGCATTTCAGGGAGCATCTGAAATGGATTTTTTCGGGGAAACTGCAAGGAAAGAGAGGCATTTTGGGTCAAGGGAAAAGGGGGACAAATCCCAGTATATCCCCATCTCCAAAGCTTGAAGTTGCCCTTCCTCACCAGCTGTGTTGGCAGGGTCAACACAAGGGTTGTGTTTTGCTGTCTGTGGTGGGACCCCTCTTGCAGCCCTGGGTGCAGGGTTAATTTTGACTACCCTGAGAAGCAGTGCCACCTCCCTCTGGATACCCAGGCAGAGGGTTCCCAACCAGGGGAGCCTCCCCACATCCCCAGCAGCCTTGCTAGGTGCCACAGGGCACCTGGGGAGACAGAGGGTGGGCAGAGACCCGGGGGGTTTAAGCCTCATTCAGCAGCATCCCTTTATTTTCCAGGTCAATGCCAACGATGACAGCGGTGTCCTGCTGGGGAACTGGTCAGGGAATTACAGTGGTGGGACATCCCCTATGGACTGGATTGGGAGTGTCACCATTTTGCAGAAATATTACAAAACCAAGAAGCCAGTCAGTTATGGCCAGTGTTGGGTCTTCGCAGGAGTCCTCAATACAGGTAAACAGGGAACTGTCTCCCCCCTCTGACATCCTAATTACTGTGCTAGTAAGATAAATTAGGGTCTGTCCTGGAAGGAGAGGCTGTGAGAGCCAGGACTGCTCAGCCTGGAGAAGAGAGAGCTCTGGGGGTCTTATCTTTGTGTATAAATACCTGACAGCAAGGAGTGGGGCACGGACAGGCTCCCCTCAGTGATGCCCAGGGCAAAGACCAGAGGTGACAGGCACAACCTAAAACAGGGGAGGTCCTGTCTGTAGTTTTTGTCACCATGAGGGTGACCAAGCACTGGCATAAGTTGTCCAGGGATGTTATAGGGTCTCCATCCTTGGAGATACTCAAAAGCCACCTGGACACAGCGCTGGGCACCTCCTCTAGAGGACCCTGCATGGGCAGAGGGATGAGACAAGATGATCCCACAAGGTGCACACCAACCTGGGTGATTTTGTTACCCTGTGTTTTTTGTGTCTGCAGTCATGCGTTGCTTGGGCGTCCCATCCCGCTGTGTGAGCACCTTCAACTCAGCACATGACACAGAGGAGAACCTCAGAGTTGACACTTACTTGAATGAATCAGGAGAGAAGCTGAACTGGCTGTCCCTCGACTCTGTCTGGTACTGCCAAATCCTTCCCACCCCCTGTGCTGCCTTGCAGTGCCCTATTTCCCACCCCCAGCAATCCCTTGGAGAGTTTCCTCTATTCCCCAGGAGAGAAAGAGACAAAGCCTGGGGTTCACAGGGTTGCACACAGATTAAATCTGCCCTTACTAAAGGATGAAGGGAGGGGATCATGACTTTCCAGGCTGTAACAGCTCACTCCTTTTCTTTCCACCCCAAATGCACGCAGGAACTTCCACGTGTGGAACGATGTGTGGATGAAGAGGACAGACCTGCCTGATGGGTTTGATGGCTGGCAGGCAATTGATTCAACCCCTCAGGAGCAAAGTCAAGGTAGGATTTGCCTAGAAAAACAACTTTGTAGGATGCTATGGGGACCTGAATGTCATTTCAGAGATTAGGGCACCCCTAAGTCACGGAGGTCATGAGACTGTTCATTGGTAGGTGAGAGGAGTGACCACCAAAATTGGTGACCACCCTCCCTGCACAGATCAGGGAATTTGGAAGCAGAAAAAAACCCAAAACATTAATCCTCAAGACAGTGCAGAAAGTGGAGTATTGCTAGAAGATCAAACACAGAGGTCTAGACTCAGTTAACTCCACAGCCAAGCTGTGACTTTCTAACTTTAAAATTATTTGAGGGGAAACATGTAAAACCCCTTACCAGACCTTGGCAAACTATGTAAAAGCCAAAGCAGCTGTGGGATAAATGAGAGCTTTTGGAGCTCATTACAGAGTTGGAGGACTATTCACTGCTTAGTGTCAACCATCAGGGCCACAGATTGCTGCTGGAGTGTGTCAGAGAGTGGAATAAAAACTGGATTCACTTCTCATGTTTGGAAAATGCCCTTTGTAGGTGTTTTCCAGTGTGGCCCGTGCCCGGTGAAGGCAGTCAAGGAAGGAGATGTGTACCTGCCCTTCGATGCCAAGTTTGTGTATGCAGAGGTGAATGCTGACCAGGTCTACTGGCTTGTCAAGAAGGTGAATGGCAGGGACAAGTACATCAGGCTCACCACGGAGACCCAGGACATCGGCAGGAACATCAGCACCAAGGCAGTGGGCAAGAACAAGAGGGAGGACATCACCCTGGAGTACAAGTACCGTGAAGGTGACTGCCCCCAGCCCCTAACACAGTGCCAAAGAGGAGACCCCTGGCCATGGGGGTCACCCCACAGCACGTGTTGTCTCAGGAGAAAACTGCAGGATAAGACCTGGAGACAGACCCTTGGGATTCCCCTGGGCATCCTCACGGCCACAGTGACACCTATAGGCTGTTCTTTGGGGTCGAGCAAGCTTGCAGGCAGGGAAAGAAAGAGGCTGAGTGATGAACCTAATTGCCAGACTGACCTTTGCTTTATTTCTTCATTCCTTTTCTTTTTGTCTTTCCATTCCCCAGACAATATTGGAAAGGAAAAATCCCACATTTCCTCCCAACAATTCTCCTATGTAGCCATAGACTCTTAAACCCTTTCCAGTGAGGAGGACAAAAATATCAGGCTCAAAAATTAAAAGCATCCATCCTCTAACAGTGTCTCTTTCAGGAGAGTCTTCCAGCCCAAAATGCTACAGTTAGATTGGGTGTTAGTGTAAATTGGAAGGTGTCCTGAGCAGAGGCTGGAGGTGCCCTGACATCCTCCATTCTCTCTGACATCCTCCATCCTCTCTGCTCAGCAACAGAAGCATAAAGAAAGGGAAGAAGGCACTGGGTGAGGAGCCCAAGTACAGATGTCACCCATATTTTTCTCTCTCCAGGCTCCAAAGAGGAAAGGAAGGCTATGGAAAGAGCTTCCAGCTTCATTCGCCCTTCAGGACTGGTTCCCCGCTCAGGCTACGCGATGACTTCAGATAATAACAGGGTTGTCCCCAACTCTGTGGTCCTGCAAGAGACAGGCACCAAGACTGGGCTCAAGCTGGAGATAACCCACACAGAAGCTTTGCACCCTGGCAATCCCCTGGAACTGGCCATCACAGTGAAGACCTCCACTCCTGGGAGCTGGACCATCGACCTGACTGGCTCCTGCCAGCTGCAGTACTACACTGGAAAGGTCCAGGCCAACCTTGGAACCATCAAGGAGACTGTCAGGCTTGAAGGCAAATCTGGTAAGCACAGAAGGCTTGCTGTGTTCTGGGGGCTATTTACTGTGGCAGGCTGGGGTTTCTCATAGCTCCACTATTAGAAATTACCTGCCTGCTGTCTCCCTCCCCTTGTTCCTGCATTTGGAAGTCTCAGTTATAGACTGGGATCCCTGTTCCTGCTGCAGCTTCAAGGAGCTTAGAAATACATCAGTGGGCAGAGAGAGGTTTTCATGGTGTGAGTGAGGTGTGCCAGAGCATCTCCCCCCTGTCCTTAGTGAATAACCATCAAAGATGCCACTGCAGGCTTTGTGTGTGCCCATATGGATCAGATCCCTCACAGGATTGAGATAGCTGGACATTTCAGCATTATTTTCTGAATTCTTCACCCAAGCAAATTCCAGCCTCGTGACTGCCTGCCTGGCTGATCCCCAGAGCAGTTTGCTGTTCTGCATTGTGTGTCTTTGAGGGACCTGGGCTGCATTTCCCCAGCAATGGAACTGAAATTGGCTAAGCAAGAGACTAACGAGTGATGAATAATTAACAACTCTTGCTCATTCCAAGCGTGAGTCACTCTTGGGGAAAAAAAACTAGTTCTTTTCTGTTGGTGAGTGCTGAGTGTCTTCACACATACACTGGGGCTGTCAAAATGCAGCAGGGCAAGACACAGAGCTACATACATAAGTACATATGTACATACATGTATTTAGGGAAAAGGACTGGCAGATTTGGTTTTATTCCCAGGAAGCTTCGAAGCCAAAGCAATGCTCAGGCACCAGCACTGCTGATTCCAAGACTTTTCTGAGCCACTGGAAAGCTCCTCCAAGCAATTAAGGCTAAAATCTGAAGTGAAAGGAAAGCCAGCAGTTTTATAGCCAGCAGTTTCTCAGTTCCTTATCAAGCTGTATTTTCTTTCCTGCAGAGACACAGATCCCTCTGAAAATTGCCCCTGATGCATATATGAAGGCATTCTCCTCACTGGATGATGAAGTGCTCATCCTTGTCACTGCCATTGCTGAGGTCAAGGAAACAAATGACAAGCTCACCAAGGAGACATCAATGGGATTCGAGTACCCCCCCATCACCATCGAGGTGAGGCAGGCACAGCTGGGTGGGCTCCTGGGGAATGGGGCAGGAGCTCAGGGTGGTGTTTGCACTCCCAGGGGGATCTCCCAAGCAGCTGCCTCCTGGGGTGCTCAGTCCTTGGCATTTTATTTGGCTGTTCAAGCCTTATTTGAAGGTTGAAAGCAGCCATGACATGAAATGTCACTGTCCCACCTGAAATGGGAAGGCAGGGGCTGCTGGGGGGAAGGGGATGGAAGAGGACAGCTGGTACAGCACCCATCTCCAGTCCTCTGAAGGAAAAACACATTGAGAAACCAGAGAGGAGCCAGCTGGGAAAACACACTGCCATGGGAGGGTGGAAAGGAGGGGAGGGTGGAAAGGAGGGGAGGGTGGAACAGGTTGTCCCCCACCATGCTGATGGCGAGGAGCAAACCTGCAGCAGCTCTGGCACCTCTATTACCCCTCTGACCCTTGCTCTTTGGGTTTGTTTCTCTCTTTCCTCCTCTGCCAGATGCCAGAAATGGCCAAACTGCACAAGGAGTTCAGCTGTGCCTTCACCTTCAAGAACAAGCTGAACATCGCCCTGGAAAACTGCAAGCTGCTGGTGGAGGGCTTGGGCATCTTTAAGATGACATCATTTGATCAGGGGTAAGGAGATGAGCCTGGTATGGAATGACCACGGCAGGACTCTGTTTCTTTTTGTTTTTAATTTCCTTGGCTAAGCAGTTAGGGGATTTGGAGTAAGAGGACCCTTTGCCAGCTGTGCTTGACACTGCACCACGCTTTAAGTGAAATTATTCAAAAGCAGCAAACAGCAACCCTCACTCATGGTGGGATTATTTGCTTGTCCTTAGGGATATAATGCCTGGCAGGATCATGAAGTCTGAAGTGATATGCACTCCAACAAGACTGGGGGAGAAGAAAATAGTAGCCAAGCTGATCTCAAACCAGATCAAAGGGATCTCTTCAGAGAAGGCCATCACCATCACCGAGTAGGGTGGCCTTGCTTAACCACATTGCATCGCTGGGGGTCTCAGGCACTTCTTGCCTCCCTGATTACTGGATAGCACTTTCCCAGTAAAGAGCAAAAATGCCATTAAGCTAAGGGATTAGCCTGACTTAAAGGGCACAGTTGCATTGATTGCAGTTCATTGTGCTTCAATAAAGACTGTTCAAACTGACTGGGATTGGGCTGTGTGGTGTTGCTGCAGGGATGGGGGCTTGTGGTGGTGCATGGGACATCTCAGGGACCTCCCTGCACCATGGGCTGCTGTGCAGCTCAAGGAATATGGCAAACAAACCCCTCTCCCTCCCAGCTAACCATCTGGAGAATGTGCTGGCACCCACCTTTTAGAGCACAGAAAGAGCAAACCTGGCAGAGTTTCCCCAAACACCATTCTTCATACACCTCTTTTGGGGGCCTTCAGGCATTTTTGGAAGAAGCACCATGTCCAGCTGCATTCCCAGCACTTCCCTAGGGATGTACAAGCCCTATTCTTCCCCTCCCACCCTGAATCCTGCTGGATTACAGGCAGAACCTGGATGGCAGTGGACATTTGGAGCTCTTCCAGCCATATTCCCATAGAAGACAACAGCTCTGCACAGCTGGATCCCACCACTGCATTGCACATCCCAGCAGCAGGCTGGCACTGGGGTTTCCAGCATTTCCACGAGGAAAGAGAAAAATAAGTCACACAGGAAAACAGGGGGTTATTTATTTGTTTATTTAAAAGGCAAATGCTCAAGCATTAAGGCCACAGGGTGGGAAAAAGAAATGGTGATGACACCTGGTCATGTGCCAGGAATGAAAATTTAAAAAAAGGAGAACAAAAAAGGCAAAAAAGGTTTGAACCACTCTCTTGTGTTTCAGAGGTGGCTGCTGGGCCACAGAAGGGTCAGGCTGCCCTGATCCCTGCTGTTCCATGGTGTTCCAGTGCCCCACAGCAGCACTGGGTCCCCAAAAAGCCACCTCCTGTGGTGGCACAGCAGGGAGTGGGTGCAGGGTCCACATGGATCATGTCCACAGGGTAGGCAGAAGCAGGCAGTCCTTGGCAGGTGAAGAATTAGTTCTTTAGTCAGTACAATAGCAACTGAAGGCACAAAAAGGAGTTACCAACCGCAAAAAAATGCATTTTTTTTCCAAGAGATGTAAATTCTTTACTTGCATAGAAAACCTGCTGTACGAGACAGCAGGTAAGAAGTACAGGAACACTTCCCACTTGTGCCACAACCCTGCCCATCACACATTAACACCTCCTATCAGAGCAGTAATGGGATTTTCAGTGGACCATGGGCTGGGCAGGGCAGGGGTAACATCCCCCCCAGCCCACCAGCATCATACCCTCCAGGAGAGCCTTCCCTGGGACCTGAGAAGGTCCAGCC
Source organism: Campylorhamphus procurvoides (assembly GCA_013396655.1). Classification (NCBI taxonomy): domain Eukaryota; kingdom Metazoa; phylum Chordata; class Aves; order Passeriformes; family Dendrocolaptidae; genus Campylorhamphus; species Campylorhamphus procurvoides. Next base: position 26,515 of record WBMV01003170.1, on the reverse strand, counting down.
ACAACCCAGATGGGACTAGAGCAGCATGGCTTGAAGATGAAGGCATGATTTAACAAGAAAGGGCAAGGAGGGTGTGGAGGGAAGGGAAGGAAAATGGACGGTTTGGTTGCAATTTCATGAAAATCAGGTTTGGTCTCAAGCTGCCACGTAATCATTAGAGAAGGAGGTTTGTGCTAAAGTAAAGCAGATTTTTTGGGACTTGTGAAGACTTTTGTGATTTCTGACAGTTGTCACACTGCACTGAGACAAACCAAGGGGTACTGAGACTTTGGGAGGGGACAAAGAAGAGGAGGACAAGGGGGACTGACAGCCAAGAAACACCAGAGCTGATTTACTGCACACAGAAAGTCACCCCAATAAGTCTTGGGGACACCAGAGCTGGGGCTGGGCTGGCTGTCCATGCTCTGCATAAGGCACAGGGACATGTCCCTGACACTCAAACTGGAACTGGAGGAGGGGAGAGGGGTGTTCTGGCTCTCACCCTCCCCTTCACACTGCTTTTCTGTTTCACCTGTTAAAAAAACAAGCCCAGAAATGCCACCACCTGAGGTACAATATGAAAGGATGCAGTGTGTTTCCCTTTTCCCAAAAGGTTACAAATACACAGTTCCTAATGACTTTTTTTGTAGGTCTATTTATCACTGACAAAGAGGAGAGACATCCAGAGGGAACAGGGGATGGGACAACTGTTTGGAAATACCCCCTGGATTTCAGTCAAGCCACTCTGTTTGTTCCCAGTACCTTGGCCAGAAAAAGGGACTGCTATGGCAGAGAACAAGTCTAGGAGAGAATCTCCTCCCTCCACAGTAGCCCTGAATGTCACACCCTGAACACATACTAAGATGTTTTATTTGGGTAGAAAAAGCTTCTAAAAAAACCTCACATAAATTCCATTTGATATCACTCCTATAAATAATAAAAACTTCATATAGGCCTTTCACAATGTCATGCTTTCATCCCAAAAACTCCTTTGTCTCACTTTTGAGAGGAAGCAGTTATCTTTGGTCCACGTTACAGGGCAGGGGGAGATAAAAATCAAGCATGTTCTGTTGGGGGGAAACCAGGATCACCTCTCTAATATCTTACAAATTTAATGACAATTAAGCTAAGGGATATGACAGAAGGAAAATAAAATAAAAAACCACTTGAAAACCAGTCTAAATTAAAACTGCCCTGACATCTGGAGGATGCCAAGTGTTTGTAGTGCATCTGAATGCAGGGCCTTGCAACACCCTTGCATGGCTTTGCTGCCACCTGCAGTGATCCCTTCTTTGAGAGAAGAAATGGAGGAAGGAATGTTCCTTCTCTACCTTCCCCAGCATCCCCCAGGAGCTGCAAAATCAGAGTAGGGAAACCCTGAGCAATGGCACATACCACCAGGACAATGTTAAACCCCAGTTAAGATTAAGAGGCACTATTTGTTCTCGACTAACTCTAGCTAAGAAGAAAAGAAAATTAGACAAATCAAATGGAGAGAGGCACTCCCTCCATCAGCAGGGTGTTCTTCTCTCTCTCTCTCTCTCTGACTGCAGAAATAGCTCTAACACCTGGCTCAGACCATTTTCCTGCTTTCTGGACTGCACAGCTTGGCCAGGCAGCTCCTGCTCCACACATCTTACATGCAGACAACCTGCAGCCTTGGGGCAAAAGCTTCCCCCCACCAGCAGCCCCACAAAATAGCCAAAATTTGTCTGTTCTTGGCTGCACTGGCCATGGGCAGATGTTCCTTCCAGCCTGGCACCACCACAAGCACAGGAGGTAAAATTTTACCCCTGGAGATATTTCAGAGCCCCTGGAGATATTTCAGAGCCCCAAAGAGCTACACACAGGGTGAGCTCACCCATAGCCCTGTATCCCACCTCTGCTAACCCTTCCTAACCCAGAGGCAGCATCCATAGGATGAGATGGGCTGAAGAGATGTGTTTTTCCCAAAAACTTCCAGAGTTGGGCTCATCTTGCCCTCACTCATTCAGTCCTCCAGAAGGCTGTAAGCATGAAAGATTCACCAGAATCCCTAATCAACCAGCCTTCCACATTTCTGGGAACTGGCACCAATCTGACAATTACAAACTGTCCTTAAAGGCCATGTGAGAAAAGCTCAATAAAGCAGTTGACACAGGTCTGAAAAGGAGTTTATAAACCCCCTCACTCCTAAAGCTCTCTCTGGAGGTTTGCATTGCTTCTGCTAGTGCTGTACCTGCCTTCCAGACAAATACTCCTGAATTTTTCAATGCATGTTAAAAAACAACCCCTTAAATCTCCAGCACGAGGAGTTATTAAAAAAAAAAACCAACCACCAACCCCTGAAAGCTTCTCCTGGTATCGTGGAGGGCGCTTTGCTTATTCCTGTGACATCTGGATGGCGACATCTCGAGCGAGGAACTGCTCGATTTCCTCCTGGGTCATGATTTCAGAGGCAGGAGCTGCAGCCTCAGCTGGGGCTGGGCTCTGACAGTCCAGCTTGGAGAAGGGGCTGAACCAAGCCAAGGAGAAGGCCCCACCAAAGGCCAGCTTCATCCCTTCCCAGCCGCTGGTCTTCTCCCACGTTGGCTTCTGGTTTTTGAGTCGCTCGATCCCCTGCAAGGAGAGGAGAGGTTAGGGTGGGCTCAGGCTCAGGGAGGTATTTGGGCACCAACCCTGCAGAACTGCTTGTCTAGAGCCAGGCTGATGCTATTGGAGTTAACTCTGCATTGCTGAGAGTTTCACCTCCCAATTCAACAACAAAACCCTCAAATTCGTGGGCAATCTGAATCTTGTATTGTGGCATCAGGGGCTACTGATTTTTTAACAGTAGAGATGGTTCCTGACAAGCCAGCCTTTTCAGAAAGATGGACCTCATGTCACACAGCTTTTGGAATCCCTCAAAGGAGTCACAAAGTACAGTTAGAATTTAGAGTTTCACCTTATTTGGGCCCTTTTGCCATAGTTCAGATCCTGCACCTTTTTCCAGGAATCAGGAATCCATCCCTGCCACACCTCGAGGCTCACTCTGTGCCAGTTCAGAGCAAATATTTAAGAACACAACTTCTCTTTACCAAACAGTCCAAGACAAATCACAGTGCAAGCCAGATAGCTGGCTGGGAGGTGAGAAAATCTGTACAGGTGAAAGTGGAGGCTTCAAAAGGGGACCAGAGCCTTGGTCAGTCAATATTCTGCCTCATTTTCCCTCCAAGGACATCACTTTTAGTAAAACAAGACATTTTGATTCTACTTAATGAACAGATAGATCTCATTTGGGCAGTGACATTTTTCCCCTGGTAGCCTTTTGCATGTAGCAATAAAGAACTAAAATTTATTTTCTTAATGAATGTTTTTTAAGGCTGAAATAGGGCAGAATTTATTTTTTTTTCTGGGCAGCAACCCCTCCTTTCCTCCCCAAAAAAACATTGCTCACCTGCTTCAAACAGCATCTGCTACCCAAGGAGATGAGCAGGGGCATGGTGAGGCTGTGCTAATGCCAATTAGGGAGCAGTTCATCACGGGAGGCAAGGGTGGACTTTCCCTCTCTCGGCCTGACCTCACCAATCCCTTCACATTCAAAATAAGCCCAAGTTTTATAATTGTCTTTAGATCTGATTTGGTGCCAGCCACACGGTCAGTAGGGCAGGAGGTTACTCCTTGAAAGAATTTCAGGGGAATGGAAGGAATGCACAGCTGTTGAAGACATTTTGCTACCATTTAATGAAACTTGTTTTAAAACTGAAATATATTTACATAAAATCTCCCACCATCACTTTAGAAAGTGAGAATTTTGTTTCTGTTTCTCATCATGCAGCATCATCTTTGACTCTTTCAAATTACATCATTTGGAACCAACACTGAAAAGAGAAGACATAAACCAAGAAATACAAACTGCTGGATGCTCCCACTTCAGTAAGAGGTACAACATTTCAAACATGGGGACAGGAAGGCAAGGCTGGAGGGTTAGAATTTAGCATAACTCTTTTAGGACTTTTAGTAGCACTTTAGCTAAATACCTTTGTATTAGATTCCTGAGGTCTTTTTTAATGTTCCTCGTCAAGGATTCCCATGCCTAAAGATTTTAGCAAGAACACCTAGTTTGCTGCTGAGGAAGGATGAAGATAAAGGGTCTCAATTCAGGGAGGGGCATCGAGGGTGGTACTAAGGGAGGGACACTTTTGGAAGAAAACCATTAGAGACTTTTCCCAGCACCTGAAGCGAAGAAAGGAAGGACAGCAACCAGGTTTTTGTAAAAGTTTTATTGCATTTGTTTTCCATATGGAAGCATTGACAGATTGAAAAGATGCAGCATTCACATTACTTCCAAAATGAGACATCCATTCCATTGCTCCTTCCCCAGCTTCCCCTCCCCTTTCCCCGTGGCTTTGGAGCAGTCTAAACAGGCCAGTTTCCAAAAAAATACCATTTTATTTGAAGCCAAGGAAAGAAAAGATTCCTTGGGAGTCAGAAACACAGCTGATTTGTACATTTCCTTTGCCTGCAATTCACCTGATGAGCCCGTGGGAGTCATAACCCAAAAACAGAAAAGAATTCCTGCCTGAACACAAGATGTCAGTTGTAGTCATGAATGGTTTGGCTTTACCCGTTTTTTGGAATGCCCTCTGTCCCTCCCCCTTTCATCACCACAAACAGCATGCTCCTCACCAGAAATATTTCCCAATTTGTAACCCTTACACATAGATATGTGCTGTGCATTCACACACACACATGTATGCATAAATAGGATAGAAGATTGACAAAGCTCTAAACCAGGGCAATGCTAAGGATATAGAATCCACCACCCTGGTACACTTAACCCATCAATATTAGTCTTTATAGTACTCTGGGCATTCATGTCTGCTTTTCACATGAACTTTTTAGCAGGCATTGCTCTACCGAGTCATTTACCAAGACAAACACACACAAAGAACATGATTTGCTACTCTAAACACTTGAAAATTAGCTTTCTTCCTTTCCTGCAAGTGTAAGGCATTGAATAATCCAAAGAGTCTTCTAAATCTGCCACGTTTCTCCTAAAAGGGCAACAATTTCCTGCACACTAGGGAGGGAACAGACAAAATAATGCCAGAAGGACGGAATCAGTTCTGTGGCTGGAAGGAAAAGAAGAGGGTGGGGTGGGAATTGGTGTTGGCAACCTTTAGGGACTTGAATTGTGTGTGATCACCAGGTCAACTGGCTCTCTTGCTGTGTTGCCTTCTTGTCTTGCACCTTTTGGGACATGAAGGGTGTGCTTCCCCACTGGAGTTCAGTTCTGAAAGAGCACTGTGCCCCTCCAGGAAGGGGTGCCAGGGTGTCTGTGCAGGGCTGCTGGCACTCCCATGGATCCACAGAGCTCAGCACAGGCAGCAGGAGAAGCTGCTCAGAGGAGGTGGGTCAGGACACAGAAGAGAGGATCCCCTTCACATTAGTTATGCCATACAGAGAGCAGAGAGAAACAAATGCCAGTAGAGTTAATGACCACGTAAAAAAAAAAAGAAAAAAAGAAAAAAAGAAAAGCAGCAGCAGTTTCAGCCAGAGAGAGAGAATTCTCTAAAATGGTGGAATACAGGGCTTTTTTTTCCTCTGCAGTTATCAGCCATTTAATAGACATAAAAAAAAGTCCGTTTTGCTTTTTTGTTTGGAACATTCATGGAAAATTTGTAACAGTAGTGCTGCAATATGTTTCTATTTTAGTGGCAATGCTGGTGAGGAATTCCTCAGACCACATACTGGTATGGGTCTGCTTTTCCTTGGTCTGGTGTGGCGAATGGGCTAAGCCATGCTATAGAGAAGGGATGGCCAAATACTGCTTTCATGTTCATCCATTTTGTTTTTTTAGCCCATCTTCTCTCTTCCTTTTTCAACTGTTCTATTCCCTGAAAACAGAAATATCACATTTTCAGTCAGATACTCAGATTTTGGGGCTCTGGATTCGGGGAAAGGTCTGCTCTCAGTTACCCCTTATCCAAAGGATGGAGTAAGAAAATACAAATGCACCCATACTGCCTTGCCTTTTCTTCTCAGTTTTATATTAAAAAAATCAAAGCTAGTAATTTGATTTCAAAGGAACACTCTCTATCATTTTGTTCATACCTAGATGCTTCAAGGAACATTTTAAGACCTGCCATCCAATTGTCTGTGATGTCAAATTAAAAAAACCCACCACTTGAAACCAAACGAAATGTGCTTTAATGGCTGAATGTGCTAATCAGATGGAAAGGTTTTAGAAGAAACCATTGTAAGGTTGCAGGAAAAAAAAGGAACCAAAAAACCCCCAAACCCAAAGATAATTTTTAGAATGCTCCCAGATTCACCAAGCAAGTTCAGGAGGTGCCCATGGCTCAGTGTAGCTGAGTCTACCTGTCATTAGAATCACTGCTAAAACAGGCATGGGCTGACAGCAGGCACAAAGGGTTAAATAAGACACTGGTGTGAAGAAATCACTGGCATTGTTTAGTAGAGGTTAGATGCAGAACAAAAAAAAGCCATCAAGCAATCAGCTAAAACATTCACTAGTTAAACATTTAGTTAAAAAGTTAAGAATTCCATATTGTGTCTAAAACCCAGAAAGTGAATTTGGGCTGTCAGTAAAGACAAGAGCAGCCACTGCAGAGCATTGCTCTCCCCCAGGCACATCACTCTGCTCTTTAACTCTGCATCTTTTGCAAGGGAAGGTTTCTCCTGACCTATTTGTCTCTCCCATGCTACAGATTCATGTCCTGCAATACATCTGTGTTCTCAAATTCCTGGTCCTGGGAGCTCTGAGGAACACAACATGGGCCAACTGCAAAAAATCTGCTGATCCCTGGTGTATGTCACCTCTAGAGACAACAGCAAAATACCAGGGCTCTGGCTCCCTCCAGGCTGAAAGGAACCATCCTGCTGGGACTCAAGATGAGCAATGATGTCTCCCAGGGCTTGAAGAGAAAGGTGGAAAAAGGGTAAGACACAGCCCTGTCTCTAAAATGGAAAGGAAAACACTGCAAGAGAGCACAAGAAGAAGAATTTCACCTGGAAATATTCCCCTGCTCAGAACAGACTGCCAGACACAGTCCTAGCAAAGCAAGAAGACAGTCCACAGAGGAAAATCTTCATGGGTAAGTATTCAAAAAAGAAACCAAAAATGAAAACACAACCCAACACGGGAAGACCTTATTTCTTTTATTTTGGATTGTGGCATTGCTCCTTTAACATCTGTGAGTCCCCAGAGTTAAGAGGGGAAGGGAGAATCTGGGGACTCATTTGGGTGCCCAGCTGTAGGAAACAGCTCCTAAAAACTGACAGGTTTCAAAGATGGAGACATTCAAATGATGATTGCACAGGCAGCATTGCTAATTTACACATCTATTGATAAACTCTGGCTGAGCAGGATCTGAAAAACACTGCACTTCTTCCTGGGGCTCTCCCCATCAGAAAGAACAGTGAAGAGCCACAGGTAGAAAAGCCAAGCATTAAAAAAGCACTGCAAAAATAAAAGACTCAGGAGCAATGGGCCCTTAGAGCAGATGATGCCAATCCCAGCTCTCCAATGGCAGCAAAAATAGCTATTTTAGCTTCCACTGGCCATGGGCAAACAAGGGCAAGGAGCCTAAAGGAGGCAGGGGAGGAAAGAAGAGCTGCCACTCTTGTAAGACCATCACTCCTCCCCAGCCACTCCAGGCAATTCAGTTCTCTGAGCATGCTTGGTGAAGACTAGAAGTATTCACAAGTGTGGGAACACACCCAGGAGCCACTGGGTCCATCTTTAGAGAAGTGGGGGAATGCAGGGACATAGGATGGACTGCAACACTGCAGTGTCACCCCTACCATGTCACCTTTGTATTGGGGACCATTTGGTGGCTCTGCAGCAGCTTGTAACCAGGAGGCTTCCATGAGTCTACTCCACTTCCTTTTCTTTTCCCCTCTGGCAAGAGTTTTTGAACTGTTCAGTAAGTAGTTAAAAGTGGAAAACCTTCTAGGCTAAGAGAAATCTCTGTGTGTGCATATGTGTATATATATATATATATCCCTCCCCATCTACCCATCTTGGCTTTCCAGCACATAAACCTGTAGTTTTTGAACTGTTCAGTAAGTAGTTAAAACTGGAAAACCTTCTAGGCTAAGGGAAGTCTGTGTGTGTGCATATGTATGTGTGTATATATATATATATATATATATATATATATATATATATCTCTTCCCATCTACTCATCTTGGTCTTCCAGCACATAAACCTGCAGTGACAACCAGCACACAGCTGAATTTCAGCCAATCCCAGTGCAAAAGCACTTCATTAAAGGGAAAAGGTTCTGTAATCCACAGGGACAAATACTCTCTCCAGGGTAATCCCAGTTCCCTCTGCCTGCCTGACTGGGGGTGCTGTCAGCTCAGCATCCCAGCCAACACACAGGAACCTTCAGAGCCCACAGTCCAGCACTGTGATAGTTCAATTTATGACACTGGCCTTTCCTCAAAGGGCACATGAACTCCCTGCACAATGAGGTAAAACCCTCCACTGCTTCTCCAAGTGGTGAGAGACAAGGTAAAAGAGAGAAGAGGGTGAGACACTCACCGTTTCATCAGTGCAGATGGAGTGGACTTGGGTCCCAAACATCACTGAGGTGAAGATGAGAAAGAGGAGAGCCTCAAAACACAGGAGGATGAGAAGAATCACTGTGGTTGGTGGAGAGAAGGAGCTGCATTCTGTGGAGACAAAACAACAGAGCTGTTGGGAAGGCAGACATCAAGGAATGCAGCAGCTGCAAAACACCTCCTAAGCCACGAGTTTTCCATACTCAAATTGTCAAATAAATTATATGGTCACCATTCCCAGAAAGGCACATAGGTAAGCCCTCACTTTCTTGAGGATACTCAACCATAAAATGATCACTCCTGCAAGTTTAAAAAAAAAAGACAAAAAAAGCAAAACCACCCCAACCAAAAACCCTGCAGAGCTTCAAGAATCTAACTTGCTTTTCTATTTCAGTGTTTCCCCAGCACACTGACCAGGATGCCATTCTACTCCATTTCACCTGCAGCCTCTCTCTTAACCTTGACCTTGACATATTTCCCACAGTGATGAAGTCCATTAGAAATCTCAAGCTGGCAGTCAGGACATGAGGAGATGTGGCATAAAACCAGAATATGCTTCCTTTCTTAACTGCTCTAAGCCAGAACCTAAAGAAGGTCAGATTGNATATATATATATATATATCTCCCTTCCCATCTACTCATCTTGGCTTCCAGCACATAAACCTGCAGTGACAACCAGCACACAGCTGAATTTCAGCCAATCCCAGTGCAAAAGCACTTCATTAAAGGGAAAAGGTTCTGTAATCCACAGGGACAAATACTCTCTCCAGGGTAATCCCAGTTCCCTCTGCCTGCCTGACTGGGGGTGCTGTCAGCTCAGCATCCCAGCCAACACACAGGAACCTTCAGAGCCCACAGTCCAGCACTGTGATAGTTCAATTTATGACACTGGCCTTTCCTCAAAGGGCACATGAACTCCCTGCACAATGAGGTAAAACCCTCCACTGCTTCTCCAAGTGGTGAGAGACAAGGTAAAAGAGAGAAGAGGGTGAGACACTCACCGTTTCATCAGTGCAGATGGAGTGGACTTGGGTCCCAAACATCACTGAGGTGAAGATGAGAAAGAGGAGAGCCTCAAAACACAGGAGGATGAGAAGAATCACTGTGGTTGGTGGAGAGAAGGAGCTGCATTCTGTGGAGACAAAACAACAGAGCTGTTGGGAAGGCAGACATCAAGGAATGCAGCAGCTGCAAAACACCTCCTAAGCCACGAGTTTTCCATACTCAAATTGTCAAATAAATTATATGGTCACCATTCCCAGAAAGGCACATAGGTAAGCCCTCACTTTCTTGAGGATACTCAACCATAAAATGATCACTCCTGCAAGTTTAAAAAAAAAAGACAAAAAAAGCAAAACCACCCCAACCAAAAACCCTGCAGAGCTTCAAGAATCTAACTTGCTTTTCTATTTCAGTGTTTCCCCAGCACACTGACCAGGATGCCATTCTACTCCATTTCACCTGCAGCCTCTCTCTTAACCTTGACCTTGACATATTTCCCACAGTGATGAAGTCCATTAGAAATCTCAAGCTGGCAGTCAGGACATGAGGAGATGTGGCATAAAACCAGAATATGCTTCCTTTCTTAACTGCTCTAAGCCAGAACCTAAAGAAGGTCAGATTGAGCCAAATTCTTATTTATCCTCATAAACTGTAGTGCAAACTCAAGCAGGAGCTCAAAAAAAACCCCAAACCAAAACCCCAAGAAGGTAACTACAAAAGAGAAGCAGAAGAAAGGAAGAGGAAGGGAATTGTTATAGGGCCAAACCCATAGTGCTGAGGGCTGTAAATGCCAGAACATCTCCAGAGTTTTTCCAAATCCAAGAGTCTCACCAAAAGGCCTGTATTTATCCCATGAGATGTCAAGCTTTGGGAAAATTACTCCCTGGCTGCTTTTTGGAGTTTTTGTTTTGGCTTTTTTGAGCTGCTTGGGTTCTGGTTTTGGTTTGGGGTTTTTTTTTTTGTGGAAAGGAATTGTTTGTTCTTGTGAGGGTGGATTTTTGGATCTGAGTTAGCATGTTTTCCTGGCAGTCCTGCAAGAATGATTCACGTTACCCTTTTAGAAAAAGCAGAGGCATTCTTCTTATCTTGTGTTGGCATTGAGGAAATTAGTGCTGTGCTCATGTCAACAGGAGGTTATTGCACACATATTTGTTAGGTGTCTTTGCATCTCAGCTTTTTCCTAGGCAGTAACAGGTGTCAGTTGAAACAGAGTTTTTTAGGACAGAGACCCCAGCAGGTCAAAAAGAATGATGAAGTTCCAGGATTGATCATTCAAAAATAAAACTAGAGATAGCATAGCAGAGCCCTGAGAGCATTCTTCTGAAACAAGCAAGCTACAAGTTCTTATTCCAAGGCTGCTCTCTTATTTTAATGAGGTGTTTTGTTAGTACTCACTTGTCCAGTCTTCTTCAAAGCAATACAAGAAGTGAAATCCCACCATGATTAGAGCATGCAGGGAAATCAGTGCTATATACATCTGAAAAATAAAGGATGCAATATACACACCAGGTGAGCTTACAGACCAAAACATCTTCCCAACACCTCAAATAAAGCAAAGTGCTAAGATTCCAAAACCAAACCAGACCACAAACAGCAACACTGAGAGCCAGGTATCATGTTGGCAAAGCTTACATCTTTGTCCTGGAGAGCACTGCAGTCTCCCAGAGAAACCACAGCTAATTTGGTTTAACCAGAAAATGCACTTTTATCTGCTTTCCAGCACGAGTTTCAGGAAAATGATGGATTTTTTTAATAAGTACTTTTCCCTGAGGCAGACACTGGCATGGAAAGTTTTCTCTCGGGCTGTAATAGTTTTGTAGTTAACACTTTTTGTTTTAAACTAGGTCTTAGCTTTGTAAAAGCAAGTGCATGTAACAAAAAGTTATAACAAACTCCGTGCCATGCTACACATACATTACAATTGACTAAGACAGGCCTAAAAAGATGACTCTCCTGAACCTACAAACTCTGACAAAGGTCATGGAAGTGAGAGAGAGTTTGTTACAAGGAACCCCTGTGGAAGCAGGAAAAGGCAAAAGGGAGTATTTGGTTTTTCCTTGCTGCTGTTCTTTCACTTCCTTGGCTCTCAAAAAGCACACCCAAGAACAAAACAGGCAACTCTTTATTCTGTTTCTCTCAATTACATTAAGTGTTTAATAGAGCCTGCTTGAAAGCAGATGTCAAGTTTTAACAGATACTGAAATCCTCTTGATAAAACACCTAGCTCACTTCGCAAGGTGATAAAACCACTTTGCTCAAAGGCAAGAAAGGGGATTAATTTTGCTCTGTAATCCAAACCCCAGCAAACCACACCACAGAACACTAAGCCTTCCCATTTAACTGCAAATCCCCCCCTTGTTACTTGGCAATGTGAGAAGGTTCTTCCTCAAACCTCCAGATGTCTCCAAAGATTTCTTAATAAAACAGAGCATCCCTGCCAGTCAGCTTTGTAAGGCTCAGGCTGCTCCCATGGGATATCTGCAGTTTGCTTGGATGGAACACATCCCAGCCCTGCCAAAATATGCAGCACTCCAGTGTGCCCTCCTCTTTCCTTGCTCCTGATGCTACAGATATAGTACAAGAAGTCAGACACCTCCTTGGTTTTCAAGTCCCAAAATAAACCCCTGGCAATGAAAAGGGGATGCAGACATCCCACTCCTTGCTTCAGATGTGGCAACAGCTCTTATTCCAGGATCCCACACAGGTACTCATGCAACTAGGATGGGTAGGGAGCCTACAAATGGCTTGGGACCCTACAGTGTAAAAGGATCAAAGAGCTCAATGCCACAATAAACCACCCCCATCACAAAATAGAAGCTGGATAAGCAGCAACACAAACCTCCAAAAACCCTGGCAAATACTTCCTGGGATGTTTTTTTAACTCCTTGCTGTGGGTGGATGAGTTTGTGTGTGTGTCCTAACCAGTGAAACAGAAGTCTGCAGCAGCTCCCTGTAAAGCTCTTCCACAAAAACAAGGAAAGCAAGGAAAAAAAAAGGCAAAAAGCAGCTACACACTGCATTTCAGCACTTCCCACTGGACAAGCCCAGGCATCACTTGCAGAATACTTACTGTAAACAGTACAAAGTACTTCTGGTTGTTCTCTCCCACACAGTTATTGACCCAGGGGCAGTGATGGTCCATTTTCCGAATGCACCTCTTGCAGACACTGAAAGGAGAGAGGGGTTTATTAGCAGCACTTTTCATCCCAGGAACACAGGATTTCACAGGGGGCTGGGGGACAAAGAAACTAGACCAAAAAAAAACCAATTATTTGTCACCATATTTATATTTGTGGTTTGCTCCCTTGACTAAGTCTGTCCAAAATGAACCATAGAATACCAAACCGCCACTGCCAAAACTAATGCCACATTATCAGTGATTCTGTCAAAAATAGGGTTTCAACAATGCATTTGGGCAGATGGGAAAGATCAGTGATTTTGTTTAGTTTTAACCTATCTGGTCTGTGAAAATGGCCACAAATTAAAACCAAACCAGAAAGATATAAAAAGCATTCATGAATAATTTTCAGAGCTGCTCACAACATACTGAGGCTTATTTATCAACATTTCCTCATTGCAAAAAGACAATTAAATAAGGCACTAGAAAAGATTTTTGACATCAAGGTAAGCCACATACTAACATAAAATAGCTGTGGCAGGAGGACAGTACCACAATACACACTCAAGGTGAAATAAGATGTTAAAGCACTTCACACAACCAGACTAATAAAAATCAAAATTCAAATTCTTGCCAGCGTGCACATTGGGGCTACGAGTCAAATAATTAAAACATTATTACTTTGTCTGAACATCATTCTCCTGCTTAGTCAGTAACTGCCTCAATTCACATAATAAAGGAAGTCTTTTTCTCTGCTGCTTTCTCATATGATAGGAGAGGAAAGGCAGGCTCCTGATACCACATTGCACAAACAAGCACAGAAATCAAATATGAACAAAAAAAACCACCCAACCCAAAGCAAATAAACAACAGACCCAGAAAGGAAACAGCCACTCCAGAACAATCCTGGCAGCCCTGAAACAGAAAGGATGGAGCACTCTGCTGATTTTATTTTTCTTCTCATAACAAAAAGTATCTTGACCTTAATATAAACTATAAACTCCAACACCCAAAGGCTGAAGGGAAACTCAAACAGAAACAAACATTCTCTTATCAGCATCTATGAATAACTAATAGAAAACCTCTCTGCCACACCAGCCTTTCACTTGCCCTGCGTGGAGGGAGGGGACATTTGCCATGCACCAGAAACAAAGGAGTTGCTCTCATAACCTGATCCTAAATGATAACCCTGATCCCAAATGATAACCCTGATCCTAAATGATAACCCTGATCCTAAATGATAACCCTGGTCCCAAATGACCTGCCAGCACGGGGCCAGACCAGGAGATGCTTCTCCTCAGCCAGGCCTGGGTACCCCATCACCCATCAGGTGCAGGGGGAAACAGGGAGAGCCTCATTTGGCTGGAACCAGCAGCTTGGAATTCTTTTTGAGCTACAACAGGGACTAAAATGAGCACAGCTAAAACAATTTAACTGCCAGATAATTGTACTTCGTAAGACAAGTTTCAATCCATGGTTTAAAACCAAAAAAAAGAAAAAAGGAGCATAGTGAGGAGGCTTTGTGTGTAGCCAGAGCTGACTTCATTTACCTATGCTGTGAGTCACCATCAAGACAGCATTTTAGATGTGAAGTTTCATTCATAATTGAAGAGCTGTCAGAGGGGATTTTATAGTGGCATTAATAAGTGATAGGCATGATCACATTGCTCCTGCTGAATAACCACCTCCTGGTTTTGACTAGGATAAAAAAAACCAACAGAAGAGAAAAACATTTGCAAACTAAAGCTTTGGGAAAAAAAAAAGAAATATGAAAAATGCAAAGAGCAGAACAAGTTTCCTCAGCTCATTACCACGTATTCCCCTCCCCAGTAATCCTGGGACAAGCTCTCTTGGCATGTATTTGTCTTTGAGCAGGTAAGGAAGTGACACCAGTGCAAACTCATTAACTACTTACTGGAGAGAAGGTTGGCTTGCTTTAAAAGCAGAAGGGAATTTTAGGAAGGGGTTATTTTTTTGCTCACTGCTTTTAGTACTAAAAAGCTCACTACCAGTTACTCTCTTCTGGGAAGTTTATCCTACCAGGAAAAGAAAGGACATGACAGATCAGTGGGCATACTGATCTATCACACAGCACAGAACAAAGTCACAGTACTCAATGAAAGACTTTACCTGCAGTGATGTGCTCTGTCAGGTTTGATGCTACAACACTTTGGGCACTTGTAAACCACCTGGCCTGGCTTTAGCTGCAAACTCTCAATGAACTCTTTTGTGGCATTACCTTTGGGGACAGCACCCTGTAGGAAGAAAAAAAACCAAACAAAAACCAACCAGATTAACCTGTGGGCATTACAACTGTCAAGAACAACAGGATGACTTAAAAGTATGGGAGGGGAGGGAAAGAAATCAAAACTTCCCTAAGGTCAACAGGGTTTCAAGAGGATGCAGAAAAGAAATTAAAATGTGGTTCTGAAATATGGAACCACATGCTTAAACATCATTTTGGTGGGGGTTTTTGGGGCTTTTTTAAACATCAATAAACCCTCACTGAGGCAATTAGTCTTTTGAAATCCCATGGTAACCTTTGAAATATTTAAGAATCCTCATCCCTCTTTTTAGATCAACAAATTTAGCATGCCAGTGTTTGATATCACAAAGTGGAAATGGCATAAGTTTTATTCCAGTACAAGCAGCTACTTCCTCAAGTATTGTTGTGTACACTGAGAGTTACTGGTAAACACCTCATGTATTTACAGTTATGCTTCCACTGGGTATTTGTTATTTAAATTAGGGTCCCACATTCAAACTGAGAACAGCAAGAATCCTTCCACCTGAAAAAGACTAGGTAAAACATTCCAAGTGGTGTAATTTCCACTTTAAAACATGTCTTGAAAGAAGTGACATTTGCTGCTGCAGGAGCCCAAGTTCATGAGTTTCCATTCTTTACAGGGCCATAAATTTACCCCAAAAAAACTGTATCAAAGAAATTCCCTCCCCTCAAGAAAAAGTTAGGCAACATGCTGTATGAAATCACTGCAGGTACATTGGTACAATTCATCCCGGGGGATTTAAGGCTTTTTTATTGATATAAAAACAGAGATGTAATATTTTCACAGACTTCTGATGGAACAGTCTCTTTGTAACACATTTATACAACCTCCTAACAGCAGGAGACAGGAATGATATACATCAGTGAGAGAACTGCACATTAAACCAGTATTACAAGACTTTCTTGAGCAGCACTTGGGGTTCCTTCCACAAAAACTCCCAACAGGCCTGATCCATTTAAAAATTGCCAAAACTGATTTCCACAAAATGCTACAAGTCAAATTCTCTCTCTTCAGCACTCAGCAGAGCTCGAAGCCTTAGGAATGTTTTAGCAAGAACCCCCAGGAAGCAGTTCCTGAAACACAAGACACATGCTATCCATTCCAAAGAACTCCAGTGTCCCTGTATTTATAATAAGAATTTTGTTTGTTTGCCCCATCAGTGCTTTCTGTTTCATTCTGATCCCAGACATGCCCCTGGTTCCCCATGTCCTGGCAGCTTCCTTACTCCCTGCCTGCCAGATGTTGCTGCATCCCTTCTCTGCATCTTCCCTCCTGCATTTTATTCAGCTGAACTCCTCATTACAAAAATGGAACAAAACCTCACTGGCTCTTGCCATCCACACACAGAAATCCCACCTCACACTAGGAATTAACATCTCTTTTCTCAATTACTCCCAATATAGTATCTGCTTCTCCAGTGCTGCTTGCCCAGCCAAAGTGCAGCTTTAGTCTCAGAAGAGTTTCTAGTAACTCTGCAACACAATTCCAGTGATTTGAAGGTCTCTGGGCATAAAAGTCACACAACATACAATAATTAACACCTACCACCACCCTTAGGTTACAAACCATCTAACACACTGCTGCAACCCTCTATTTCCCAGTCCAGTGACCAGAGGTTTTAAACCACTGCCTACAGTTGTGCCCAGCAGCAGTAACATGCAATTCAACAGTCTTTGCTATGAATTGTCACACTACCCCAGATCAAGCCATTCCTGCGGTGCTGGGGCTTCTGGAAGAGCTGCAATCTAAGCAACAAAGATTGTCCTGAAGTCTTAATGGCACCTAACAGGGTTTCAAGTAGGAAATGACATTTGGAAGGGCAGAATAACAGAGGTCCAGCACCACTCCCAGCAGCAACAAGAACGCTTGTGAGGAAGGGGACAAGAGAAGTCTAAGCATGTCCTTCCTTCCACTTACTAGTGGAGATGGGTTTTTGAATTGAATCTACTGTCCAGAGGTTATTAAATAAAACTAAACTATCACAGGCCATTCAGAATAATTAACCTCACAGTGCTAAACTGCATCTTCTCACTAGCTGAAAGACAACACAGCAGATCAGATCTCCCAAAGCAACACCCTATGGATACACACAAGGGGGTCTTACCACTGATGCTTCCCACCTTGCCTAAGAACTGTCAGCCCTCAGCCTGCTCACACAATATTTCCTTCAGCATTGTCCAATACACTCAACAAAATCACTAGAACGAGAGACGGTAACATGGCTTTTCAAAACAACACACGTTCTGCTCCATTCTGCTGAAGCAATACTTGCCAAGGCACACCACCAAAACCAGCTTTTCCAGCTCTCCTGTTTGTCAAGACACGACAAGCCACAAACACAAGGTCTGCCATTGGGGAGAAAATAGTGCCAGAGAGAAACACTCTCCTTCCCAGTGCAAAAAGAGACGCTGCTCACACGCTGGGAAACCTAAAGCTGGGTCCTTGCCTTTGCTCCTGACTTGAGCGGGATGAAAAATCAGCAGAAGATTATTTAAACCTGCCACTCACTCGGGGAGTGAGTTCCCCACCATCTAGCAGACAAGGAAAACACCTCCTGTTTCTTTCCCAGCCACCCAGAGAGAGGTATACTTACTGGATCTGTCAGCATAGCACGGAAATGGGAAGCCAAAGCGAGGAAAGCCAAGGTGTTGAACAGCGTGCCATTGATGACACTATAGACATAATCTCTCGATGGGACTAGCATGACAAGAAGGACCACAAAGTCGGCATAGAACACCAGCATCCAGGTCACGACAGCACATGCAATACCACAGCCATCTCGGATAAACCACATGGTTCCCAGGGCAGGGCTGCTAGGAGGTGGCACACACTTGTCTGGCTGCAGGTATTCTGCTGTCCTTTCAATGTCTCGGGAGCGGTGGACTGGAGTCAGCATCATAGGCTGTTATGGCCATTCTTGCACCTGGAAGAGAGGCAGAAAGAGGGTTCACTGCTCTGAGAGACACACAGAGGGCTGTTCAGGTAATGGCATGGCAGGGAAAATGCAAAACTGCAGAAAGTCAGGGGAAAAATCAAAAAAAATGGAAATAAATCAAACAGGGAAATAATGGATTTGGAAGCCACGCTCCTGTGCTTATCAGAAGGCTTCTGACTCAGAAGACTCTCTGAGTGCTTTTAAGAGGTGCTTAATTACACATTGGGTCCACCTCTGTGCCACCTCCCCTTGTGGAAAGGCAACAAGCTTTTTAATGGGGAAAAAGTCACCAGGTAGGAGCCAACAGGAACTGAAGCAAGAACTGGGCACTGCCATGGGAGGGAAAAAGGAAAGACCTGGCACAGCTGGCAGGGCTCCCTCCTGCTGCCTCAGATCTTGGGAAGGGTCTCTGCTGCAGATACTGGGCATTTGGGAAAAGAGAAAAGGTGCTCCTGAGTCTCTGGCAAGGCATCAATCCACCTGCACTGTGAATGTACTCCAAGTTGGAGCACACCTGGAATGCTCTGCTTTGAAAGGGGCTCTTTGTACACCCAGCAGCTCCTCCCAAAGACACTTCTGCACAGGGTGTTTCCACAGCACTCCAAAACACTCCAGCCTCTCAAGACTCACCTTCTACAAAAGTGGCTGCAATGATTTTGCTGCCAAATACACTGAATTGCATATACCTGAGCAGGGATTTTCTTATCTTTCTGCTTTGAGCATTTGTATGCTGCCAGGCAGGTGTAAGGCAGTTTATAAATCTGAAGAAAGCCACATGGATTAATGTTAAAGCATATCAGTCTTGTGTTTATACATACACCACAGAGAACTGAAAAATCGAGATAAAAATGTCCTTGTGAGCATGTCATTAAAAAAAACACAATGAAAAGCCCTCCCCTCATTCACAAAATTCAAGTAACACATTGCAATTACTCTGTATTTTAACCACAGCCATAATTTAGCCTCATGACTCCCGACACTTAAGAAACACAAGCTATATAATTTTCATAAATACTGATTACCCAAACAATCTGGAGGTCTAAGAGCAGATAAATCTATCCCTACTGGTAAATCCATACCTTTTCTTCAGTTTTTCACAAATTACATACTCATACATTCACAAAGACCTAACAAGTATTTCTAAGAGTCAGTCCTTCCCCTTCCCCAAGGAAACAGGTTAACCTCCACTGCATTACTTAATAATCTTATTAAAATTGTTATGCTGGTTTGCCAGCTCAAAATAAGGCTGGCATAATTAAAGACTCATGCCTGACAGTAACACCATATTGCATTATAGAATGAGAAAGGGAACAGTAATTTGGGTGTTTGCTTTTCAAACTGAAGTCTTAGACTTGACACAAGCTGGGATAGGACTGAACACAGAATTTCAGCATTTTTTGCCTAGACTGAGCCCCTTTTTTTTTTTTCTTTCCCTGAGGTTTTGCTTCCCAAAGCAAAGGAATGAAACAGTCCCAGGAAAAGCAAACTGCTATTTAACAGAGGAATTAGTTTGATAAGTCACCTTAAGGTCAGTATTAGCAAAGACTGGCTGCAAGTTAAACAAATACACAGTGATTAAAACTGTGGGGTTAGTCCTGAACAGGACACTTCAGCAGTGAAATAAAAATTAATCTCTCTTGCAAGTGCAGGAGGTGGTTTCTCTCCAATAAAAGTTCCACAGCTCTCTCTGAAATATTATTGAGCTAGAGGTGTTTAACCTGTAGCTGGAAGGAGCCTCGAGGCACCTCACTCTGAAAGTCTGGAGACTCATTTTTGCAGTGCAGAGTGATGAGACAGAGCACAGGCCTCCCATTCTTGCTAGAGAAGAGATTTGTTATTTAATGTGCTTTGCTATTTAATGCTTGGTTTAGAGGCATCCTTACATGACAAAATGAAAAAAAACAGTAATAGATACTTAAGCACTATATGTTATTTGAGAAATAAGTGTGTTTTAGTGTCCATTCTCTTAAAAGTCAATCTATAGGAGCTCAGAGTCTCAGCTTCAATCTTACATGGCTCAGTGAGTGGGTTTTTAATCCCTTGTTCTTACATACACAAACACCATGTCCAACTTCACATTTTCATATCAATAACACAACCACAACAACACTGCAGAGGGAAGGAAGCAGTACCTTGCTAAGTGGTTTGCCCTTCAACCAGGCTGCACATGAACTTGATTTCTAACACAGATGGAAGAAGTCAGTCCCTCCTGCTCTGGAGCAAACAATATGTGAACACTGTAGGCAAAGGGCTTAAGGACTTAATCTTGGTGTCAGGCTACAAGGGAGGCCACTAGCTAAGTGTGAGATACAATGGCAACACACACATCAATTCAGTTTAATGACAGGACAGAGAAAAGACCTGTCCTTTTTTATTTTATCTGGAAGGCATTTGGCATTTACAGGAACAACTGAAATACGTGTCATATACAAATCAGAACTGCAAACAAAACAAATTAAAATCCACTTCCTGCTACAATAAATATTTAAAATGCACTATTACACCCTATATAAATTAACTGTCTTTTTGCCCTGCCATAGGCCATGCCCAAAAAGGCTTGTTTTAATGGCCAAAGAATGTGCTAAGAATGAACAAACAAATGATGGGAGCCTTAACTCAAGAAGCACCTCAAAGTTACCTGGGGTTCTGATGTTGTAAAACTGACACCAAGCTTAAAACCATCATCATCATCATCAACCTCCTGATTTTCATGTAATTACTTATGCCAGTGAAGTCAAAAGCACATGGGTATGACTTGTAAAGCTACAGTATTACAACTATTTCCTCTATTAGAAAGTCCATTAATGCAGAACTTTGGGAAGAGGTTCCATTTTCATTCTGTCATATGAACTCAGGGAATTTCAGGTTCAGCCCATTACAGGAAAACAATTCTGGGAGGGGAAAAAAAAAAGAGAAGAAGAGAGACCAGGGCAGATAATTGACTTTTTTTTTGGGTACTCAGTTTGCTTTTTTATATACTTTAAAGAGCATGCTCTGAGCAGCTTTTACAACACACTGAGTATCTTGAGAGCTGACAAACACTACAGCTAACTTTTTCTCATCATCAAAAGAAAGCA
The DNA here is from genome assembly GCA_013396655.1 of Campylorhamphus procurvoides. Classification (NCBI taxonomy): domain Eukaryota; kingdom Metazoa; phylum Chordata; class Aves; order Passeriformes; family Dendrocolaptidae; genus Campylorhamphus; species Campylorhamphus procurvoides. The sequence continues at coordinate 5,563 of WBMV01003170.1, read as the reverse complement.
AAATATAAGTAATCATACTATATTCATGACAGCTAAAGTAGGCAATCTAGACCCACAGGACAGGTGCCCCTTGGAATAAACCCAACAAACCCCACTTAGATAGAAACTGCAAGAGTTCATTTTCAGTTCATATTTCTGTACATAAAACTGCATTGATTAAACACTACATATTTAATCTTCCTTTGCAAATAGACATGAGAGAAAATGTGCTTTCTAACAGGGTATTTACCTCTGCTTCTCCCTCCTGCCACACCTCCATACAGCCAAAATGTCACAACAAGCTTATCAAAACTTGCCAAAGCACGTCCTGGCAGGGATAATAATAAAGAAATATCAGTATTTATATTTTTTTTTCCCTAATGGCTCCTGCAAGGCCTCAAAAACTTTATCTGATCAGCAGGAGTGGAATGAAAGAGCCCAGCTATGCTGAGAATTTTTGGCAGATTGATCCAGATATCCCCCAGCAGGGCAGACTCCAAGCCCTGCTTTACAAAACTCTGCAGGGTCAGTGGGACATTTCTAACAGGTCTGTGACAGGCAGCTAAAAAAAGCCAGCCTATTATTAGCAGGTTTAAATTTGCTATAGAGAGCTGAAATATTTTCGGAGTCTCACACACAGTTTTAAAAAAAACAACAAACAAACAACAAATAAAACAAACACGACCCCGATTAAAAACCCATTAAATCCACTAGAAATAATCTTTAAAAAATTACAAAATTTTTCCCTGAGGGTAAACACACAGGTTTGGATTACCTCCCTTGGAAAGGGGAAAGAGAGCACATAAAACCAGATGGTAACTCTTTTATTTTCTATACATTAAGGGAGTAAGAGGCTGTATCACAATGCTTTATACTCATAGTTCAGAAAACTTTATGTCAATAACTATTTTGATGAATCATAACTTATTATTTTCTATTTGCAATTTATTTCAAAGAGGCCATGTGTGAAGACCTCAGCAAAAATGGATCACACTAAAATCACGCTTTCATTATTTTTATTAGAAGCATCTTATGGGAGGGGAAGATTTAATTGAAGTCATGCATTTCAGAAGAACATATTTGGAGTATGAATACACCAAGGGAACTTCTCCCTAAGGAGAGCAAGAGGAGGGGGAAATGATCCCAAAGATGCCTGTTGGATCTAAAAACTGTGTCCCAAGGGCCTGGATTAGGCTGAGAGTGACAGACCCAAGAGGGATGCAGCCACACAGGGCACAGAGCCCTCGGTCCTCCCCTAATTGATGTCATTGTAGACAAGGAGCAATTTGAACAGTGCCAGAGGAATTGCACTGGTGGAAGTGTAAGGGAAATAAGGTCATGTTTTCTCAATGACAAACACAGGGGTTTTTGTCACTTCAGTCTTAAAGTTCCCCAATAAGACTAAATATGCACAAGCTACTCAACCTGTGTCAAAAGAGAAATATGAATCCCAAACAATACAAACCACCTTTGTAGCATTGCCACCTGTCTGGAGTGAAGCATCAGAGGGAAAGAGCAATCTTGCAGGAGGGATTGCACTGGGAAACAGAAAACAACAGATGGGGATGTCCTGCCTTCCCACAGCATTGCAGTTATCCTGGATACACAGCCTTAGGAGAGACAGAACAGGAGAAGCTGCCCTGCTCTTCTAGATAGCTTTGCAATTTTGATGCTGATTCAAGACTTAAAACAGCAAGGGAATTCAAATTCTAAATTTGTCCTGTATCAACTTTTTTTTTTTAAAAAAAAAAGAAAGACAAAAATTAAAGGGGAAGGTTTATCTATACAACTGGTATTATTTTAGCACCTGTTTTAAAAGCCACAAAACTTTCATGGCATAAGGAATGTATTTTACAGAGCAGAAGAGTTGCAGCTTTAAGGTTTTAATCACAAGAAGAAGCTGGCAGAACCACTCTAGTCTAAAAAAAATATTCTAAATACTCTCTTTCAAGGCAGAAAAAGCACTTGTAACTATCAGACACCCGTTTTCACTCAAGATGGTCTAATGCAGCATTTGGTTCTCACCTGCTTCTGCTACAGCCCAGCCTTCCCAAGCATCTCACTCAGCCTCTCTGATTTTATTCCCCTAGTTGTAGTTTGTTCTTCTTCCTTACCACACAGGGGGAGGTAAGACAAAGGTATGAAGGCTGTAAGGTATTTGGATTTAAAATCTCAATGCTACACCTAAGAAAATGCCTAAACCGAATACAGAAAATACACAGGGCAGACATTAAAATAGCACAATAACAACACAGGGGCCAAAAAATCATCACCTCTACCCTGGAAAGGCCTGAAGTTAAAATCAGGACTAGGAGCAGCCTATGCTGCAACGTCAGAGAACTGGAAAAACCTGCAGGTTCAAAGTTGCTGTATGTTAAAGCTTTTGAAATGTGGCAAAGAACACCTGAGTTGGCAAACTAAGCATTTCTGGGTTTGCTCACTGTTGCATTAGCAAGAAGAAGGGATCCCTGCCTCCATAAAAACCACAATTTCTGTGTCTAAATCTTAATTTTGTTATCCTCTGAAGTACTGAGAGTTCAAGCCCAGCCCAACCACAATATATAATACTCTGCTTATCTATTCTATTGGACACCAGTAATTCAAATAGTCATTGCAAAGGACAAAGATGTATATCATATTATTATCTTATCACCTGCTATAACCCTCTTTGTATCCATGGTATGGTACAGCTGCCTTCCCACTGGGCCTGTATATGTATTTTTTTTAATTATCTTTTTTTAATAACACAGTACTTTACACTGCCTTTATTCTCTAACACTGTTCCAGCTTGAGCCCATTTGTTTTAACCTGTGAATGCTGCACCACATTTAAGATTGGTCACCCCTGTCAGTTCTGCATTATTGCAAAACTCACGGCTGAACTTCACAAACACCAGGGCAGCAGCAAAAACCACCAACAAGGGCCCTGCATTTCCTCTCATTCAACATTCCCCTGCTGTCCAAGGGGGATGAACAGTGAGTTTTCTGTGTCCCTGTTTCACTTGCTGTTTCACTTGCTCCTGGAACAGTGTCTCCCAACATTTTTCTAGCTGAACTCTGCTGCTATAGCCTTCCCAACCCTATCCTCTTCTTTTTTCCCCTCTCTTTTAGCACTCCTTCTCCCACAACAGCACCAGTTCCACATGGTCACCCTGCTACCTGGTGGGGCAAAGAGACACCAGGCTATAAGCCCAAACAAATCTGTCACTCCTCCAGTCTCCAGAACCTTGCCTGTCACACCCTGGACCTCTCAAGCAGGGAATTGCTGCTGTGTGGGGATGTCTTTGGCACCCAGAGCCTGCAGAGAAAAGCTGCCTGGCTCTTTTGGACTCCCTCTCAAGAGGACAATGTGTGAAGTGTTACTGGCAGACTTGCTGCACTGCAGTTCCACTCAACTTAAGGGCTACCTTTTTTTCTTATTGTCTGCACAACCCAGGAAACATGCAGCTCTAATTAGGAAAGCTTTAACTTCTCATTTTCTCCAACACAACCTTAAGCTTCAGATCAGTTACATGCACAAGTCAAATATGATGTGCCAGGGACAATCGTTCACATTCAGTTTTCTTCACCCAGCTAAGCACAGGACAGGGGAAATAAAAGCTGACAACACACTATTCTATCTAATGTGTTGTATTTCACATTACCTGCTGCCTTCTGTCACAAAGGCAGAACAACTGTATTCCAGAATATCACCCTAAGAAAAAGGTCGTGTCTACACTGCAGAGGGACCAGGGACAAGTGTAAGCTCAGCCAAGTAACATCTGCAGAGACTGCCTGGGCCACAGCCAAGCCATTTTCAGACTGACACCACTGTGGGTGCCAAGCTAGTCTCCTCTAGAGAAGAGATGCCCTGTTACAGATGTATGGGAAATGTCTGCACAATAAAGCCTCGTGGCTCCATGAGCAAGTTCTCCTGAAATAATGCAACACATGGGTTTGATCCACATCAACTATGCAACATGGCTAGCTCCTGTTCTGCTGGGAGATGCACAGCAAGCCACCCAGAGAGAAAAGCAAATTTATATTAGATAAGAAAAAGACATTCACCACAGCTGAGTTACCACTGCCCAGGACACACACATACTGCTGAAGGCTCTGAGCTGTTCCCCTTTGCTAACACAAGGGGAACTGCCCAGAAAAGACACAGTGGGCACAGCAGACCTGCGTTTCCTGGGGAAGTAAGCACCCATCTTCTTGCAACCTGCTTCCAATAGCTGGATTAAATTATGTTTGTGTAGTTTTGTCTGCTACCAAACAAGCAATTTCAAACCGAAATACACACCCTTGCCTGCAATTATGCCACCTAAAATGAAAATTAAAAGGAAGCAGAAACATCCACAGAAATACCCAGCAGGTATTAAATGTCGCAACAAATACTTTGGCCTTTAGGCAGACCTTATATTTGCCCTTTTATAAACCTACAACTGCACAGAGCTCCTGGGTCACACCTTCTAAATCTCAGTGAGCATTCAGTGAGATGAGACACAACTTCCTACCACCAGCAGCTCCCACTGGCATGACAAACACTATTGCATCAGTGCCACAGAGTCACAGTGTTTGAAGGACTGGCTCTTTATTGCACAGGGAGGCTGCATTTTTAGACATATGAATGGCATGACTCCTCTTAGGATGACTCTTATCACCAAAACTGCACAAAAGACTTACTGGTTGCTTTCATTAAGCAAAGAAAAACATGGTACTTGGCAACACCTTACTATCTCCACCACCAGACACCTGATGCAGTCACTCATTGCAACCCGCCAGTCCCTTCCTTCTCAGGGATTCCACCCTACCAGAACAACCATCCCAATTTCGGTTCCCTTCCTTACACACCTGACACTGCACACCTTTGCCACGCCGGGAATCTGGCACACAATCACTCTCTGGAACACTGAAAAACCCCCTTTATCAGGATCGAAGGAAAGAAACCTAAACACATTGTGGTGTCCACCCTGCATCCCTCCATGGCACCACAGGCAGCAGGAGGGCCCAGAAAGAAACCTGAACACATTTTGGTGTGTACCCTGCACCCCTCCATGGCACCACAGGCAGCAGGAGGGCCCAGAAAGAAACCTGAACACATTGTGGTGTCCACCCTGCACCCCTCCATGGCACCACAGCCAGCAGGAGAGCCCAGAAAGAAACCTGAACACATTTTGGTGTGTACCCTGTACCCCTCCATGGCACCAGGAGAGCCCAGAAAGAAACCTGAACACATTCTGGTGTCCACCCTGCATCCCTCCATGCAGGAGAGCCCATCAAGGACCAGGCTGCCTCCTCCTCCTCCTCCCCAAGGCCTGTTGTCCTGATTGTTCCCTCGAAGCCTGTTTTCCAAAGAGCCATCACAAACCCTTGCTTCTTCTTCAAAAATCACTTTACAGAACTCCTCCAGCAACACTCAGGAGCTGCTGCACCAAACCAGGTGGGATTGCATCCTACTGATGTCCTGTACCTCGCCCTCCCTTCCACCAGACCCACCAGCACAGTGGGATCATTCCCAGCTCCGAGGTGTGGATGGTGACAGGGACAGGTGCGGTCCCTCTGGGGTGACCGGGGCCACCTGGGACAGCAGACACAGCAGTGGG
>WBMV01003169.1:184283-207093 GCA_013396655.1 Campylorhamphus procurvoides | reverse complement strand
TAGTGTCAGCACCAAAGGTAAACCTGCCAGCATAGGGAAAGGCTAACATAGACTTTGACCACAATCCTTTCTCCCTAAGAATGTCTATTAAATGTTCCTCTGTTTAATTCCTAGGTCTCATGTGGATGTTGCTGTTGCTTCCCTGGCATTGAAAGTTCTGAAGACACTGGGACATGAACACACCAAGCCTGCCAAGTGAAGTGCTGTGACCTGGACTGTGCAGTCTGTGTGCACTGACCACCTCTGCTGTGCAGGAGCATCTCCAGAGGAGCGCAGCAGATGTTACTCCCTTGGGAAGCTGCTGTTGGGGGTGCTTTGTTTTTCATGCCCCTGTAAAGATGAATTCTTGGTTACTACTTTACCTTTGCTGGCATTATGTGCTGTAGCTGAACTATGTGACACTTTGAAATTGTACATTAAATATAGTACTGATTTTCACAGTACAAAGTGTTTCACTATTTTAAGCTGCTACTAGAAATGCTCTTTTGGAGCAGGTGGCTTCCCCCCTTCCAGCCACAGGTGCTGCCTCCAGAGAAGTGGTCCCACACAACAGAGGGGATGGTGCCATTCCAGGATTGCCACAACACACTCTGGGATCTGAAATAATTTGACACAGACTGAATTAAAAGTTTACTTTAATTTTGAACCATTTTATAACTGCATTTTTCTCATGAAGCATCTGTCTCACAGCAGGCTACAATAACTTTGGGATAAAAGGCAACTGGTAAACTGTCCAATACAAGGTTCCAAATAAACAGTTCTTACTGGCCCCTACCCAGACATATCCCAGATAAAGTTTTTGATCAAAAACATGAAATAGATCCACCTGCTTATTTTAAGCATATTAAAAAGGAAACTAATTGGACCATTTCTATTTGTCTAGTTTTTTATACAAAAAGGCTACACAATGTTACACTTTCTTCAGAATACAGTTAGAGCGATTATGAATTAGTGTTCTACACCTTTACTCAATCCTTAAAAATTAGAAACTGCTGTAGCATATTCACTATAACTTAATACTACGAGAGACTTTAAAAAAAACTAACAACAATTACTGCAAAAAGAAAGGCTACTTCCAAAGCAAGCAAGGTCAGTACCATTACAGAAATTTAAAAAAAATAATAAATTTTTAACAAGCAAGGCTAGGGTTTGATAAATTCCATCTTGCAATTCATTCTTGTGCATTCTTTGTTTCTTGAATCACTCCTAAAATCCATTTGTATTATTACTCCTCGACCAAAAAGGACCAGAACAAAAAGTTTACTTCAATTGTTCCCATAGGAAACTCAGCTTGGTTAGTGTGTCAGGCACTTTCTGAGATACCAGCCCACCCCTCGAGCCCTCTCAGCAACTCTACAGGCCAATCAATGCAAGTTCACTCAGATGATACAGCTGCAAAGAGAGAAAACACGGGTGTCAGTGTCCCTGAGCCACACAGGGCTGCTCCAGCACATGAAGGCTGCATGAAGCCAGTGCACAAGACATTACAGTTAATTACTTCCACACTTCACGGCAGAAGTCAGTTTGGAGTGTGCTGATGGAGTGTTTCCAGAGCATTTACTCATTATTCTGGCACACACTGGGACCCAATTGAGCCAATCCCTCCCTGCCAACCAAGTCCTCAGTCCAGTCAGCTGTTTTTCTCTTTTTTGTTTTGTTTTTAAATTCAAGGTTGGAGCTTCTTACCTACAGGATGATTTACAGGTCAGTATCGAACCAGGCCAACTGATTACTGTCACCTGGAGGCAGCCCATCCATAAGGTCCTGGGCATGGCCAAGATCTGGCAGACCATCAACTGGGTAGTCAGCACCAGGGTGGTGGCCACCCATTTCATGTTCCATCATAGGGTCCATACCCAAGGCATCCTGACCGTATCCGCCAGAGTGGAAAGAACGGTAGCTAGGATCTAAGAAAGTTAAAGGTGGCAGAGGGAAAAAAAGCATAATGTTAACAGATGTTAGATGCATCAGAAGCTGCAAGTATCAGTGTGTGAGGAGATCGTGTAGCCATCTAATTGTATTCTACTTCAGCCAAGTTCAACACAATCTGTTGCCTGCCCTCAATGGCTATTCCATGTTTGGAACAGCCCTCCAGTGTGATTCTGCAGACAAAGCACACTGCAGTCAGAAGCACGAGCAGATTCCAGCCAAGCCATTAGTCTGCACAATCAACAGGACTAAAATTCCACAATACTGCAGCAAAACCAGGCTCCAAGACTGTGGACTTGCTTCTGAGAGACTAGTCAAAAATAGCTGAGAATCCTGAGGGAGAGGCTTGCGGTCAAGTCTACAGACACTCACAGACTAATGCATTCAATAGCAGCTTTGTTGTTTTAAAGAAAAACTGCACTATTGGAATTGTCAAGTCCATTTGTAAAGAATGTCAAAGATTTCTGGAAACAACAGCTCAGTGGGAGATGTTCCCACAGGACTCAGACAAGAGACACCAGTTCTGCATGTTCATGCAGCTCCCATTTCAGGGCTGCCAGTGGTGTTGCAGTAACTGGTTATTTGAACTGGCAGCTCCCCATCTGCCTGTCACTTTGCAATACCTTGCTGAAGAGTAAATACACTCTTCACTCATTTGCAGTTCTCCTTTAAAATCTATGACTTGACTTCATCCAACCTAAGTTTAGTCAAGAGGAACAGAAGGGACATACCATCTGGGCGGTATCCAAGAGGTTCTCCCTGCGCACCAATGTCCAGTCCGAGATCTGCTGTCTACATGCACACAAAAAAATTACAACACACTTTTAACATCAGCTCTTTCAGCCAGCACTAGTAATTCTAAGTTTAAAAAGTGAAGCTTGCCCCAGAACCCTTGGGCAACTCTTCTGCAGGGAGCATGAAATGCCTTTCTGGCTAAGCATCTGCATGTCACAGAAGTGTAATAAGCAACATCAAATAGCCAGATTTAGGTACAGGAATCCAGGTTCTGTTTGGCAATGAAAGAGATGGGGCAGGTCTGGGAACACTCCTCGGGTACACCTGCCCAGCTCCTGCAAGTCAGCAACAGAGCTTTTAAAAAGTTCTGAAGGGACCTCTCCCATTTGTTCAATTACAGAAGTGATTGCCTGCCTGCAGAGCAATTGCTTAACTCCAATCTCAAAGTGGTATTTCACTTCCCTCTTTTTCCCCCCCACATTCCTGTGGTAGATCCAGATTTTAGGAAAACAGAGACATAAGCACTGAAACAGTACAAAGGGCTACTGTCCCTTATGTAGCAGATACATACAAGATAAGACAAGCTAGGCTCCTGAATCTATAAAGATTCTGCAGGAAGGCAAAGAATTAGTGAAGCCTTCCCTCTACCCCAGGCACAGTTTGTTTTCAGTCTCAGTTCACTGTATAGTCCTCTAAACATGAGAAAAGGCAATGTATGATTACCAGCATGCAAACGTACTCAAGTCTGAAAGCTCAGTTCTAAGAGGACAAGTTACATTTCCCCTTCAAGATTACTAATGCTACATTGTTGGCTTGATAGAAGCCTCACAGGGTATGTTTTATATTTATGCTTCCCTCCTATCACTCATGTTTCTATTTTTACATCCAGAGTTCATGAGGTTTTGACAAGCAGCACAGAAAAGTACAAAGGTCTTGTCTACAGCTTTGCACACTAGCAAACATAATGAGAATTATGCACTTTGGCACTGGCAGAGAATGGACTCTTCCTATCTGCAAGGAAGGAGCAGCCTGAAGGCTGAACCTGAACATGTGGAGAGACTCAAGAAGGTACAGTCCCACAGCTGTGTAAAGCTGGGCCTCTCTCACTGATGGCATCTCCACCTCACTAGTGAAGGAGAAGAACCCAAGACTGAGGTGCCCCCAAGGAACCATGCACAGAGAAGACAGGACTCACCTCGTTCCAGGCCATTGGCTCAGTCCGGAACAGAGAGCTTGTCAATTCGACTGAGAGTCGCTTCTTGTAGTCCTGTGGTTTGTCCTCTGACATTCTGAACAGCACTGCAGCTGCATATGTTGCTGTGGAAAGGAAGAGTGAGTTCAGCACAGGTCAGGACTTCCAGCAACTCTTCTAACACAAGCATCAAATTGTCTTTAAGTTCACTTACCCACACCCTCATTCCTAGAATGAAGCAGTTCTGTTAAAGGGGCAGTTGCACCTTCAGCTTCGATGGCTTCAGCTGCTTCCTTGTCTTGAGCCAGTTCACAGAGTACACCAGCAGCTACTCTCTGGATATTCTCAATGGGAGAGTACAACAACTGCAACCAAAACACACGGGGTTCTTTAGCTCTTCAGCACACTCTGAATTAGCACTTCTATCCAGAAAGTTAAAGATGCATTTGACTTCTTTTCCTAATACATCCTGTAGCTCTTCCTTACCTGCACAAACAGTGGAATGGTATTGAGACCCCTGATTACGATTCGATTATGAACATCACGTGCAAGAATATGCAGGGCTCCAGTGCAGCCCTCCACAATCTCTTCCATGCGCACACCTTCCTGGGGAGGGAGAGAAAAGGCATGTTTGAAGGTGAGATATTACATGCTCTCTTCTTAATAGGCTGTCAGAAAGCCAATCAGCCTGTTTCAACAAATCAACCAAACTTGTCCCCTGGACATCCCCCCTTTCCCTGACAGGGCTCATATCCATCATCTACTGCTGGCCTTCAAACTTAACATTCATGCTGTAAGTCAATTCAACCGACTATCCACCCAAATTCAGTAAGTGAAGCATCTCAGTGAACAGCTCACCGTTTTTTATTATGAGCCTCATGTCTGATAACACCATCTCTTCAATCTGGATTAGCTTGGCACTTACTAATATCAGTAACAAAGAGGTCCCTTCCTGCCTCCACACAAACTAACTGCACTCCTCCTGTTCTAGTGGAGGCTGCTTTCCTTTGCCCATGCTTAGGAGGTTCTTAGTGAAATAAGAACCAAGGTTTTGGCTCAAGAAAAATTTCAGGTCTGCAAAGGCAGAACTATCAGCACACAGAGAATAATGTGAATCAGAGCAAGTAAGACAACCATTCTTTAGAGCAAGCAGTAGAGGGCTGAGGCTCTGACAAAGGAGGAGGCTGAGAGGTAACTTCCAGAGCTGTAAGTCAGCAGTGGCACTCACCACGAACTGCTGCTGCGTGCCCCCCATGGAGGTGCGGCGCTGGGTGTCCTGGTGTGCTCTCACCAGCAGCTGCACTAGCCTGGGAATAGCACCCTGTTCCCGCAGCGGGGCGTGGTTGGCAGGACACAGAGCCAGGTTGCGGATCAAGCCAACTGTAGCCTGCAGGGAAGAAAGGGGGCAGGAATAAAGGAGTGCAATGGGCGTGTGCTCACTGTCAGCAATTGCTTTTGTTTAAATCCCTTGATCTCAAGTGCTTACATCTCTAAGAAACAACACCTGCTCAATTGAAAGGCTTTCCCATCACACAAGCTGTATGCCCCAACACCTTGGAAACACAGTATTTTTCACATTTAAAGGTACCTTTTAAAAAGCAAGTTTTCAGCGCTGACAGCTTGTAACCATTACTTACCTTGATCAAAGGCCAGTGTGAGGGTGGGTGCAGGAGTTTCACCACCACGGGGAGCCCGTAATGGAGACGAACTGCGTTTTGGGCCATCTCGGCCTCCTGGTGCCTGCTGGTGAGGTGACGGAGCGCGCAGATGGCGGGCTCTGTGATGTCCTCCCTGTCCCCAGCCCGCAGCACCGTGCGCACCAGAGCCTCGATGCCCCCCACCTGGCACACCATCATCTTGTTCTTGTAATTGTTGCAGGTAAGGTTAGACAGGATGCCAGCGGCACAAGTCACAACGTTAATGTCATCCGAGCCTAAAAGCTGAACCAGAGTTCCTAGAAGGCCTTCCATGCCCTCCTACAAAAAAGAGGGAAGACAAAGTTAAGTCTCTCTCCCACTAGGTTGACTTTTGCTCTTGATCCCTCAGAAGAGCCTTTTACCTGCTTTGTTGCAGCATCTGACAGATTTCTCAGAGTCCAGAGACAGTTCTGGACGAGACGCTGGCTTGGATCTGTGAGGTGGAGTCCCAGAGCCTGCATCCCACCTAGAAGATGGTACAGATTTGACAGCATTACTCACATTTGACACCATACTCTGATGTTCATCTTGTGAGCAGTCAGGTCTTTTTCTTCCTGAGTGCATATCTCACAAGTTTTTTTGGATCCTTCTTGTCACTGTAATATGGCTGGACCCTTCATCACACAGGAAAAAAACAAACCCCCAAGTTCTCTTTGTGACTCTGGGCTTTTTACATGTGTGCATATCCTAAGGGGACCATTCTGATGACACTCAGCCACTAAAGCCACTCAGCTAACACCACAATTACTCAGCCACCCTTTCTAACTTCAGTATACTAAAGGCCCCCAAAACTAGTTATGGACTGAAGGACCAATCCCCGTTCAGTTTTTGATGCTGGCAGTTTCTGTCCTTGGTGGAATGAACTGGCCCTGAAATACTGTATAGATCTTTGAGTTACCACAGGTATACAAGGTACTTACCAGCCTCAACAATAGCAGGTTTGTTGCTGGAGCAGACTGACAACACCTTCAGCACCCTACTTGTGGTCCACAATAGTTTCTCATAAGTATAGGTCCTCATTATGTTTACTAAAGCCTGGGGTCCACCACTTGCCAGAATAATCAGCTGAAAGACAGCAAAAATAACATTTATGTCACTTTCTGTGCATGTCAGCAGGTAGTAAATATTGCTGGCTTACACCCCCCATAGGTGTCAGATCCCTAAAAAACCATTCCCATCTGCTGATGTGGTCTCTAAGTTCTACAGCTTCACTATAAGCACAACAGCACTTCTGCAAGGTAATTCCTGCATCCCTCACCTCTTGTGAGGTCAGGACTGACTGCCAAAACCCACATGTGGCTGAAGGGTAGGCATAAGGTCAGTACACAAGACCTGTCAGACCATTCATCACAAGCTTGCTCGTTTTAGCTTCTCCAAGAGCAGAGGCACCTACCTTACTTTCTTGATTGCCATATGCTAAGATCTGCAGGCAGTCTGTTGTGATGGCCAAGAATTTGACATTTGTCTTGTTGAGCAAGGCCACCATTTTCTGCAGCCCCCCAGCCAGGCGCACAGCCATTTTGGCTCCTTCCTGATGCAGCAGGAGATTGTGAAGAGTTGTAATGGCATAGAACAGCACCGAGTCCACGGGGGACCTAGAGGAGGGAGAAGCCTCATGAGCACCTGCTCCTACCAGCCCCAACTACAAAGCGTAAATACCACCTCAGCAGTGCACATACCCGAGCATTTTAACCAAAGCAGGGATGCCTCCTGATTTGAAGATGGCCAGCAAGCCCTCCCGGTGATGTGAGAGGTTATGTAGTGTGCCTGCAGTACAGCGGGCTGTTTCCACATCGTTTGTGTTCTGCATGGTACGTACAATGGCAGACACCATTTGAGGAGATCTCATGATGGCATGGCGAGATGCTTCCTTTTTGGAGAGCTGATGAACCATCACTGCAGCCTTGTTCACCACCACCTAACAGAGATATGTGAGGAGAGCTTTTAGTTTGAAGGTCACTAAAGCCACCCCACAAGCAAGCTGCACTGAGGAAGAGAAAGCGCTTACCTGGTCCTCATCATTCAACAGTTTGGTCAGTTCTGGGATCGCACGAGTTGCAAGTTCAGCATCATCTTGGTAGTTTATCAAATTAACAACAGCATGTTTTAACATCTGGGATGGCTCAGCCAGGCGCTGCACATTGGTTGGATGGGCTGCATCAAACTGTGTGGATGGGATTTGCATTCCCTCATCCAGTGTTTCGGGGAACATGGCTGCACGCACTCGCTGAGCTCTGGTCATTGCATACTGGCCATCAATATCTGAAAAACAAGGGAAGTCGTTAGCTCAAACTAGGAATAAAAAGCTCATCTTGTAAACTGGTACTAACTGAGTATTCAGGGTTCTGTATCATTAAACTGTATGTCTAAGCAAAGCAGGGCAATAGAATAGGCCTTACCAGCAACTTGCTCCTGGGTAAATGACTGAGAGAATCCCTGCTCCCACTCGTACAGCACTTGTGTTGTGTCCACATCCTCCTCTTCAGGATTTCCCTTGCCACTCAAGGAGGGAGCAGTTGTTGTGGCACCAGAATGGATCCCAGAGTCCAGATAGGATTGTTGCTGCCAGTGACTGACTGCTGCTTTTCTGTCTGGCTCCATTGCCATATCCAGCTCCATCAAGTCAGCTGTAAGAAATCATCGTTGAACAATTAAGTTTAGTTCAATTACTCCAGCATGTATTATTCCTGCAAGAGCTGACACAGATTTTAAATTAAAATAAGCTGTTATAAACAACTACCACAAGCCAGCACTGCAAGGGAGATGGCAGTTTTGAACTGAGGCTTCATGTGGAGCCAATGCAAACACCTAGACCTGACAAACAGGCAGAACAATCACAGCTATTGTGATTGTCCTGATCTACTGCTTAGAGGCTCCCTTTTCCACATAGTGTGATTATGTACTTGACTGTGCTTAGGGAACCCAAAATGCTTATGACAACAAACTTTATGACAATCAAACAAACTGGTTTGATTTCCAGTGGAAGGTATTAATTACTGTAGTAAAGCAGACATTACTCAATCCAAATGACTTTGAAAAATTAAAAAGAGAGGAACAAGAAGCCTGCTAGTTTCTAGTCACAGAAATTGTAATGCATTATATACCTTGAGTTGCCATGTTCTTTGTTATGCTCCCAGAACTCTTTCCTGCTCCCTTTCAGAGATCCTGAAAAAGAGCAAGGTTAGCACTTATTAAACATTAATCAGAGCTAGTAAGACAGGATTTCATATCAGAACACCAGAATTGCAAACTCAGACACTGCACATCTGGCCATTTCATTACTGCAGTGAGGATACTCAAATGCTAATTAGTAAAGCCTCATGGACAGGCATGCAGAAGAACACCATGTATCACCCAGACTTTTTCTGTCAGGCTACATGTAAGACATATTCTCCTCTTCAACCTGCAAGAGAGAGTTGAAGACTGACCACGATGGAGCTATTTTCCTCTCCTCTATCCTTAGATAGAGGATAAGATGAAATCCAGCCATTAAATTCCACAGCTGGAACATGCCTTAAAGACAAGGGCTAAATGTCAGACTTCCTCATTTTCCTCAAAGATACACCACTCTTAAGATACTAAAAAAACTTTGATACAAGGCTACAACATGGATTTTCACAGGGAAAGCTGAAATGAACATTTAAGGCAAGCTGCTATTATTTCAGTAGCACAAAGACTACCTAAATAGGTGTAATTGAACCTCCTCCTTTACTCCTCTCCTGTACCACAATAAGAAAGGTTTTTTCCTGCATAAAACTCTTTCTTGAAGTTAAAACTGAAAACTGAACCAGCCTCATTAGAATACAACCAAAACCAAACTGTCCTTTAGTTACACACAAATTAAGTCACCAAACTCACTTTTATTTTTTTGCACAGAAAGCCAAGATAATTGGGGGCAGGAGGCTGAAAGATGATCAAATACCCTATCCAAATTTTCAGTATGCACCTCCATTTGATACCATCAAGCAGTATGGAAGTATTTAAACCATAAATCTGTAGCCATCTTTTCACTAACCCAGAAAGAGAACTACGAGGCCACAGCTCCACAATGGGTCACTTTTATTACATTTTCTCCCCGTGGCCCACACAGTCCAGCACTGCTTCCAGCACAGACACTGGGCTGGTGACAGCCTGTCCTGGGAGCCAGCCAAGCAGAAACATTTGTGGTGGTGGGTAGTGCAGGGAGCAAAACCATCAGCTTTCAATGTGCCAGGTAGGTGTTAGAGCTGTGCTGGGCAAACATTCCTGGCCCATGAAGTAAAGGCAGGCCACTAATCTCTTCAAAGGACAGGTCTGCAGTACTGTTTGTCAGGAGAACAAAGTCCACTGGACACCATTTGTGTAAAGACAGGTTTTCCAGTTTAAGAGTTTCCTTCAGAAGTACTTTTTAGAAAATCATAATTAAACAAAGGACAGGCCAACAGTTTTAAAAGTTTCACTGAATACATGAAGCAACTCTGAGGCAAACTTGTATTTCCCTGTCTCTGAGCCAGCTGCAAGAGACTCCAGCAGCTCCTGAGCAATCCTGTTCCTTTGCTGTACAAATGCCAATGCTGTTTGTCCTGACTCTGCACTCCCACAACTTTTGGCAGCAACTCTTCCCTGGCTCTTTTAAAATGGACAGTAGATCTGCATCTGCAGCAGATAAGCAGCATTAAGCTGATATAAGACATAACACAACAACTCTGTTATGCAGTTGGAAATGCTTAGGTCCCTGAACCAGTCCTCCTCCACAGCCTGGAAGAGCTGAAGAGATTAGCCAAGTCTACTCCTCACAATCTGCATGGAAGATGTTCTGACAATGCAGCCATTTTTTTTAAGTCCCTCCAACACTGGATTCTTCCAGTGTGCTGTTAAAAGTGTGGGAGTAAGAGTGGTAAGAGAAGGAAAGACTTAATCATGCTGTCAGTTCATCATTAATGCAAAAATCCTAATGAGTAGCTAAGCTGGAGGAAGCACCTCTACAAAAGCTTGATAGCTCTCTGCAGGTCTTAGACATTACTTTGTCATTCCCCCTCACACCTTCCAAACAGAAAGAAGTGGAAGAGCACCAACAGTAACACTTGTATTTTTGTTCCCTGTAGCTCTCACAGTCAGATGTGACATTTCCAATAGAAAACTGGGCAAGATCTAGTTGCTATACAGAATTCACAATATGCTTAGCACAAAAAAAAAAATCTATTTTTATTGTAACCTTTCCAGTCTCCTCCCATCAGGACTACACTAAAAAATGAATTCCAAACTAGTTTTGAGATGAACCAGTTCATCTACCAGTATGTTAAGAGTGGTGACTACACTTAGAGATACTTCCCACCACGTGGGATTCAACATGGGGCTTGGGAACAACGTTTGTAATTTCCTTCCACTACTGAATTCTGCACAAATGAAGGCAACTGGCTTACAGCAATTGCAGTCTGAAATGGCTGTTTCAATTTCAGCAGCCTGAAGAGATCAGAAGAATAGCTGTACCATTAGGTAAAATTCAACAGGCTACTGAACTGCAGCACTATTCTAAAATAAAGCTGAAGAACATCTACAAAATAGCAATGAAAAATACTGATTAGGTGTTCAGAACTGCATTCCCAGTCAGACATCCAGTCTTTGGAACGCTGACCCTGCTAGCTGTACCTGAAAGTTCTGGCATCCTAATCTGCATTTCATACACCTGTAACCCCCTCAGCAACTCCTAGTAGCATTTTTTTATTATTATTTAGATGGGAAATTTGGTTCACCCTAGGAGTTCAAGATAACTGCCCACCAAAGGTAACCAGAGTTTTAAGTTCTCTGCAACTGAACATTCTCTTCTCATTTTACAAGGGGTAAACTGAGTGCAGGCAAGTTGCAGACTTTGCCTTCCTGTTTGTCACTGCCAAGGTTAACCACTGTACACACACAAAGGGAGCAACACCACCAGGCTGGGTACAAACGTTTGTGCTGTTCATTTCCCTGAAAAAGTGGATGAGTACATGCAGGTAAGGTGGTGGGGGATGAGACAAAACCAAAATGAAAGATTGCAAGGATAATTAAGCCTGTATTCTTCAACCATGAAAAATACACCAGCTTCTTTACCCTTACTCAAATTAACTGGAGGACACACAACTAGTGACATTACAGAGTCAAGGTCAGTCACACGGATCTCTGCCATCAGGGAGAGACAGAATGCCTCAGCACACAAATAAACCTCAGCACAAGGGCCAGCTTCTATAAGGCTCACTGTTTTTGATACTCAAATATCTGAATTTTGGTAAATGTCAAGTTACACAGCAGTTCATATGGATGCACTGCTAGGAGTTATGAGAGCCTTCACTTATAAAAAGCTCCTCATGCCCCCTGACAGTAGCCCCTTGCTTAGCAAGCTTCAGCAGGTTTGGGGTTAAATGGAGGTTTAAAAACTATGTATTAAACTACTCATATGAAGCGCAGTGCAAGACACAGCTCGAGGCTGCATTGTGTACCATCTGTCCCTGCCTAAGAAACTGAGAAAGGTGGTTCTGCAAGCTTAGAAGACTTATAATCTAATTATGTCAAGTGCCTAGAGAAGACAATTCAAGTATCTGTTTTCAAAAGGAATGGAAGGAGTATTAGATATTATTTCTGATTAGGTATTTCTTATTAAGTATAGTTAGGGCACATGCCAAGGAAGTCAACAAGCCTACAGCAGTTCTCAAATCTGAACAATTCTCTTCACTAAGATTGATTCAAATCACATCTGACTGATGTGACAAGCACTTCTCCCCACACTCCTGTCACATTCATAAAGCAGGTCAGAGTTTGCAAGTCTTCCATAGATCTTTTGCTCCAGAGCAGCATGTTACTGAACCTTGTATGAGAAATGCAGACTGATACATCCAACCACTATGATTTACTGGGGAACATGTCTACTGACCATGTTTTCATACATCTCATCTAGGACAGCCAAAGCAACTGTAGCTTTAAACTAAGCACCAGTTCTGAATGACACACTTTCTTACATAGGGCAAGCAGTTCCTGATCATTTTCTGATGGTTGCAGCAATTAAAAGTGTCTATCATCTACACAAAAGCAAAGAGAAGTTCACATATGGGAAAACAGTTTATCTCCAAGTGCTCTGAAGTTATTGCAACTATTCCCAAGGTGTTACTGGAAGCATTCTTTAGTCTGATTCTGATTTCAGTTTTTGTTTCAGGCCTGACCATGGTACCCTTGGATCTGCTTTGCAAAAGTCTGTAGTGAAAATATCCAGGCAATGCCAGTTCACAGCTAATAACACCATGTAACTACAGCACTCATTTCTGTGAGCTGAAGACCCAACTCCTTATGTTTATGTTCTTAATGTAGTGGAAGCTTCCTATTAACCTTAGTTTTCAAGTGGAAGATTTGGGAAATACACTCAATTAAGGAATTTTTTATTTTTATTTTTTTTAAAGCCTCTTGAACCTCACCCTGGAAGTTGTTAGCCTGTTTTCTATAACAGGGAGACTGAGACTCATCCACAGAAGACAGTGCTAACAGTGGAAACATCAGGAAGAAAAGCTTTCATGGTATGGGAGCACTTTAGGGCAGGAGTGGCTGGCCTGTATCCCTAAGCAATTTTTGGTCTAACCCACCCCACAACAAACCAACCTACTTTCTACCTCTCAGCCTTATGAAGACATGATCCAATCTGCTGTAAACTTTAATTATTCCTTATCTCCATTTGGATAAAGTCCTCTTCTCTCATATCTACCCAGATACACCAAAAAGTACACTTTGTGGGTAATTCTGGAGACCCTTCACGTATCAGATGTTTGTGTAAGACTGGTAAGCAGTTCTGAAAGTGCAGTTTTGGTGTTGTGTTTTAAGGAATTTTAGAAGCTTGCTGTAGGAATAAGTCTGTGTTTACACCTTTTTCTGCACAATACACAGAAGATAACTTTATTTGAACAAATAATGTGCTTGAGCTTCAGTCTGAACACTTGTATTTTTAAAAAAGTTTATTTTTCTTGTACAAAGGTACCACACAGGATTAAATACAAAGTTTTTGTATTTAATAAATTTTCTCAACTAAATTTTCATATTAAAAAAAGAGTATTTCCATGTTCTGTCTCAAGTATTAGCATTTGTAGTCTTCAAGTCACCTTATCCACTCTAAAATGAATAGGTATATGCAGTGTGTGCAGAATATTTTGCAATTAGCTGTATGCAAGCATTACAAGGCCTTGATTGTGAATTTAGTTACCCACGAAGAGTAGCTTCTTCACACCCAGTGCTTTAAGGACCTGGATGGATGAAAATGACTATGAAACTCATTGAAAACTGGCTCTCGAATAACATTTTAGGGCTATAAACTATCCCATTAACTAAAGCCATGCACCACTTGGATATCTGTAGAGATAGTAAGGTTTATCTTGTTATCCATACCAAGAATCAGAATACAAAACTTCCTGTATTGCATAGGAATGTCAGGCTTCCTTCTGCTTTCAGCAGGCTGATATTTAATACTGGGTAAAAATATATTCAGATGGCTTATGGCAAGATATCTTAAGTGAATGGAAATAGCTTACACAGTGCATAACACTAAAATGAAACAAGTCCCACCATGCTGCCTTTTTCCTCTAAAACTAAAAACACACCATGGGTTTTCAGAGCCTTAGAATTTTCTACCTTCTTTTAGGTTACATGGTAGAAAAATTGCTCTGTAGCCTTCACTACCATCTCAGAAGAAATGCCACGGCAAGAACTAAAGCAGTATTACTATATTCAAGTGCTGTGCCATGATGTAGCAACTTCAACTATTTCAGTAGTTCCACTGAAAGCTAAGAGCTACCAACGATCTTGACCTGAATGCCACAGCATGTGCCCACAGTGAAATCCATCTTAGTGATCCTGGACTGCAACAGAACAAACTGTTTTATAAATTTTAACTCATGACAGAATTGCTTGGGTCATTTCCTCAAACAACATTTGCTTGGTTAGCATCATTCCCTCCAACCACACTAAGCTACTCTTGCTTAGTGCAGTGTTCTCCTTCAGTCCAGTGATAGACTCAGCATCCTGTGTGATCCACCCAGCTCAGATTTATACAGGCTACAACACTTCAGACAATGCATTCCACTAACGCCTGCAGAAAGTTAGAAGACTCCTTGCAAACAGCAATATTTTAATTTTAGCTAATCAGACCACAGTAAATTCGAGTGCAAACCCAGAATACACACCAGGGTTAAACTGATCTTTAAATTCTCTTAATAATAAGACTCGAAAGTCTAAAATCTGTTTCTGCTATCAAACATCACGAAATTAAGAAATCTGAACGGTACCTGCCTTACTGACCTCAAAGGTTAAAAGGTTACAACTTGCAGGCTTTAAATATCCTTAATACATGCTGAAAGAGGCAACAAACTAGCCCAGATAATCCACAGATTGAAATGGAAGAGGGGTATTTAACAGCACACACATCTGCCAATACTCACTGCAAGTCACCTCCATTTCAGCCACTATTCTTTGCTGCTTCATTTTCACTTCATTATTTCTTTTTTCTTCAGGCATCCCAGTTTGCTATTCCATCAATTGTTCTGGCTTTTAAGCTTGTCTTCTGCCTTAGAAATTATTTAAAAATTCCTTTCCGTAACAAAGGCAAAAGAACACCCTACACTAGCTTTTTTTTTTTAAGAGTTCAGTTGATGTTACAGCACAAAATAAAGTGTTATGCCTGCCTATTTTCAGTCATCTCAGCAATCTAAGACCAATTAAGAGCACAGAGTAGCGTTTCTATTCACATGTTCATTAACTAAAGCAAACAGCATGTAAATATTTCTGTTCTTGCTAGATTTCTCCAAGTTGATTACAACTGCTTGATAAAGGCATCTGGGAGTCTTGACTAGACTTGGAACACTGGGTTAGCTGTATTGAAAAAAAAACTCATTCCTCAAAAATACCTAGAAAAAAAAAGTGAAGGAAAGACTCCAGTGACAAGTTCCAAAAACTCAAGACTTGTTTTTCAATCCATCCAGTTGTCAGCACATGTGCCAGGGGAGGGAAAGGGGCCATGAGAACTTTATAACACAGCTCTGAGGTTCCATTCTATCACACTTCTCCTCCATTAGAACTGGAGCACTACAGTGCTCTGGTATGACAGGACATTCATTTTACCTTCTCCTTTCTTCTGAAAGAGAAAGCAGGCTAGTAAAGAACCACACTTCCCAACCAGCTTGCCAAGTGTTCACCTGTGACAACTCAAGTTTCAAGTGCAGGTGAGACTACAGTGTAAATTGTACCAAGAGCCACATTTTGTGTTGCTCACCTAAAGTACAGAAAGCCCTCCAGAACATAGGCAGTTTTAATCAATCTGTGAAGAGCAACCTTCCACTGACAGATCAGGTAACTACAAAGATATGGGAAGTGGCAGTCTGAGATTTCCCTGCCAGATTGGTATCTCTGGGCTGCAGCAGTGCCTGTCGCTGAGACACAGCACTCTGGGCAACTCACACAGCATTTAGGCACTAACAGACTGTGCTATTCGTTAGGGGCTGCACACGTACTCAGGTTTAAGTACCCTTTTAAAAACAGCCCATTAGAAGTCTGAATAAAGCAACAGTTAACTTCGGTCTGAGTGCCACAGTCAGCCAACAAATACCTGAACTAATGTACAAAATTATGAGAAACTGAAAAGATAAGCACATCGGGAAAGTTACTGTAGAGCCTGCCAGGAAGCCTCCCCAAAAATGAAGCTGGCAATCTCACATAAAGGTTCTCTGATGCCTTTGATGCACAGTACTTCACTCTTTCGCACAGACATTTTAGAGCAACTTTGGCATAAATTACAGCCTGATGGGACACCTAGATATGCCAAAAGGGACTTGGTAGCAGTTCTCTACCACCACAATTTCTTACAACTATCAGTGATGACCTGTAGAATTTTGTTTGATGCTAGCCAGAGCCCAAGGCTCCTAGAGGCATATGGCCGGGCATCCTACACAACATAAGGACAGCACCTTTACACACACTCCCATACTCTTACTTAAAAGCACACTTAGACTGCAATAGCTGAAATCTCATAGCACTGGAGCTTGTAGCTTTGTAAATGTAATGTTTGGATCCAGAGCACAATTATTTTACCCTTTACCTAGAAAACATTCAAGAGCTGCAAGAGGTCTGTCAACACAATCCTTTATAATCAAAATAACAGGCAACTATACCAGCAGCCTCTAACAAGGTCTGCAAACAAAACATTTTCTGCTCTGGGTATTTATTTGCTCTCTATAGAAATTTCTGGTTGTTTCTAAGACCTATAAGCAGCACCTATGCTCCAGTTGACAAGTTCTCAGGCCATGTTTGAAGGCAATGATTTAAGAAAGCTTTTCACTGGCAACTGTACTGCAACACTGGCAAAAACTTTTACTTTATTAGTAAGCAAAATTGACTCCAAGTACCTAAGCACACTTCTGACTGTCCAAGAGAGGAGCTGATGATAATCTTAAATGTTATGATGTGAAAACTGCTTCAACTACAAATCAGGCATTATACTTCCAGTTTGAGAGCAAAGGTAATGAACTTGTCCACACAATATACATAGTAATCTTCTGACAGCAGTTGATATGAGAGTTTCAAGTTCACAAATTTGCATTAAGTTCTTAACAAGATTATCAACCCAATTACTCTTATGCCTTGATTGTTTTGACCAACTAAGCACCACAAACACAAACAAGTAACCTCAAAACAGTTACTAAGCCACTTCTGTTCAGCAATGGATTTGAGATCTGTTGGTCACTGGCAGGCAATTCCAATTAGGGTTTCATGCAACATTCACTGAGTGTGAGTATCTTCATGGCTGGGCAAAACAGTTTCATGATCACAGCTCAGACAGCTCCCACCTTTCATTTGCAGGACACAGGTATCTACATTACATGTACCCCTGTCCAGCATTTCTATCCAAGGTTTAGTCTGCCCACCCAGCTCACTGAATACATTTGTACTGATTTACACCTTCTGGTCCATGTGCCCACACTTAGCACTGAGTAGTGATGGCAGTAGCCAGGATCAAAATACATTCTTTAGTCTTATGTAGCTCCATACAAAAATAATAAAAAGCTGCAATCATGACAATTTAGAGGCAATCAGTGATAATTTGGATGAACATTATGCCACATTTTATTTAGCACAAACCACTGTGAGCCCTTAAGTTTCCCTGCCCACATAGCTTTGAGTGTCAAAAAGACACTCAATGGTTCTGCAGTGATTGACCACGATCATGTACATCACTAACAAGGTTGTTGGGTGGTTGACAGCCATTGTGTTACAGAAGTATTTTTCCTTCCTGTTTGTGTAGAACTTGAAACATCCATTTCCACCCTAATACAGCAACAACTTAGCAAACAATGTCCCTTCCAAACCAGGAAGTAGCTACCATAATCTTGGTTCTTCTTAGGCTGCAACCACGTAGCCAGCCCTGAACATGGATGTTAAACATTAATCTCCACAGTTTAAGAAACCAGAGTGATTAGTCATAATTGCACTGACACTAATGAAATACTTATGAATCTGAAAGTGGCTGTCTTTGCTTGTCTGTCAAAATAACTATGTATTTACAATAAGACATACCAACACTCCAAAAAGTACTGTTCGAACAACAAACACGCTAATCAAGCCTGACACCAAAAGATGTTTCTTCAACTCACTTTTAATTAAGGCAGCCTGACAAGGCACTGCATTTATCAGCACGTTTAGGATGTTAAGACTTCTGGCCACTGGAGGGCACCTGAATTGTTGCCAGGACAATACAGAACTACTTGCTACAGTTGCTGCAGACTTGGCAAACTTTTCCAATTTATACAAGTCTATTTAGCGCAGTAAGCCAGCCTAGAAATGCTAGTTCCAGCAAATACAGCACACACTGCATTTGCCAACTCCAGCAAAATCCAGCTAGCTCATACCATTTTTTAGAAGCAGCAACATAGAATACTAGATTAACTCTTTCAACCTTTAAGTGAACCAAGTCATTCCTCAACCAAGGCTCCAGAGTTGATTTAGTGTTAAGTAACAGAGCAAGCCCTTCACTTCTGCAATACTAATCCAGCCAGTGTACATTTCCTAAAGCACCGTGGGACATGAACAGAAAGTTCTACTGTAAAGGAACTTGCATCCTTACTTCCCAAGGCAACACAGGATGCATTTGCTTTCACATAGCAGAGTTAGGAGATTCACAAGAGCACGCTGAGCTACAGGTATGTTTCACCTGCTCTCCTCATCCATTTGGTGCTCCACACAGGCAGAAATGCCAGAACAAGATTTCCATTAGTTCTCCCCCTTGCACTGAAGTTACCAGTCAGTGCCAAAAACAAAACCAAAAACCCCAAACCAACTTTTCTGGATTCTTTTTTCTCATGAGGCAACACGAACTAAACACCACCAGCATATTCTAAGACATTAACCTCTTGAGCTAAAGCCTGATCACAGACTACAGCAAGTTTTACCTTGGAAGCAAGTGCCAGAAATGGGTATTAAAAGTTAACCACTTTCAGGCTGCCTTATGTTGGCAAGTCTAACCAATTCCTTTGGTGTGTAACCTCAAAGCACCCCCAAAACAAGACTCCAATGCTTAATTGCAGAATCAGCAATACTGGCCTAGCCAGGATAATAATAATTTTATCTTAAGAGACAAGAGGAGTCACACATGAGATTTACTGCCAAGAAATCTGCCATTTCTATGCTACCACTCAGTCACCCAGCAAGGCACTGGGCTCAGAGCTTGCAAGCACATGTTGTGAGGACCCAAGAGCAAGTCACAACTGCCTGCAGTTTCTCATCAGGTTTTATCAGGCTTCCTGAAGTGTGATGTTCAAGATAAGCAAGGCCAGTCCTGATTTTCCTGCCATGGTATGCAAGCTACAGAGCCACAGAACAAGCTGTGCTGCAGGCAACTGCATGATCACCACAACCCAGTGTTACCAGCTTTAACTATGAATTAACATAAGTGATTTTGATTACTGCTGCATTTGCACACTCATCTGCCTACTAGACAATATTTTGCTGAAACATTCTTATCCAGGAGTTTCAGACCACACAGACTACAGTTGCTGAGACAGAAACCTACAACAGCCATGTTTTCTGTCCCATCCTTGCTCTTCCCTTTCTACCCCTTAAAATACTGCAAAATTAATTCAGAAGGCCACTAATCCTGTTTTTCTTAACATCCCCAAACACTCAAGTTTAACTCTTCAGAACACAGTATTCCAGAGCGTTAATTCAGAGGTAAAGTCATGAAAGACTGGCATCTGTTTCACGAAAAAATCATATGTCTGAAGGGCAACCAGGTTTCATGGCCAGGGTTTGATAAGCCAGCCACTGGCACACCATGCAGTCATAGCAAAACACTTGTGTTCATAGTAGACTATACAATATGCAGAGAGCCCAGCCTATTTATAGCTTAGGCAACAAAAAGGAAGCTTGGGCTAATAAAGCTTCATATGTAACATAACATTTAAAGAACTGACTTTTCTAGTCTTTACTTTGTATTAAATCTTTGCTTTTAATAGCTGTTGTGCTTGCCATCCTTTCCAACATGTTTTTACTCACTTCTCTCCTAGACCCTTTGAAAGGATCAGCCATACAGGCCAACACAAATATTCCCACCCATATTAGTTTACACCTAAACAGAAAACACCTGAACCAGTAGCCAAGCAAATATAACACTTCTCTACAACAACCCCAGAACAACAACACATGCAATATGATTTTGTACTGAATGACTGAATTTAGAGAGCCTTAAACTCTTGTCTGAGTACCTAAGGAGCCTCATTTGCAACCTTAGCAGCCATTAGGCAGTCATTAGACAGTCGACACAGCAGCCACATACCTGCAGCTGTCAGCACCTTCTTATTAAAAGTGCAAGATGAATATTAGGTACGTGGACTGTTAGTTACCGAAATTCACATTATAACTTTGCTCAATGCACACCAGTAAGTTTTGCCTCCTGTGGTTTCTTTAGAGCCTTATAGTAGCACCTTTCAGTCATTCAGAAGCAAAATCGTAATTGGGAAGTTGCTCTCAGGTGTGCCCAAACTCGGTATCAAGAAAATCCCGCCACTCTTTCAGGTAGTTGTCGCGTCTTTGCCTTTACTACAGTCTCAGCGCATAAAGCTCCCGTTTTACCCAAACCCCTCCTTGATTTCCGTCCGCCGACCTCAGCATACCAGCCCAGCCTCTTTCCATTCACCACTTGCATACTTTGGGGGATGGGAGGACCACAGATGTCTGGAATATACAGTGTCAGAACAATGGCTGCTCCAGGAGAAAGAGATCAAGAAGTAGCTGATTACAAAGACCAACACTGCTATTCCTAAAGTCACAAGTTGCCCGTGGTACCTTCACAGCCCGTCCTTCCCTCCCAGAAGGGATAATCTTCACAGGAGGGTATTTTTTGAAGAGAATTGAGAAGCAACAGCCCAAAGTCCTACGTCAAGTTTTAGCTAGGGAAGAATTCCAAGTTTTGTTCAATTTAAAAAAAAACAAAACCTCGCTGTTCCAGGAGCAACTAATCACGCACAAAAGAGAGAGGAACTAAGCTTTTTTGGGGGGAAAATCCCCCAAAACAACAAGCGCCCAACAAACCACGAAACAACACATCTAGAGCCCCCTCTTTCCTCGAGAAATCAGAATTAATGCCTTAGATAGGACTGGGAGTAACCTCAAGTCGCAGCAGGCGCTCCCCCCGCAGCCTGAGATCCCCCCTCGCAGAGCCCAGGATCCCAGTGGCTCCCTGCAAGGCTCCGGCAACGTGGNGGGGCCGCAGCTGCCGCTCCTGCGGCCCCGCAGCTGTCCGGGCCTCGCCTCGCCTTCTCCTGCCCCTTCCCTGCCCTCAGCACCCCCGGCCCTCCCTCAGGCACCCCCTGCGCCCCCCTGCCCGCCCCGGGCCTCGCCCCAGGATCCCGCCGGGGGAAGCGGCACTAACGCTGAACGAAGGCAGAGCGCGGGGTCCCTCTGAGCTCCGGCNCTTTACTACAGTCTCAGCGCATAAAGCTCCCGTTTTACCCAAACCCCTCCTTGATTTCCGTCCGCCGACCTCAGCATACCAGCCCAGCCTCTTTCCATTCACCACTTGCATACTTTGGGGGATGGGAGGACCACAGATGTCTGGAATATACAGTGTCAGAACAATGGCTGCTCCAGGAGAAAGAGATCAAGAAGTAGCTGATTACAAAGACCAACACTGCTATTCCTAAAGTCACAAGTTGCCCGTGGTACCTTCACAGCCCGTCCTTCCCTCCCAGAAGGGATAATCTTCACAGGAGGGTATTTTTTGAAGAGAATTGAGAAGCAACAGCCCAAAGTCCTACGTCAAGTTTTAGCTAGGGAAGAATTCCAAGTTTTGTTCAATTTAAAAAAAAACAAAACCTCGCTGTTCCAGGAGCAACTAATCACGCACAAAAGAGAGAGGAACTAAGCTTTTTTGGGGGGAAAATCCCCCAAAACAACAAGCGCCCAACAAACCACGAAACAACACATCTAGAGCCCCCTCTTTCCTCGAGAAATCAGAATTAATGCCTTAGATAGGACTGGGAGTAACCTCAAGTCGCAGCAGGCGCTCCCCCCGCAGCCTGAGATCCCCCCTCGCAGAGCCCAGGATCCCAGTGGCTCCCTGCAAGGCTCCGGCAACGTGGGTGTTAAAAGCAACTTAATTCCATTGCTCCCAGCTCCGGGGAACCCTCATTTCGGCGACACCCAAGGAGCGGCCAGCACAACCTCCCCGGCAAATACGCGGTGCCACTAAGAGCGAGAAACCCCCACAAGGCAGCAGATTAGTTATCTCCCGCTGGCTGCAGTGACCGTGATTAATTATATTCGGGACAAATAAACCCCTGCCCCGCTCTCCTCCCCCTCCTATCGCCAAAGCGGGGTCCGCAGCCCACCGGCCAGTTAGCACTCCCCTAAAAAATAAAAATAAAATAAGAAGGCGGCGGGGGCGGGGGGCACCCTTAAGACAGCAATAATTAAAAAGGGTGGTTAAAGTACTCCGGTGGGAAGGCAGGCGAGGGNGCCGAGCACAGCCAGAGCCTCAAAATGGCGGCGCTCACAAGGGCGCTCTTATAGCGCGCGGCGCGGCGCGGCACGGCAGTGTATCCTGCCGCCACGGCCCCTCCGCAGGCACGGCGCGGCCCGCACGCCAAATAGTGCGCCGCTCCCTCCCGGCGCGGAGGGAGACGCGCGGCGGTGATGCGGCCCGCGGCTGCGCGAGAGGGGGAGACTGGGATGGGATGGGATATGGTGGGGTGGGATAGAATGGGATTGGGTGGGATTGGGGTGG
>WBMV01003169.1:21482-183988 GCA_013396655.1 Campylorhamphus procurvoides | reverse complement strand
CCCCCCAGCTCCCACCCCAACACCTCCTCCTCCTCCCCGCCTCTTTAGCGAGTCTTAAACCCCAGGAAAACAGGGATTTCACAAGGGTTTCCGCGGCGTGCAGAGCCCGGGGAAGGCATTTCTGTGTCGGCCCCTTCCCGGCGTGCACGGGCTTGAACAGGGCAATGTCTCACGGACTTTTTGCGAGCACCGTCTTGCGCTGGCAAAGTCTGTGTTTAACATACCGGGAGGGGAAAAAAACCTCACACCTCCCTCCACATGAAACAAGGGCCGTGTGTACTGACGTGGCTACGGAAAACATCCGTTTCCAGTGAAAGATGGGTGTTATTTCCCACCCCGCTGGATAAATTTGCTTTGGCACGAGCTGGGGTTGGGGGTAGAATTCTTGGTTTGCTTCGTTCAGCCTCTCATCCCCCACCAGGCTCCAGTTCCTGCTGTTCTTGCAGCGGGGAGATGTGTGGTTCACAGAGGGGATACCTTTATACCTGTTTTTTTCCACTGATAATCCTGTTTTAAACAGGCTCCGAGTTTCTACTTAGGAAGTTACACTTAAAGGTTTGGGGTTTTTTGCCCCGTTGATTTATTCAGTCACATGTAGGGTTAGACCAAAGGAAGGAACCTCTTTCATAGGGCTGCTTGATTTTTTACATAAATTGGTTTGAATTGAGAGCCTTTTTAAAACAGGGGATTTCTCCTGCACTGGATGGTTTGTGGGGGAATAACATAAGGTTTGCTGCACACAAAGGACACCCCGATCCTCTCAGGTGGGACTGGCATGGGTAGCAGGGGGGCAGAACCCAGGGGAGGGCACTAATGTGGCACTGGGAGGGCAACGGTGATCAAAAAACCCTATTTTCCTCCCTAGTCCCCCTGCTCTGCAGGGCGCGTAGCAATCCCACACATCACCTTCTCCCTGCAGTGGGGACAGCTCTGGTCCCCACGGGTAAAGAAATGAAACACCACCTGAATGAGACACAGCCCTGGAGTCAGAGGATCCAAAAAAGCAGCTCTGCTTGTCGTGCTGTTCTCCCTTAGGACAGCTGACCATTCTGACAATGCCGGCCACAAGAAGGGCAGGAATGAGGGAGACTGGCTGTGAGAGCTGGCAAAGGGAATCCTGCCAGATCGGGGCCAGGGGGTTGTGGCTGCTCATCACCTTCCCAGGGAGCCACGAGCAGAAGGACCTGGCTGTTCCTGGCACCAGAAGTTTGATTCCAATTTACGATAAGAGCCAGGGAAAGTATTCTTGGAGATTGTTTTGAGCAAGAAAATAAGATAAAAGGATGTGGGGGAAGAGTTAATTTCTTTGTCCACCTTCCTTTCTCAGCTGCCTTCCTCTGCAACCTTGGGAAAATCTGCTCTGCCTGGGTTGCACCCTGTGTAAAATGGGAGTAGTAGCACTGACAGACCCCTCCTTTTAGATGCCTGGATCAAAGGTACTCTCTAAGTTCAAAGTGCTGTTTCTATAGGGCATTACTGCCAAATTCACTCTCAGCAATTCCATTGGGTACTTGATAACAACAGGAGAATCAGTCAAACGCCCTCGCTGCATTGCATGGTCCCAGCTACCTTTGAGAGGCTCTTTGTGTGCCCTCCCACCCCCTGAGGTCTGCGGGGATGGATGGATGGGGCTCTGGGAGCCTGGATGTGGCAGGAGCAGGAGGGGGACACTCCGTGCCTTTGCTTCTGGCCCTGCACTCTGGACCGCTGTGCTTTTTGGCCTGACGAGGACAACTGGAACTAGCCCGTTTAAAAACAGGTTTAAAACATACAGCTTATATATATATGTAGATATAGATATAAAAATTTAATAAGACCTCTAATACCTAATGCTAAACTCTTGTTGATTTTTGGCTGCTTTGCTTCTCTGCATGGATTGTCGTCATTTTAATCTGTATTTCTTTCACTACAAAGTGGTTAGAATACTTTTGGGTCTAGACACATTGCTGATAGAAATTTGATTCATATTAGCTTTGCAATTTTTAACTATTAGGAGGCTAAATATTTTCTAAAATTGCACCTAAAAAAATCCCCAAACACTACTCCAGCTAAACAAGTATCTTAATAGCCTAAGTGTTGCAATTATGATTAATTCTAACTTGTCACAGTGTTCTTTCAATTATAAAAATGTTTCTACAATACTTTTTATGTTTCTAATTTTTCTAAAATACGGTGTGTCAAGTTCCACTCTCTAAGCAAGACGAGTAAATGTTATATTGGGTATTACAGTGTGGGGCTTCCTGAGTAAATTCACGGCCAGTGCGGTGGTTCTTCCCTTTCTCCCTTTTTTCCCTCCCTCTTCAAGAAGCACTGAGTGTGTATAAGCAGCTTCAGAAGTTCCCTCTGAGCTCTTTTATACTTTAATAGGTTTGCTTTGGTGGCAGTTTGCTAGCAGAATATGCTGCAGACATATTTTTTTCCCCCGAAAGGTCAAGCAGTCTCCTAACATGCCCATTGTGTATCCTTGCAGTAAGAAATGCTCGGTGCAAAGGAGAGCTTCGTGGTTAAATTTTAAAAGATAATGATTTCAATCTTTTTGTTTGCCTTTTTGGGTTTTTTTCTTTTACATCCTCGGCACGGCTTTTGGAGGGCTGACTTTTAGCACGGCACAAAGCAGGAAGCCCATTAATTAAAATTAAAAAACACCTAAAGGTAAACTCAGTTGGTCACCTTTCCTTCTGAAATCCTGGCATTTAACTATGTTTGTAAGGAGCGTAGTAACGAGTGAGTGGCCATGGCACTAATATGAGGACAAAGCAAAATTACCAATTACAGAAATATCTGGGGCTCTGGGCCCGAATCTTTGATTTCCCATATGGATCTTAAAAATGTCTGCATAATTGGCTTCTAACCGTGCATGCTCTCGGAACACACTCAAGAATCAACTACAGATATTTTGCTCAGACACTGACTAAATACATATTCACTTGTCAGCAAAAAAGTACATCATTCTGATCCTCTTAAAAGAGAGGGAAAAAAGAAAAGGAATCTTCTTCCAGCGAAGTGAAATTGTGGTGTGTTAAAAAAGTCACGTATTTTCACTTTCACACAGGAGCAAAGGGGAAAAGAGAGGAGATATTTGCAATATTTAAGCACTCTCTGAGACACAGGACTAATCCATGGAACTTCTGCCTCCTACTTGAGACCTACATTTTATTAATACACATCAAAATCTTTGCTGTGTTAAAGCAAATAGCTGTGTCATTCGGGCTCAGTTTCAGTGAAAAAAAAATGTTCTTTGTGGAAAGAGAAAAATAGAATTAGCCAAAATCAAAATCAAAATAATGGTGAGATTTCACTCTTCTCAAAAATCATGCAGAAAAACTGATGTGAGTGTGTATCTGGGTCATTTTGAAGGAAAGAAAGACCCTAGAAATTAGTAATAAATTCATACAGAAGATACTGATCAAAAAAAATATTGTTAATTCATTCAAATGACATAAATTGGAATAGTCTATAAATGTCGCTGCAAGCATCAGAAATAGACTTATCATTGACCACCAATTTGATTTAAAAATAAAAAATAGTTATTCTTTCCCTCTGTGTTTCTGCTTTGGTTAAATGCAATATGCCTTAATGTTTCCTTCTTTAATTCAGTACACACGGTTTGCTACAACAGTTGAAGTTTATTTATCAGGTATGTTTTAGAAACTAACGAAATGTTTAGCTGATTTAGCAGCGAGGCATTGCTCCTCAGAATATCTGATTGCTGGTGTATTAAGCAATGGGACAGACTAAACACGAAGCATTGCAGCTCCCAGCACATACAGTTTAATTACCCCTAGCTAAACAAATATCGAGAAGGCTTTGTGCTCCAAGTGTAATGAATGATCCTGCAAGCAAAGATCCACAACACTGATCAAAATGTTGTCATTATCTGTCTGTGACAGCCCTTAAGTTTCCCTTTAGAATCGCTGTGTGCCTGTCCCTGAATGGTTATGGGTCTCCCTCTCCTCCTGTAGAACAATTGCAATGCTCAGGCACCCTGGCAGCAAAGCCAGAAACCCAGGGAAAAACAGTGACAGTGGCCAAGGTGTGACACCTCCCTCCTTCTTCCCTATCAGCCCCTGTCCACATGAAACCCCTGATTTCCCACAGTGCTAACCCTTTCATTGTCATAAATATAGAGCTGGACTCATAGGGAAAGCTGTCTTTAAAAAGGTACTTGATATATAATTTTGCCTTTTCCTTTCAATAGCTTTAGGCCAGATCCTTATTCCGAGGAATATATAATATATAATCTTAAATAAGCTTAATCTTAAACCCTAATATATAATCTTAAACCAGAAGGTAGTAAATGATTAAGACCTGATTTTTAAGTTCGGACCGCATTTTCTCAATTAACGTGCATTCTGGAAATACGAGAGTACCAGAGTAAGAGTTTCACCCTAACAAATCTCCAAGCAGGCTGTGTTCAGACTAAGGCTTCAGAATGGCTTTAAAGCCACAGGAAAAATTCCCTCTTTTCCCTTTCTAAGCTGCAAACCCCGAGCAGCTGTAACACCTCGTGCTATGTGGAGGCACCGCTCCCCTAACGCAGCCTGGTCATCTTAAAGATCTCACTGGCCAAATGAATTGCAATCCAAATCGTCCCTAAAGCCTGCAGGGTGGAGGTGGTTGGGGCATCTCTGCAGTTGGGGCGAGGGAAGGCTGTGCTTGTGGTTCTCCATGTCCCACCCGCTCGAGGGATGGGGGACACCATGCCCTGGGTGTGTTTATGGACAGCGATGGAGAAAAGCCATGGGGACACCACCAGCCAGGGACTCCCAACGCCCCAACACGATGACAGTACATTTCCCTCTCCTTGTCCTTTCAGTTCGCAGCGAATTTCCCTCCAGCTCTTAGAAATCATCATTCCTTCTGCCTTTTTATTTCAAAATGGTCGCGTATTTCTCATTCACGAAAAGGTTAAAGGCGTTTCCCCATCGCAGGAGGGATTATCTTAGCGGAGGATTCTGGGACTGCAGATGGATACTGCGGCAAAATCCTAAATTCATCGGCGAAAAAAAAACCATTGCCAGAGCCCAGCTGCTAAAAATAATAGAATTATAGTAAATCATTGATAAGATTAAAACATAAAGCCACTTTTACGTTCCAAAGTGCTCTAAAACATGCGTCTTTTCTCTTAATTCATTTCTTAAACAATGCAAATTTGAAAGTAGCTTTTCTATCCCAAGCACGCAGCGCCATGAAATCGATAATTTTTGATCTTTTGGTTAGTAGGCAACATGGTGAGCTATTGCAGGGACTGCAGGCAGCAGACATGTTCTTGTCAGCTCCAAATTTTCATCTTGTTTTTGAGCCCATGGAGATTTGCGGGTGGGATGCAGCCAGTTACAGCCCCAGCCTGTGCTTTGCTGGGGGGACGTGAACCAGCACTGCTTTCCATGCGTGCAGAGATAGATATAGATATATGTTTTAAAAACAAGAAGCATTACTGGATTGGAAACAAAAAATTATGTAAAAAGAATGGCTGGTGTGATTATAATCGCATCATGCAGGGTCCACGGTTCCCATTTAGTGAAATTTCGCAGAGGGCAACTTCTTAAGAACATCCCTGCTGTGCAGAGTGAAAAGCATGAACAAACCAAAGACAGAATTCATCTGTGTTTATATTTTACAGACAATGAAAAACCTACTCTTTGTATGCCTTTTTTTCCACCTTATTATTTCAGGAAAACTGCAGCATTTCCCCCGCCCCCACCCGAGCACTCACCACCCCAGCACTGCGGTGTCCGCTCGCTCTTTCTTTCTGTCTGTCTTTCCTTTTTCCCATCTCTTCTTCTTTTTTGCTCTCACGAATTCTGCACGCGCCATCTTTGTCTATTGTTACTCTCTTCTAATTTCTCTTGCCCATTCTCTTTCAAATCAGCTAATAAACAGAAAGCTCAATGCCTGATCGATGCTCATGTGTTGTGTTCTCCCCATCTTTTTTATTTTCCGAGAAATAAAATTTAAAAAAAAAACAAAAAACAAACCCAAACCAACACCCCACGCCCCAAAATTTCTGTGTTACCATAACCTGTTGTACGCAGTGGTGATAAAAAACATTATTAACATAATAGCAACAGCTGCAGTCTAAATAGGAGCTATGAGATAATAAATGTGCTACAACAAATTAATTTGCTGCAGGTGCTTGTGCTCTGAACTGCGTAACCCACGCCATTTCAAGTCGGAATACAATTATTATTCCCCCCACATGCTAAAACAAAGTGCAGAGTGAAATGTCCTGCCTTTATAAACATCTTGTCCTGTCCCCCCCAACATTTTAACCATCAGCAAAGAGTGGAAGAAAGGGTTTAAAAACCTTTCGCAGAAAACTGTGGCATTTAGAAATATTTAACAGGGCTTCAAGTCATGTCGAGGCTTGAAGAGATAATGTCTGTGTAGACATTAATTTGCACCTATTGTCTCCTAAGCAGAGCTCTATAGGTGAGGAGCAGCGAGGTATTACAGACCTGCAATTGGCAAGGCAGGGGCTGTAAACATCTCATTAGCAACAGATGCATATTTGTGTGTGCTGGCCCTTCCATTTGCTTCATTGCAGAGGGAAAAAAATAAAGAATCTCTTTGCAATTTGGCTTGTCTAATGAGCAGTGAACTAAGCAGGGGTTTTTACTGTGTTTTCTTCTGGTAAATATAGTGTTGATGAAAGGCAGTTACCAGTTACCTTACAGGCATGGACCAGTGGCAGGGTTCCCAGACCACGAGGATGGGAAGTTAGGTGAAGCCAAGTGGGCTCTTCTCATTTCTCATTTCTCATTTACTGTGTTGTAAAAATTAACTGTGTGGGGTTTTTTCTTTATCTTTTTTTCCCCCTTCCCCCTGTTTTTTTTTCTTTTCCACTGCTCACAGACCTAATTGTCCAAAACCTGGTGAAAAGGCAAAATTATGGGCTCAGCTGTGCTGACTTTAGGAGCTTTTTCATTGCCACAGCATACACACTGCTTCTTCTCACTGTTCTCTTTGCAAATGTAATTAGAGAACTTGTGTGTTTGAAAAGATTGATTATTCTCACGGAGTAACCTTGGGATGCTCTTTCTACTGCTGTATGTGTGTCCTAAGAGAACTAACTGATCCAATTCCTCACCCAGGACACTTGTGCTCTGTGTTTGGGCATTTTAGCATTGTAGTGATGGGGGCAGCTCCACGAAATGCCCTGCTGGGGCCTGGGAGGGAGGTGCAGATGGAGAGCCACAGTGACACCCCACTGATGGTGCAACCCTGGCTCACATGAGTCGGCCTGGGAAGGTCAATGGGATTACTCAGGAGCAAGTGTGACGTTGCCCAACTTGGCCCTAAGCTGGAATTTGCATCTCTCAAATCCCTTTTACTCGAGGAAGAGAACATATAATCAGTTAAGCAAAGATGTGCATGCTGTGCTGGTGAAAATGGGTTTAGTTTTTAAGGCTGCTTTGGAATCAAACCCTTGGTTTGTTTGTTTTTTTCCTGTGGCTTCTCCATGTCCACTCCAGAGATCTGATTTTTATGTCATTAATTGGGCTCAGCTCCCATCCATGTCCATAGCTATTTTCTTAGAGAAACAACTGGGATATGAGTCCCTAAAACTGAGGCATTCATCTCCATAATGGTCCATGGTAATGTGTCTCCCAGCCATCATCCAAGTGAGTAAATAATACAGTATTTCTGCATATGAAGCACGGGGTGAAAATGTGCTTGGCAAAGGTCTGTGCAGGTGTTTCCACAGCCCAGTCAGTGTCTCCTTTCTCCCAAAGTAAAGCTGGTGCTACAAATGGGTGGTGCTTTAAGCTCTGTCCCTCAGGTTTTGGGATCTTCCTTTTAAGAGGCATGGGGCTGTGCATAATCTCAAAGTGTCCAAGCACTGCCTGGCTCAGGCTATGGGGGCCACATTACACAGGGAAATACAAACCCAAACTGCAGATCTGAGGCAGGACTGAGGGGGAGGATTTCAGGTTATTCAGGCAGCTGGAGGAGTGCTCTGAGCTGTCCCCTGCTCCTGCTAGCAGGTCATTTTGCAGATTTGCTGTCTGCCAACCCAAACGACTTGCTTGGCATCCATCAGGAAAACTGGGATAAACTGGGGTTGGCCTAGGCCTACCCAGCAGAAATAGATGTGTGGAGAGCAGGGATTTTACATCAAACATTACATGGGGGGAGATACGGGTGGCTTCTTTTAGAAAGCACATGCAAATACTGCTGGGGGTATTAAAGCATCTGAGTAATTAACAGAGGGGGGAGAGTAGGTGCAACACGCTGGTTATTTTTTTCTATAAAACACTCCTCCCTGAGCAAAGAACAAAAGTGAAGAAGAGGAGATGTGATGGGTGGCTCTGGAGAAAGGCAGGGGGTTAAGTGGGAGACAACCTGTACAATGAGGGAGTACCCTCATTAAAAATTAACCACCAAACACACCCCAAAGAGAGGGATTGTGTTAACACTTTGTTATATCTGCCAATATCTGCCCTTCTGCATAATTACAAATTACCTTTTATTTTTTAATTTTTTTTTAATTTGCCTCACTTCAGTTTGTGCAACCTGTTCTTGCTCAGGTTCCATTTCTGCAGTGTAGTTTTCAGCAACTTCTCCAATTATTATTGGTTTTGAAGCTGGTTGTTGCCCCTGCACGGTGGAGCCACCCTGCCCTACAAACAACATGGGGAGGCTTCCTGGAATTTGGGATCCCAGGCCATTTTTGGTGGGGCTGGAACAGGCAGCACCCCAGTTTTGATTTGCTTTCAAACCCATTTGTTTCTGTGTTGTCACAGCAAATTTCACCCCTGTGTGTTGTTTTGTAAACTCTTGGGCTGAATTGTTCAATGAGTGGCTGTACAAATTATGTGGACAAAGACAGGAGAGGGGATGATGTCCTAAACAGGTGGAAAAGAGTGAAAATAATTAATTTTTTGGCAGGAATTTTCAAAATAGTGGAGGCTTGGGCAAGAAAAAAGAAGAAAAGTTTTTGGCACGGGCACAGATAAATATGGATTTCACGTTTTTGGAAAGTACAGATGATCCCAATCTATTCATTACTTGAAATTCATATCTGGTCCTGTGCAAGAAGTGTGAAAACTGATACTGACTTTTAGGAGTGTCCCTCAAGACCTTTATACACCTACATTCTGTTGCTTCTCCTTTCATCCCCTTGTCAGTCAATACTTAACCCTTTTGGATTCTGACCTTTCGGAGCTGTGAGGGCTCGGTGTGGAGCTGATCAGAGAGTTAAAAGGATATTCTTGCATATTTTCTCAAATCAAAGCTCCACACTTGGTTTGCTGTGATTTGTGGGTTATATTATTGCAGATACACAGGGGCTTGTTCACCGAGGCACTAAATCTCTCAGAATCTTCCCTAATTTGCTTCACAAACCTCTGTGTATTTGAAAATTCATCCCATACATTTATTATTTTTTTTATTCCTTCTGGAATATCGAATCAGATGTTTAAAAAGCACCCCATCTCCAATCAGCAAGTGTAAAAGTTCCCATGGGATTTGCACAGTCCTTGAGCCCCCCTAAACAATCTGAGCAGTTTGAAATAGATTACAAGGTTTGTGAGCAGGCACTGATATAATTTTAAAAAAATCCTCTGCCCCAAATGGTGGCAAATGTGTAAAATAGCAGCTAAACGAAAATATCCACCCATCTCTTCACATTTCAAACATTTTTAAATATGTCCCAGTCTCAGACTCATAGCAATATCCCTGCCTGGCACCTCGTGCCAGGAGTGCAAGGAAATTGTTATGGAAAAGATGACAACAATATGTCCTGTTGAAACTGCAGAACAAAATGAGGCAGCTGCACATCAGAGAGCAGAGCTGAACCAGGAGACCCACAATGAGTGTGGCAAGGATTCCTCCTTGCTCATGGGCAGGACAGGCAGGCAAGTCTCCGTTTGAAGACAAAGCACACAGTAATGTGATCACAAAAATCTCCTAATGGGGGCTGTGTGATGTTTGGTAAATATGTTCCTTTCAGCCCATCTACACCCAGCCTTTCAAGGCTGCCTCAAATGGTGCTGGGGATGGGATGGTATCAGCAGGGCTGACCCTCCTGCTCGGTTATTATTGCTATTATTGGTGCTATTATTATTTAATATGTACATTGCAGCAGCTCAGGTGCAAAACCACCCCATTTTTGTGTGCAGACACTGCCAGGGCACTGGAGAGCCTGCAATTGATGGAAAGGGGTGACATTCAGAGGGTGGGGACACCAGCACCATAATTATAGGTGGGGCTGCCAGTATTACCTGTTATTAAGGGCTTGCCCGACACTTCCCAGTTTAAGACTTGTTTTTGGTGGTTTGTAACTGCTTAGTAAACTTTAACCATTTGTCTTTCCCTCCTTGGCTGCCAGTGCTGCTCAGTCTTTCTTAGCAGGCTGATTTATCTCACTGGGGCTCAGGGGATGGCAGGGTTGGGGCTCAAGGAGGGAGCAGCAGCTTCTTAACAAATGCAAAGAAATATTGTTGTGGTGCCTTTTGCTGTTTATCTGAAATAAGGGCTCAATTATTATAATGCCACTGTTTTCTTCCACTCCCCCAGCTGTCTGTCTGCATCCACGTCTGAGCTCTTGTCTTGGATTTGTCTTTCTGTTCTGCATTTGCTCAATACCTTACTCAGCTGAGTTCTGGTCCATCTCTAAGCCCCAGCAGTCCCAAAAGATACACTGGTTTAGCACAGGACAAATGCTACTGGGAGGCAAAGAAACCTTCCCTGTTCAGGAATCCTTCACAGCCTCTTCCTTATGGATTGTGGCTCCTGAATTCCTTACCCTTCCCCTCATACACACAGCTTGGAAATCTTTCATATTCGAATATGAGCGACTTCTTGTCAACAGCATTTCCTTTTAGTAAATGTTGTCTCTAAAAATAAGGAGGAGGGGTTTGGGGCTCTGTTTTAACAGAGATGTTGCTGTTGGGGGATCGAGCTGAGCAAAAGCTCTTTCCTTTTGCCTGTGTTTGTGAAAGCAGCACAGAGAGGAAGGGAATGACCCACTGAGCTCATATTTCCACTGGAAGTGCAAAACAGAGGGCCAAGATTCATTAAGATTGTTATGCTAAGTCAATATGACCTTTCCCTTTGTATTTTGCTTCCTTCAATTGACTCGGAATTGGACTGAGCAGGGAGCATGTTCAGGACTTGTGAATTTCTTCAGCAAAGGTCGGGGTTTTCAACTGGGGGGGATCATTGTTTCAATAATGATTTTTGTGTTACCCATAAAACCTCACAGACTGTTTCAGTCACCTCCTTTATACTCGGTATTTTTTATCCTCATTAAAAGTTGACAAAATCTTCCATGATTTGGCCTTTTAGAATAAATGCAAAAATCAGTGGATTTGTGTTACACCAAGTTTTTAACATTGCTCTTTCCACACCTGAAGCAAAATCTTGCAAAATGTTTTGGGTCCTTTTGCTTCAGCTTTAATTTTAATTGTGAGAATTTTTGCTCCCCAGGGAAATGAACATTTGCAGGATCTGTCCCTGCATTTAACCAAGTCAACAATGCAAAAGTTTGAAGGCTGAACATTTGAAGGCTGTTCCTATTGGGATTAAAGATGTTTTGCTAAGTGCAGAGCTGTGTTCTCTCCTTGTAACCTGGCTGTGGACCATGTAATCTGTGCCACACTTTTAGTGTGTAATCATATGTGTGTAGTCATATTTTTTTGACCAAAAAAAGCAACCAAACAACCCCAGAGCTCAGCAAACCACAAATGTGCTCAAAATCTGAGTGTGGGCAGACCCAGGAGCAGGCACACACCATGCACAGGGCAATTTGCTGCTGATTTAGAAAAAAAACAGGCAAACAAACAAAAAAATCCCTCTAACAAATCTGATTCTGCTATTGTTGGTTTGTTTGTTTTTTTTTAAAATCAGATGTCAACAAGAAGTATTTTATTTTATACTGCAGTGTTTTAATGCAGTGCTAATGGTTATCAGCTCCATCTGACTCATCCAGCCCAGCAAACAACTTATGATGTTTTCTAATGGTAAAAACTAAGGTAGAAGATGAAATAAAATTTATTTCCTCGAACAATTCGATTTTTCCCTCCTAGCTGGAATAAATGTGAACAAACTTCACAGTAAGACACAGAATCTCTAAAAAAAAATAAAGAGCCAGGCTGTAACCATTTGGTGTCATTGCATTCTGCTGGGAGGAGGCACCAAATGGTCAGGGAACCTGCCAGAGGTCAAATTCTTTAGGAACCACCGGCCCTAAAGTGATGATCTCATAATCCAAGGCACTTCTGAAGAGACATATTTTGCCAAAGTAGCTCTTTGGGGTTTTTCCAGTGAGATTCCAGAGCTGTGGGTGTGGGGGGGATCCTGGAAAAGCCCCTGGGAGCATTAGACAATATCATACAAACTCTGTGCTGCAGCATTTTATATTTAAAGGATAGGAAGGGAAATAAGGAACCCGAAATGAGTGGCTGGTAACAAATATCTGTATCACAAGGCATCAGAGCTGGCACAGACCATCAGAGGGCCCTGAGGGCTGGATTGTTCATAAAGACCAAAACTTACCAGGAGCTGGTCTTTCTTCTCCCATGGCAAGGCTGAGTGGGATGGAAGAACCTGAATTTCTTGCTGATCCTCTGTGTGGCTAGACAGGTCTCCACCAGCAATCTGCTGTCTTTCATGAGCTTGAAATCTGCATTAACATTTTAAAACAACAAGCAATAACTGTGTGAGCTCCCAAACTTTCCAAAAGCCTGTTTATAGCCCCATATAATCACATACTGACAACCAAATTCCTATAGACACTGACACATTAGGAGGGGCTCTGTTGGATCCCCAGCCCCAAAGGGCACTTCCCATCCTAGAAGGCCCCTCAGTTGCATCTTTCACTCTGGTTCTCATCTGAATAAACTTTGCTCAAGTGGGAAGTGCCAGATTTATCCCTGGTCAGTGTGACAGAAGGAAACTGGCTGGACTTCTCCCTCCAGCCTGCCTGGAGCTTTATCCTGCCCAGCAGGACAGTATCAAATGGGAGCTGAATTCCATCAGCACCTCACCTAGCAGGAGCTCTGACTGTCCTCTGAAATATCCCGTTTGACAAGAAAGGCAACCAAAATGTTTCCCAGTGCTCCTGTGGGGGTGTCCCCTCTTAATCCAAATCTCTGAACAGGGGGAAGAGAAAGGGGAGCTCAGGGTGGGCTTCAAGCTGTGGATTAGGAAGCCAAGAGGTATTGCTGTGCTTGGCTCATCTGGTCCTTTTCTAGAAGAAATCTAACCTTGAATTTAAAATTTCCCAGGGCCAGGGAACCTGGCCAAACCCTGGGGAGGTTCCTGCAGGAGTCAAACATCAGCACTTCTGAAGTCTAGTCTGAACTTGCCCAGTTCCAGCTTGCAGCTCCCCGGTGTTGGTTACACCTCTGGATTGCTCAGCACTCAGCCCAGGGTGAAGATCTGTTCCTACAGACTGATCCAATCCAGCCCCTCGTTTGTTCTGGGATAAAGTGTCAGCCTTTCCCACCACACCTCCTCTGCTTTACAGCCCCTTCACACCCTTCCAGCCCAGGGGCACCGGGGTGGGATGGAGTGGCTGCATCCCCCCTGTGCCTGGAATTCCTGACAGGTGATGGGATGGGCTAAAGCTCTTTGGGTTCCTGGCCAGCCCCACACACCCCAGGGCAGGGCAGGGCAGGGCAGGGCAGGGAAGGCTGGTGTTCCTCTCCAGGAGCACAATCTGGGAGCCCTGAGGTGCCCTTGGACATCCCAAGAGACATATCACAAGGTTCTCTCAGTTTTTTCTTGCTCTTTTGGGCTCTGAATCCCCTCAGGGGTTGGCCATTCTCCATGACCTGTCACTGCTTTCCAGGACAGAGTCCCAGGTTCTGCACTGACCTCCTCCAGCCACAGCTTATTTACCTCTTTATACTGGGGTGAATTAAAAAATGTGCTGTCTGTTTGCTAAGAGCTCCCCCTGCATCAGTGACCTCTCCTCTCTGCTCACCCCCAGCCTCTGTGCCATCTGCCAAATTTCTCCACAAGGATTTTATATTTTTTTCCAGTCACTTATCAAAATGCAAAGTGACTCAGCTGGTTTGGTTGGCAGAAAGGGCCCAGGGGACTGTCCTTTGCCACTTGTGGGTTCTTAAAGAAATGGGTTTCTTATTATATCAGCCACAAACTTCCCCCAGAGGTAAACTGGCTAGGAAATGCCTCCTATCAGCATCCCCCTGGTGTTCCAGAGCACAGGGGGAGAGATTTACACACATTGAATTCACTGTTACTGCTTTGACAGAGAGTGTAATCCCTCAGAGCAATTGCATTTACCAGAGTCTGTCAACAAGTTAGCTGAGAAACAAGGGCTGGGCTCTCAGATCTGACTGATTGATTGATTGATTGATTACCAGAGCACATTATATGCCCATGTAATACACAGCACACACACTCAGACCTTTCCTGCTAAAAATGAGATTCAGTCACAACTTAAACTTTATTTATCACACTCCAGCAAGGGAGCACCAGCATGCAGTTTGAAGACTCAGAGAGAGAAATGAAAGCTGGATAACACATTTAACTTGATTTCAGCGTTTTGAATGTCCATATGTGCCTCTCCCCAGTATTTACTGTGTCTGTTCCAACACCTAAATGCCAGCAGAGATGGGGAAACAAATGAGATATCTTGTGCTCCATGTGAAAGCCCCCATCAAATAACATACTGTTAATTCACACCCTTTGGAGACCACCCGGCATTTCCAGAGCTGTCACACAACTACAAATGTTATTTTTTGCACCAGATATGCATTCAGACTGAGTAAAACTGTGATTGTTGAAGGCCACACATAACAATACATTGTACTGTTTTGTTTATTAACTTAAAGAGATCCCAGTCTGACTAAACATTATTATTATTTTTTTCCAGTGGTTTGCCCATGATTAGGGCCTCATTGAGATTCTGCAATGATTTAATTCATTAGAAGCAATGCCATTTTATCAGTAGCGTGCCACATGCATTGCCTGCACGTTTTCTTAAAGGCTAATTAACCTTCACTATGGGATGGGTTAGTTAGTGTTGAAGTGGGGTTGGTTTAGCTCGTGTTTTCTTTTAACACCCACCTTTTCCAACTCCCTCCTAGATAATGGGATATGACTTTTCAATGGAAGAGATTGCTTTCAAACTGATTCAACATAATAAGAGATAAAACAACTGAGGAGCTGAAAAAGCAAATAGTGCCTCTGACTTAAAAGCCAAACAACTCTCAGTGCCCCCAGTGACTGTCTAATTTGGAGACATTTGAAAAAGACAGGTCTTAAGGGGGGAAAAAAGCCCCTTAAATTGAACACCACTGCTTCAGAGCTGGGAATTTCATCTGGCACGAATGAAGAGGGGTGCAGATGAACAGTATCTGATGTAAAGGTTCCCAGCTTCACCCAGAGAACCCAGCAGCACATCTGAGCAGGGGATGAGCTCAGGCTGGACCTGCACTCTGCTTCGTGTGGCTGGGGCAGCTTTGAGCCCCTGTCCCCAGTCTGAGCATGAGGAACTGGCCTGTGCTCGAGGAGGAATGGGTTTGATTGGGAACAAAAACAACTCCCCTAAGTCATTGTGCTCTGGCCACATCAGATTTTGGGTTCAGACATCTCAGAAGGACCTGTGGCTCTCTGTGGTGTAGCCTGAGCTCTCCTCCAGGCTGTTGCACCTCCCTAAAGGTCTGTAGGATCCCAACTGACGGGGTGAGGGATGTCCATCACTCTCAGGAGCCCTCACTGGGAACTGCTGTGGCTCTGAAGCAAGATGTGCTTTTAGGGGAGATAGGGGAGGGTGAGGAGATCATTCTATAAAGAGAGCAGCCTTCAGCATGTGCCAGGAACAGGTGTGAGCTCTGCATTGTTTTGACAAGTCTCCAGATTTTATTTACAGTGTTTAGAGCTGTTTGTTTGGCACTGCCCTTCCCACCCCTCTCTCTTTTCTTAAGGAAGGATGTCTGCATCTTTTGGTGGTGGGAATACCTGAAAACCATTTCCTCAGCATACTCCAAGGGCTGAGAAAGCAGAAGGCAAGTAGAAGAAACACAAGTGTATTTATTTGGGTATTTTAACACTATGCATTTAAAGGGAATTTTGCTGATCATTTGAACACTCAGTGGTGACCTGTGCAGGCTCAGGGTTGCCCATACCATTAGCATCCCTGCTGAAGAGTTCCAGCTGATAAAGCTGTGAGTGGTGTGCTCTCTGCTGTGCTCTCTCCAGGGAAAGTCAGCCCTGGGAGATGAGGTTTGACTTCATTTACTCCATGTGACCTTAAACTGCTGCTTGAAACAGTCTGCTCTTTGTTTCTCCAACTGTACAATGAAGATAATGATTCC
Organism: Campylorhamphus procurvoides; assembly: GCA_013396655.1. Taxonomy (NCBI): domain Eukaryota; kingdom Metazoa; phylum Chordata; class Aves; order Passeriformes; family Dendrocolaptidae; genus Campylorhamphus; species Campylorhamphus procurvoides. The sequence continues at coordinate 167,696 of WBMV01003169.1, read as the reverse complement.
TGCCCATTCTTAGGACAGCACTTTGAAATTTAGAAATGGAAATACTATTTATATTCAAGAGGTTCCCAGACAAGGAAAATGAGTGATTTCCATAAATGCAATGTATTCCTTCCAGTCTGGAATGTCATATATAGTTTCTGGCACTCACACAGGCCAAGGACTGGCGTGAGATTCTAGTCCTTATAATAATTTTATATATATATACAGTCCCTCTCTCTAGCAGACCTCTGTCCTTAATTTTCCATATAAACCTATATATGTGTGTGTGTAATAAATACACAGAATCCCCCCTGAAGTGAACGTGAACCTTTCCCATCTCACATTCCTGGGGTTAAGTGCTCTCTGATAGCAACACTGGTAAATATTTGGTGTGACTTTAAAAGGTCAGAAGCTCCATCAGTCTGCTGCCCAGTGAAACACATCCAGCTAAAATATTGCCAGTTAAAAGGATGGTGGAATGTGTGTCACAGCAGCAGGACAATGCCCTTCCCTTAGTGCAACACTAAACTAAGGTCCAGTCTGCATCATTTTGGTTTCTGAACTTGTTGTCTTTCCAAGGAGTAAAGACAAGATGTGAAGGATGCACCTCCTGATGGAAGCCCTGGGCCTGGACAAGGAGGAAAGGGGAAGGTGTTACCTGAAGAGAGCATGGCAGAGAAACTCTGTGAAAGCAACAGTGCCAGGGAGATTTTAGCAGGTTTAAACCTTGCACCAAACTTATCTAAACACCATTCCTAGAGATCCAAAAAGTCTCCCCAACATTATCATTATCTCAGGGGCACTGACTGGATGGTGTTTAGGCTGTGCAGTGTTTCAGTGCCCCAGCCAGGCAGAGGTGAGGCTCTCAGACACTTAGCAGTGCTTATGGGGCCCTGAGGTGCACTTCAGGAATTATCTGGGCTTTGGCCAAATAATACACGAGGCAGTGGGGCATATTTATTACTAAGTGCCTTGTAACCCCATATCTCTCATTAAAGTGTCCAAGTCAGTGCAAGTGGAAATAGAGACACCCCCTGAGCCATCCAGTCCCTCCTCTGCCCAGTGCAGGATTGCTCTCCTGGGTGCCATTGCTTGTGCTCTGCAAGCACAGTTTGAAATGTACCAAGAGATGCAGCACTTCACTTGTGGGAGTACTCAATATCCTGAAAGGCCTGGCAATGAAATGAAAACTGTCAATAAGTTTTCATTTCCTTTTCCATGTTTGCCTTTGCAAGCATTGTCCAGTTGCAAGTGATGCCCACTGGTGTTAATAACCCTCCTGACATACATGGGTGGCTGTGGGAGCTCCCCCTGCTCATTGCTCAGCCAATACATACACCTTCAGGGCCAGACTTTTACACACTTGCCCATAATATTTTGCTTTGTAAGGAGGTCTGTTAAAATGTAGGGGGAAAGGATGGAATAAAAATTAAAGTGCTCCTCCACGGGAATAGAAGGTGCCCCAATCCACCCCTAAACTATTTTAATCTTTCCATGAAGTCAGTCCAGACAATCCCTCAGACACTATTGTTGCTCTCCACTGAACCTGCCCTTTCAGATGCTAATAAGGTACCCAGGAGTGAATTTAGTATTCCTCGAGTGGTCACACCAAAGCCAGATGGAGGGGAATCTTTTCTTCCCTTTTCCAGGAGGTGATGCCTTTGAATTTCCAGCCAAAAATTTCCCTTTCTCCTTTTCTGCTCAGTCACATTTCATACACTCTCTACTATCACCCTCAGGCTCCTTTCAGCGTTACTTTCCTCATTTTCCCTTCTGAGGAATAACTTGAGTTTTGGATTGTTTTCCCTTGATGTCTGGGCTCAAATTTCTCCAAGCTGAGAGTCCTTCTGTTATTTTCTTCCCATAGGTCACATCATGTCATCAGCTATTAAGCACAATTCTAAATGTGGATTATAAGTTATGGATTTCATTGTCATTGATTTTCAAGGGGGAGGAAGAAATTGGCAATTACCCACATGTCTGAATTTCAGTTCCATTCCTCTCATCATCACCAGAAATAATGGCAGTTTTATTCATTACAGCTTCACCTATAATATGTTATTTCAGATCAGATATTTTCACAAATATGCAGCTGAGAATTTGGAAATAAAATAAATCCTTTAAACCTTTATTCACNTTTCAGATCAGATATTTTCACAAACATGCAGCTGAGAATTTGGAAATCTTCTCCTTAATAATCCAGAAAATAAATCCTTTAAACCTTGATTCCTAGCCAAATGAAAAGTAGAAGATGGCACATTTAAGGTGTAATTAAGTCTCAAGGAAAACAAGTCTGGGAGCTCTCTTTGAGATGGGTGTAAGACTGGAGAGGAGAAAACTACAGGATAGTAATATATCTGTGTTTATAATCCCCTCCCTCCCTGTATGGAGCAATTCCCAGCATTAAGAATTAAATGAGTGGGTGTGTAAAATACCCCAAAAAAGTTGGAGAGGCTATGGGATATTTGAGATGGCCAATTGATGTCTGTTCTGCTTGAGCATTTGGTGAAATAAACATTTACACTTCAGTCAATGACGCTGTTGATTTCTTGGCAGAAAGAACAAAAATAAACCAGAATTTACAAGGAAATTGCACAGTTACACTTAAATCATGCCAGGCCTTGGTAAATTTTTGGTGCAAACTTTCTCACCAAAATGTGTGGGTTCTCCTTCCCCAGATCTTTCCATAGAGAAGGCCCTGCACAGAGGTCTGGGTGAAGACTTAAACTAGACCCAGGTTCAAAAATGAATTTCCTTTTCTTTTTCCCTAAGCACAGCCAGCCCCTGAGATGATATCCCTCCAACAATTGCAGCCCCTGACTTCATTAGATCACATGGCTTAGGTACATAACACTGACCATTAAACACAGCCTGATAACCAAGGGTAAGGATGCAGCACCAATGCTTTAAATGAACACAAGCCATGCAGGAACAGACTCACCTGGGTGCTGTGCCTCAGTTTTAAGGGAATTCTCCCAGACACGGGAGGTACCAGAGGCTGTCCTTTAATTTGCCCTACTTTGTCTGATTCTTCCTCTTTCAAATGCTAACTGCCATTCCTTTCCAGGAATATAGACAGTTGCATAGTCAAAACTTTTCAAAAAGTATCCAAACCTTTTGATATTTATCCAGACCAGAGCTAAGACAGAAGTTTCCAAGCAGTGATGGACCTACTAACCAGTGCAGCTAAGCAATAATTAACAGCAATAATTGAAAAATATATTGCAATAATAAAACTGTAATAATAGAGTGAAAATCCAAACCTGAGCTGGGACAAATGCAAAAGACAATTGAAATCCAAGTCAGGTTCCATAATAAAAGTGCTCTGTGTCAGTCTGTAGTAATTTGAGGTTACCTGCCCAGTGCTGCTGCAGAGCCCACAGTCAAACCTGCTTCTATTTATTGGTGAGTGCCAGGGGCTGGGTGTAAAGCACCAGGACATTCTGAATTTGCCTTTCACATGTGTTTTGTTCCCCCACAAAAGCAGGGGCTTTGACATTTGGTAAGTACCCCTCTGGATAAGGCTTTCTGTACACGCAGAAGAAGTGAAGCTGTTCTATATCCACGGTCAGAACCTGAGTGAAAGTTTAGGATTCCTTTTGGGGTTGAAAGAGAGAGGTAGAAAAGATTCAGATGGGCAACTTGGTTTTAGAGAGGTCTTCTTCCCTAACTCCACCAGCCACTGTCTCCTCTGGCACCAGTGCCAAAGTAGTGCCAGCAAAGAAACTGGTGTGTAAATTTAGTGCTGCTGCACCTTTCCAGCAAGCCAAGTGATTTCTCTGGCTGCATGGTAAATAAAGATCAGAAGTGTACCAGGTGAAGAGAAACATCTCCAGGAAGGCTTTGTAAGCCTGCAACAGATCTTCATTCTGACTATTCTCTATAAATTGAAGTGCTTAAGCACTGAAGTGCTGAAATATTCTATTTCCCCCACTAACCCAAATCAGCTAAAATGATTCAATGGGTTTGTCTTCCTTTAACCAACTGCAAACTTAAAGAAGAAAACAACTGAAATTCCTCCGAATGCAAAATCACATCTTGTAATCTAGAAGCTAAATACTGATATATGTTTATGAGTTTAGGAATGTGTTTCTTGCATATTTTTCGCTTTGCTCAGCCAGCTGAACCAGGCAGGGATGAAGTGTCCCTGTGCACATTTCTGCCAGGCTGGCAAAATAAGACTTGATGATTTGGGATCTTTTTGTAAGTCATGTGTGGGATTAACTTGGAGAACCACATGCAGGCCATGTGTGGCTGCCCAGCACTCAGGATACACATCCCAGATTTTGGGACCTCCTGTATGTTCCTGATGTCTCTTTTCCTTTCCTTGGGCTTCTCACATTTGTTCACTGCATACACATGGTCTAAAGTGCTGTCTCTCCTGGTTATTTTGCCAATGACTATTTTTTGGTCATTTTGCCAATGACTTCTGTGGGACTGAGATTTAATAACTGCTGGATGAAATCTTTTCATGCCTGGTGTATAAAATAATTTCATACTCTGCAGACACTCTTGCTTTGATACCTTGGAAAATGAGCCACGTTTACTGTCTCTGAGAATTCAGAGTGCCATGTGTTCTAGGTATGGTCTAGAGTTAGCATGCAGGGTGTAATTAAAAAGCCTCATGATGCACTGATCACCAAAGAAGTATTTGTTTATTTGCCTACAGTGCAAGTTGGCCATTTCAGTATTGGTCTATCTATAATTACATTAATATAAATAAAGCTGGAGTGTCTGTGCTTTACCCAGCTGAGGACTGCACTTGAGTTTTAGCAGAGCCAGAGGGATGAATTTAATTTGTTTAACAGATCAGCCCGATTGCAACTGGCCTTGTAAAACAGAGGTGATAACCAGAGATGCCAAAAAGAGGCAGCCACCTCCAGACTGGGATCAAATGGGACCTTCTCTGGGGGGCCCTGCAGTGACACCTGCACTTCAAAGGCAACCCACGGCAGAAAAGGGAGCCTGTGACCTTTGGTTCCTCACAACAAACAAAGAAGATCAAGACGTGGCTGTTGGGCTTTCTTCACTCTGTTTGATTTTCTATTAGGAACACACAAGTCATCAGACCCCACACTGATTGGATTTGCTTTGTCTAGAAGCCCCCCTGAAGGAATTCTTCTGGATTTGGGGTTTCTCACCTATTCCAAAAAGCCATGTATATGTGGAAGAGCTCCACTGGAGACACATTGGTGGGAGAGGGTGGCTCTCCCACCAGTTTCATGTCCCCAGTGGACATTGCTGAGTCAACATTGCTGGGTGGACCTGGCCAAAATGATGTCCTTGCTCTCCTGAAGGCACTGGAATTGCACAGCTAAGGACAAAACCAAAAAGAGGCAGCAAGCTATAAATGCTCTAATTAAGGGATGCCTGTTCCTGTGTTTACTTGCACTTCCCTGCATGTGCCATTGTAATGCTGTCAGTTCTCTGGTGCCCACTGGGTATTGTGGGGAACTGAAGTGGTAAGGCTCAAGCTTCTACTGCAAGTGCAACAAAGGAAAGCTATAAATATGTCTGAACTTGAAAATTCTAAACTATAACTGGGAAAACAGGCAAAAGCCCATTGCAGCTTTTCTCCCCTGGCATCTTTAATGGTACCACATTTATAGATTTCCTTTGTTACACTGCAGGATGATGTAGGGGTGGGATCGAGGGCTCAGCAGGTACAGGAGGCAGGGCTGCTCTGGATGTAGCCCAGGAAAGAAATCAAGGAAATTGCAGCCCCAGCTCTCTCAGAGAGGATCATATGAGGCCATTCAGTCATCCCAACCAGGAGTTTTGGGGTCAGCTTCCTCAGGTTTCCCTATGGCCACAGCAGTGAATGCATCCTGAGTGCCCAGGGGCTGCAGTGCTGGGTGCTGCCTCTGCCTTGACAAAAATACCAATGTGAGACCTGCATATTACAGAGGAATTGGCAATTTTAGATCATTCCTGGGGAAAAACATGGCAGAGATGGACTTGGTGTCTCCTGCAGCAGGGAAGGGAGAAAAGGCTCGACACCACCCTGAATCCACTCCTGTCTTAGCAGGGTCCTGGCTGCGTCTGTCTGAAAGGCTGGCATTGTATCCCTGCTCTTTGTTATCAGGTTTCCCAGGGTGGTCAGTGGTACATATCTTACATTGTTTGGGCTAATTAAGCCGGGGAATCAGGGAAAGCACATTTCCGGCGGGGATTTAGTGCCAGAAGATATCTCAGCCGAAGGGGGAAAAAAGGAAATGTCCCTTGATGTCCCGCATTCCTGAGCTGTTTCATAACATTCAGCGTTCAGCTTCGTGCAAATAAACTGACAATAATGGCAAGAACTTTGAACTCGAGCAGCGTTCTTCTGGTTTTTGTTGAATTTAAAAGCACTCTAAAGAAAGCCGGGGATCCGTGTAGCCACAAAAATAAAAACATTTGAATCATCTTGGCTGCAAACAGAGTTAGATGTGTTTGTAAATAATTTACAGGCAAATGACTGCTTGCTTTGCAGGTGCTTTGTGTTGCACCTGCTTTTACATTTCTGTGCAGGAGAAGTGCAAGTTGGCAGCCTTTTATATCTCCACTGGCACATGATTAGGATGCTGGCAGAGGGAAATGGTCCAGCATGGTCATCCAGAGCATCACCAAGGGGTGCTCAAAGCCCTGGGCTGAGCCCTGCAAACACGCCTCATTTGAAGCAAGGACTGGAAGTCTGATATCACTGTACTGTCACTCAAAAAGAATTTGCCTTAAATTTACTAGAACTTAATTTCTAGCATTTGCTATTTTGCACATGCCTGCCACAGACAGGAGTGCTTTAGCCAAACTGCCCTGATATTTGGCCTGCAATGAACCTGTCATTGCCACAGTTAATCCTTTGGTCAAGTGAGAAGAGTCTTGGATAGAAGAATCCCAGTGGCTGATGGAACACACAGGTGTCAGTGTGAAGCTGAGAGATAACAGTCTTTCCTAATTTACTTTTTTTTCCTTTTTCTTTTTTAACAGGAAATTACATGCCAAAGCTCTTAAAACAATTTTAAAATCAGGAAACTCAAAGTCAAGTAGGAAGAATTTCACAATTAAGGTTCTCTTCATAATCCCACACCAGTCCCTCTGTGAAGATTGGGTTATTATGATCCATCTTTAATTAAATGAGGATGCTAATTTTTTTCCCCAAGCCCCCATCCTCATGTAGAGCAGAGAATGACTGAGCTGTTCAAATTAATGAAGACTGCATTGTGAAGGAAGTCCTTGGCTGTCGGGTCCTCTCCCCAAGTGCTCCTGTAGCTGGAGGACACGCAGCCCATGAGGCAGCGAGTTACCAGGAGGGTTAAGATGATCTGGTGTCTGAGGAACACCCTTGCTCCTGCATCCTCCTGCCAGAGCTCCCTGCTCAGTTTCCCTGGGTTATTTTTTATCCCTGAAAGTAAATGAGTTAAAGTGCAGAGCAGGTCGATCCCAAGCTCATTCAGATAAATATGCCACGTGCAGCAAAGTTCGTGGGCAGAAACCTGCTCTGGTGCACACTATAGACTTTGGGAGGGACAGAGATGGGGAGGAAGGGGGTGTGGAGCTTGCTGCGATATCTCCCTCTACCCTTGCACTGAAACACGGGTCACGTGGGGTGGTTCTTTGAATGACTTGCTGAGCTGAGAGAAAATAGAAGGAAAGAAGTCTGAAAGTGCCCCTGGAGGTCACAAGGACTATGAGTGCTATGTAAACAGCACAAAGGCTGAAATCAAGGCACAGAAAAGCATCATCTTCTCTCGCTTCCTTTCTGCCACGAGAAAAAGCAAGGCAAGAGATGGGGAAGGAGGGAGAGAGCACTGAATATTTTCTTTTATTTCACAAAAAGGAGCTGCTCATGTTTTTGGGCTCTTTGTGCCCTCCATTCCCAGTCCCCAGTCCTGTCATGGTGAAGTCCAATGAGAGTGCCAGACTCTTGGAGAATGAATGGCAAAGGCAGTGATGCTGCCTTCTCCCAGCAGCATGGGGATGAGCAAGAAAATAAGGTCCAGCATGGCAATCTGAGTGCCCAGAGCAGAGCAATCCCCTGGGTTGGGACCAGATGAGGAGCATCTTGGCATTTTCCTGAGGCCATGGATTGGGCTGGGGCTGCTGCAGCCTTAGCAGAGGCCACCACAGCCCTGGCAAACGTGACCTGCTCTGTGATTGAATTGTCTGCTGCTGTTTTGCTTTTGCTTTAATATTGGTAATTAGGCAATTTCTAGACAACTTCCCTGTCATAACCAGGGCAGCAGTGCTGACAAAACAGGCTTGAAATAAGCACTTGTCAAAGTAACAGCTATTTTTGTTTGCCCTATTTAGCACCGTGTTGAAGGTCTACAGTGGGAATCTCAGGCAGTTTTAAATACATGGTGCAGTTACTTTATCACTGCATCACAATATTCAAACCCCCCAAAGCCTGGGAAACAGAAGTGTTTGGCCAGCACCTTTTGGTGGTTCCTGCCTTCACGTGAAGGTCACAGCTTTTGAAAGACCTGCTTGAGAGCTCAGGGTTCATGAGTCCTTCTTTCAGGCTGCAAGGACTATTGGGCAGAAGAGATGGAATATCCTGCTTTTTCCCATCTCTGAGATCTCTGGAAGGTTCTCCAGTGGAAGAGGAAGAACAAAAACACCCCCACGAGACGTAGGGATGTGCACAACCTGAAATATGTGGGAGATCACTCACCAGACAGGAGAAGGGAGGCTGGACAGGCAGTGGCAGGCATTAAGGAGTTCTTCATTCAGGAAATAAAGTCACCATCCAGGCACAAAAGTGTTGCAGAGTAACCGAAGTGAGCACTTGCATACTGGTTTGTTTAGGCTAGTCTTTTTTTATTTTATTTTTTTGTAGTTTTTTTTGCCCCCCTCTGTCTTCAGACTATGGACTTCCTAGCCTGTCTATTCCTGGGAAGTTTGTGATGTGTTTGCAGAGAGTTTCTGGAGCTCTGCTCAGACAGTCACCTTAAAAAAAGCTCTGGGGAGGAGGACAAGTGTTCAGAAGGATCCTTGCTGCATTGATGAAGAGGACAACAGTGGTAAAAACATTTGGGGGGCCTGTGTTTGGAGCAACACCCTTGCTTTCCCCCCATTCTCCTCTCTCCCAGCGGATGCCAGAGAGACAGCCAAAGCAAACACAACGCATGGGAAACAGTCTGTAAATCTAAAACAAAAGGGGTTTTCTTTTATCAGCTGTTTCCTGTTGTCAAAAATAAATTACTGCTTTAGCAGTGCGTTTTTTTCAGTGCACTGTGAGTAGAAACCACGGGGAATTATTTAACTTCTGGAGCAGAGTTTATTGCATCTAGTAAAATAACCCAATCTATGTCTATTTATCCCCATTGCATCCCCCTCTTCTTTGGTGCAGGGCTAAAAAACCCCAAAAAGTCAGTAGCTTAGGAGGTTAGCCAAAAACTGCTTTAAATTAGGGCAAGTGACTGGCAGGTGCCTGGTTGCACAGAGCCTGTTCTGCTGGGCTGCTGGCAGCACGCAGAGAGGCTGCTGAGGATGCAGGATGACCCTGTGCCCCCCAAAATCCCCCTGCTGTGCCGTGCCCCTCTATCTCCTGCCTCCCAAATGAGCCCCTGCAGTCCCCCACTGGTGCCCAGGGTGAGCTGGGAGCCCAAAATAGGCTCCTTTCTGATAGTGCAGGGCTCTGCTGATAAAGGAGGCGTCCTGGCATCCCAGATAAGATGTGCACAGCCTCCTTTGGTTGTGTTTTCAGCCTCCTGAGCCTTTCCCTGCCTTGGCAGAAGGGCTCGTGGTGCTTTTCCTCGTGTGCAGGTGCTGCTGGAAGTGCCTTTGGGCAGAGCAGTGTGCTCCCCTTTGGCACCTGTATCTGTATTTATATAAAACTATGATACTTGTGTATGGGTACCCTATCAAAGGGTGCTGCTCTGAGTCCCAGCTGGTTTGTTTCTGAGTGAGAACTACAGAACCTCCTTATGTGAGCATGTAATAAGTATATTCCAGAGCAGGGAAAACAGTGGCCAACCAGTCACCTCCCTTCAGTAACCAGCTCAGTCCTGCACCCTGGCATTAGGCTGTCTGCCTCCAGAAATGGGGCTAATTAGGAAACCCTTGGAAAAGTGGAATTTCCTGCTGCTCTGGCAGCTCCTGCTCTGGCCACAGGAACCCCTGTGCTTCACCTGGCATGCTGGAGGTGGACACAAGCAGAGCCTGTCCCCTCCACTGTGCCTTTATGGGAGAAATAAGGCTGGAAATGTGCTCTAGGGGTCTTTGGGGAGCTGCTGCAGTCTGTGTGAAACACAGCTCACTGTGCTGCTCCAGCCCTGCCCTCTCTCTGGCTGGAAACTGCCCTGGCATCATCCTGGCATTAAAGTGCTGCAGAATATTCCAGACAGCATGGAGGTGTTTCAATGTATGCTGACGCCTGGGCTTTAACCAAGGAGTTTAGCATAAGTTTGCATACATGATTTCAAATTCTAGTGTAAATAAGGCACAGATATTAGCTGATAACAATGCTCTCAGGTAAAATATGACCAGAAGCACTAGTTACTTTGAGATTTGATAGTCATGTAGTCGAGCAAGTGTGAACTAGGACATAGTCAACCTGCCTAAAGTATCAGCAGCAGTCCTATCTTGAAGAGGCCCTTACTCCTGGAATATTTACAGATGGAGAGATAGTTTTGTGTGGCAACATATTCTTGGTCATGAAAACAATGCAGGCAAATGTGATGTGTTATCCTCTGATTTCCATCAGAAGGCACAGGTGGGAGAGGACTCAGAAATTCCCCTCTGCCTCCTTGCAATGATGTTGATCTGGCCAGCAAAATTAGTGGAAATTCCCACACCAGCTAAAGAAGAAAGGTTTTTCCCATCTTTCCCTAATTCGGATATGACACCATTTTCCTTCTCTCTCCTGTGCCTGGAATGCCCATATCTTATCACAAGTGAAAAGGGAGCCCCTTTTAAAGCAGTTACAGATTTTGAAAATATCATGTGAAGCTTTTTTATTTCAAGAAGACACATCACCAGCTGCATGGGCCTGTGTAAACTTCTGAGGGAGTGGAACAACACTGGGACTGAGTCCTGACTTGAGATATTAGACACTTCTTTCTCATATTTATCACTTCACAACACAGAGAAGAAACACTGAGTAAAAACTCTGATTTCTTAATAAGGGAGTGTCTAGACTCCGCTCTTTCTAGTCCTGAATCTAATAATATGTATATTTCCAGCCCTGCAACCTCTGAAAAAGCAGTGGCCAAACAAGTTATCAAGAGTTATCAAGTGCTGAGGTTTTACCTGAGGATCCTTTCAACTGAATGAGGATGTGGCAGGGGTTGTGGTTCTCTCCAAGGAGCAAGAAGACAGGGAAATGATCTGCTCAGGGCTGCCCAGACTGGGACAGAGAGCTCAGGAGACTGGTGAGAATGGGAAACAAGAGCTAGAATCTGTGTCCTTCCCTCTGGAGCCTTGTTTTTGTTTCAAAGGCTGTTCTACCCTTTCCCAACCGGGTGTTTGGAGTCTGCTTGGAAACAATTATTATCATCATTCACATGAAGCACTTTATTTCACATTTAAGGCTGTGTGGCAACAGTGATTGAGAATTCATGTCTCCCAGGCATGGGGGAAATGAGTGCAAATAAAACATCTCCCCACTGCTGTTCAAAGACGTGGCCTTTTATTTATTTTCACAAGGGGAAGAGTGTCACATTATTTTTTCAGAGTGTCTTTATCCTGTGAGGTTGCTGTGTGCAGAATTCAGGGCTGGGATCAGCCCTAACACTGCAGATCAGCTTAAAATACTTTTACTTGCCCAAGTAGATGTGCCACTGGCAGCACATAAAGGATTGGTCTCTAGGTCCCATTCTCAGCAAGGTCAGCCTGACAAATGAGCAGATTCTCCTGGTGTGTTAAATACTAATCAGAAAGAGGGAATATAAATATCACAGGCGTAATACACCAAAATTGATATACTGGGCTAAACCCTGAGGTCTCTGTTCCTGAGCTGCAGTGGAGAGCTACACACTTGTCATATTTTCTCTCTGCCACACGTGGTACAAAGCACACCACATAGGGAAAAGGGGGGCCAAAAATAGGTATTTGGTAAGGGCCCCCCAGCTTCCTCCAAGGGGCAAATTAATGTTCCACTGAAAAGTTTTGTCTTTCCCTCCACCTTATTTCCTGATCAGCCAGAATTTCATCGCTCTTAAACACTTAGGAACAGGCGAGGTCAGCTCACTTGGAGCTTTCTACAAGCCTTCTTGATTTCTTGATGGCACCAGAGGAGGATGCTTATGGAGGAAAGCTTCTTAAAGCATGGGGAAGAGAGGACTGGGGGGCTGAGACCCTATTTTTCTCATGGTGGGTGATTTTTGCCAGAGGATGTATTGCTTGTGTCTCAATCCCATGCTGTGGCTTTTTATTTTTAGTCTGGATGTTGGCTATTGGCAATCCTGATTGCAGCCTCTCAGAGCGCTGCTTCGGGTGACATTCATCTGGAGAATGTTGAAACATGGGGGAAAGAATCATAAGCAGCAGCTGCAAGACATTTTTCACCCCAAAGGACAGAGAAAAAAGGCAGCACAACTCTGAACCGTGAGAGTTCAGCCGAGGATAGGAGCCAAGCCTTTCATCAGGCCAGCACAAATCCCACCAGCAGACAGATCAGTGCAGCGTGCTGATTTCTGAGCGGGGTGAGTCTCGATCTGCTGTCTCAACAGTGGGCTTGGACTGGGGTCAGCTCTCAGCTCCTGACAGCAGGCCAGGGGTGTCTGCCCTGCCAACCTGCCCTCTGCAGCTGGAGCAGCACTGTGGCCTCACAAAGCCTTGGTGCTTCTCCTGGGCTCAAGCCTGGACCCAGCAGGGCTGGGAGCTGCTGCATCCTCCAAAGGGGAAGGATGATGCAAAGAAGGATGATGCAAAGTTCCAGTTACACCTGAGATTTTCTTTATTCAGTTTCCATCCATGTGGGCACTGAAGGTAGGGAAGAGAGCTGGCCTGAGCTGCTCACCTGCCTTCTCATATCAGGAACATTTCTTCCCACTGCAATTCAAAACAAGTTGGGACTGAGAGGTGCCACAAAACTGTCCCCTTATTTGAACTTAGCATTGGGGAATACCAGGTCAGAAAGGATCTTCTTGTCTAGTTCTGACTTCAAAGTGAGAGCATGTTTCAACAGTCTGGGTTGGGATGCAAGGGCTGAGAGGCTCTGACACAGGCAGGGTGCTGAGAGGCAGACACAGGATGTGTTCAGGTTCACCCTTGAAAAATGTGGGTACCACAGAGACTCAAAAAAGACTTTGCCAGGCCTTTCCTGGCTCTTGCATTATCATAGTCCCCTTTGCCTGGCTACCATTCAAATCGTACCCACCAAAGCTTTGCTGATTAAAGCCAAAAAAAGGAGGACTGAGCTACCCAAGTGACCCCCCATGTCAGCCTGTTCTCCTGGGACTGCTGAGACCTGCAGGGCAGGATCCAGAGACACGTGCCTAGTGAAAAGTGAAGCTGATGGAACCTGGGATGGCTGCAGCCCTCTCACCATCCTTAGGAGTTTAGAAGTTGTCAGTGTAAAAGGATGCTTGTAGCTTTTTATTTTCTTTTCATTTTAAGGATGTGTACAGCTGTCTGGTTAGTCAGGTCTCCATCCAGCTATCCTGGGCTGCTTTAGTTCACAAAGACCTAGGCATATGTATTTATACAAATGCATAAATCCATACGTCCACATTTTTTGGAACCTAGCATTTATAGGATGCAAGACACCTCCCAAAGCTAAATCTGACATGCTAGCCATCTATACATGCATGGTGCACTTTAGAATATGCATAAAGGCTTTTGCTGTTTCTGCTGTGGAAAGCTCAGTTCAGCCCACATTAGTCTGATGGCATGGGTTTTCACTTGCCCCTGGGCTCTGTGCTGCACACCCTTTGCTCTGAGCTGCTGTAGGATTCTTTTTCACTCACTGATACCAGCTGCAGGAGAACCTGGAGTGCTGGGGTGAGTGGGGGAATTGTGGACGAGGGCACTGCAGCTTTCCTGGCACTCAGGCAGTCCCGTCCCTGTCTCCCCTAAGGCACTCAGGTCCCAGCTTGGGCTAAAGCACAGCCATGAAAGCAAGCACAGGTTCAAAGTGCAACTAAAGACGTGCTGGAGGGCTCCCCGTAGGGATGGAAGGTGAGAGAAAACAAAGGGAGAGACGTGGTAAACATCCCCAGCCTGTCTGGAGGGAAGAGCAGGTTTGGATAGGATGGGGAGCTGGGAGAACACACGGTGCTTTCTGAGCTCTGCGAGTCGCCTGATCCTTCTGGCAGGCAAAAATCACATATCTGATTGAGATGGGAGGGAGAGTTATACAGTTAAGACTTGTTAAGTATTTTGATTTACATGTAGCCTAATTTTAGGGAGGAAAATTGTGTTAATGTCAGTGAATGAGGAACTACCTCGCTCACATCAAATCTGGACTCTTGCTCTGAATATTATTTGTCTGTGTGTGTGCACACACCCCTGCACCACTCTCCCCCCACCTTCAATGCACATAGACCTCGTCTCCTGGCAGCAGGCACGTGGCATCAAAGGGACAGTGAGCAAACTGGGGAGACTAATGCTGTTATTGTGGGTAAACTGAGGTTTCCATGGGGTGAAGGGGGACATTTTCAGCTTTTCCAGATGTACAGCCATTCAAAGATGCACTAAAGAAGAGCATTGATCTGAGATGAACAACTTATTCTACAGACACAGTTAGGTCTTGCTACAGAACACCTTTTCAAAGAGAGGCTCCAGCGTGAGGACATTTGGGGACCTCAGGTCCTTTGACAGGAAAAGAGACAGGTCCTGATCAGACCAACAAGGATTCCCTGTTGCACTCAAATGTTGACAGGGAAAAAGCAAAGTGAGTGAAGTTTTGTTTTGCTTGACTGAGCTTTATACTACCAATAATTGTTTTGAAAAGTGAAGAGATGCCTACTTCATCTCCTGGGAAAGGGAGTAGTGGCTTGCTTTGGAAGAAACAGCTATTATGGTGAAGTTCTCAGCTTAGCTCTCTATTTTTGGCTTTACGTATTCATGTCTGCTCGAATTTCCCCTGCAATAAGAGCTTTGTGATTAAATGACTAAAATAAATGGTTTGAGAGCATCTGGGAATAGGCAGAAATGTAATTATTCATTTATTGATAGTGAGGTAGGTATTGATTTATATAGGATATTAAATGCTCTGGAGCAGGGGAATGAAATATTATTAGTATTTTAGAGGAGGAAATATTGCCACCTTGTTTTCTACTTTTAAGCACCTGTGGGGAGAATACTCCTTTGCTAATGTTGGGCTGAATGCCTTGAATTATTTAGGGATTTTCAGTATAGGCTGATGCAAGAGTAAAAGCCTGTCTGTGATAAGCCAAATTTGTTAAAAACCCTACCCCTTCTTCCTTATGGCCCTTTATTGTTAGTCACCTATGGCTCTTGCTAAAGGAAATACAGCCAAGCAGAGAGATCAATTAAGAAATCTGTCTGTCTGCCTACCTGTGTTGTCTCCTTCTCTTCCACTCCACGGACGACACCACAATTGCCAGACATTACATTTCTATAATCTTCATTTCAAACTAAGCTCTCATAAGCATCCTATATGTCATTATCCATCATCTTTGAACCAGATGTGCAAGAGCAATTGCAGCACAGCCCAGAGGAGGAGGAAGAGGAGGAAGAGGAGGAAGAGGAGGAAGAGGAGGAAGAAGAGGAGGGCTGCCATGGTGTGCACTGACCCCATCCCATCCCCAAAATGCAGCAGTACAGTTCCTGGTGTGTGGGAAGGTGCACGGGACCTCTGACCTCCCCAAGGACACCCTGTGACCCTCAGGAGAGGCAAAGTCATTTTCTTTACATGGGCTTTCCCATTTTTACCACTATCTTCCATTCCTCTGACCTAAATGCTCTCCAGAAAGGCATTGTGTGTAAGGTCAGTGAAACAGGAAACTGAAACCCTGAGAGCAGCCCCAGAAAGTGCCTTTGCACTCCCTGCTCCTTCCAGCAACAATGGTGAAGTTTAGCAGCAATCTATTATTCAAGAGACCAGGACACTTCAGGCTGGAGGGAGATGTCTGGGGCCAAGGTGGACTTTGCTATAAAGGTACAAATGGCTGGAGAAGGGATAAACAGGAGGGTTATTTCCTATTCTTGACATTGAAAAGGGGATACCCAGTGAATTAATCAAGGAGTGGATTTAAAACAAATCAAATGAAGTCACCAGCAGGGTCTTATGCTGGGAAGTCATTGCCATGGGGTATTTAGATGGCAAAGGTATAAACAGGTTCAAAAGTTTGTTGCATAAATTTGGTGGGGTGAGATGCCTTTAACATGATAAATGAAAATGCAACCATGAATACCGAAGAGAAGAGGAGCAAAGAATAGGCATTTACTGTTTCTCAGCATTTTATTTGGTGCTCAGTAGCTCAGGGTGGGTGTTTTTTTGGGTGACCAGGCAGTGAATTTCTAACACACACATGTAATTAAATTGTGGAGCTGATTGTTAGAGCATGCCATGGAGGCCAAGAGCAAAATGCAATCAAAGAGTGACTGGACAGATTGAGATCAGAACACACTCTTGAGGGATGTTAAATACAGCAATGTGAGAGCATCCTTCAGTTCAGCCTGTCAGAAGCTGGAAGGCCATGCCAGAGGAAGGATGAATCTGAATTTGCCCTTTCCTTGCATGTTTCCTGGAGCATCTGCTCTCCCTGGCTGCCAGGAACAGCTTTCTGGGCAATTTGGGGTGACCCTGCTGGATGTTTGGCAGGTTTGTGTCCAAATGATCAGTGCTGAAGTGGCACTTGGATCATCCTCCAAACAGAAGTGCTGCTGAAAGGCACGGGAAGAGGAGGGGGAGTTTGCAATCCTCCCGCAGCCATGGCATGTTTGCAGGCTCAGAGGGGTGACAGCACAGCTCTGACAGTGTGTTCTAAGCCTAATGGACCTGCTTGCTCAACCCCACAAAAATCTAAGTCCACCTGGCTTTGTTGGTTGGTTTGTTTGCTTTTTAACCAACAGTTTCGGCTGCAAGAATCACATGAAGGTGGGGAGTGTTGTTACAACCAGGTTAAATCTTTGTGGAAAAGGTGGTTTAGAGGCATCTTTCATTTCCCAAAGCTGTAAGAGGCAATGAGAATGCCTGGCCTCTCCTCTCCAGCCCCCTGCAAAAGGCAGCCTGGGTGTTTTTGGGGATTGGGCTGCTCTGCACAGCAGTGCCCGGGCTGAGTGTTGTTCCAGGGGGGTGTGGAACATGCTTGTTGCTGTAGGGGAAGAAAAGCTCAAGGTGTGGAGGGAATAGCAGAGCTCACAGAAGCAGAAGAAAGTTTTAGCACAGCGTGATGGCTTTGGCAGAATGTTGGCATCGGTTCTGGGTCAGGGCAGTGACCAAAGGAGGTCAGGAGGGAAGAGAAGGGAAATTATCTTTGCTGTTGTTGTTATTTTGGTTTCCCCTGTGCTGAAAGAAGCAGGGTTTGTATAACCTTCCAACTAAACAGAACTGCAGCAGAGATACCTGGTTGCATCACCCAGCTCTCCTCCTTGCTGGAATAAGTGAGAAGAGTTTGAATTTTCATTAACCACTCAGCCTGGAGGGATAATAAGTTGTTTTACAGAAAGCAGAGAGACAGGCAGGATGGCCTGATTCGGTTTGCAGTGTGATGCACAGTGTTTCCACTGCTCGTGAGGAGTTTTGACTTCTTGTTTTTGTGGTTCCTGAGTTTCCAGCAGTGAGAGGAGATGTTTGGGATGGTACCAAGAAATACTCCCCAGTTTTCAAAGGAGCTCCTGTGAAACAGCATCCATGCATTTTTCAAGAGGACCCTCATGAGGCAAATCAGCCTCGAGTTGATTTTAAAGTGTGGCAGGCAGAGTCTTAATTCCTGCTCTTTTAGGGGCTGCTCTGTCCCTAGATCACCCAATTTCTGTGCTCCTGAGTGTGCAGAACAGCTCTGGAGGTTCTGCTGGGATCTGAGGGCATCAGAGTGGGGGTGAGGCTGGTTGTGCAGTGCAAATCTCCATAAATCCGAGGACATCCCTCTGACATTACAGAGGGGATGCTTCAAAGAGGTCACCCTGAAAAGGAGCAGTTCAGGAGATCTGCCATGTGAGGACTTTTATTGCTGCAAACAACAAGGGGAAAGAAGACCCACCCAGCTTTGTAGCCCAGACAGAGTAACTGGCTCTCCCTGTTTCTTAGCTTTTCTTAGGTTTTTTCCTTATTTTTTCCTTCTAGTATATAATGGGAAAGCATGTTAGGCCCAGAGCTCAGACGTGGGAGTCTGTGAGTGAATGGCAGCTTCAAGGCAGTAAGTGGAGGTGACAAGTCCTCAGCAATATTAAACATTAACACCGAATATTTTGTTGGTATTTAACTCCGTGGTGTTTCATGTTGCTGAGCAGAAACAGAACATTCCCCCTCACCCCCACTATTTTGTTCTTCCCTCCTCTGCTCTGTACATTCAGAAGGCAGGAATGAGAGATGCCAGCTCCTTCAGGGTTGAAATGGCTTTATATAAACTAAGGGAGAGGGCAGGTTTGTGAAGTGGAGACAGCATCTAATTCTGTGCTCTGCTGAGACTGTGACTGGGAGATGGGGAATACTTTGTGTACGAGGTGGGCATGCTTATGTGCATATATATATTTATATATATATATGAAGCTGAAGAGGGGAGAAATCCCCCTCGTTTAGAAATCAGATGGTGGCAAGCAGCTGAGGGGGAGAGCTGGAATTTTAAAGTGATCTTTTAAAATGTTCCTATATATTTTGTTGCTGCTGGAAATGTCTGTTTGCACCTCAGGGAGGTTTCTGAGCTTCCCACGCTGGGGAGCAGCTGGTCCAGAGGGGAAAATTTATTTCTGCAGGGGTTTTATCAGGCAAGGAGCTGCCCCGAAGCACCCACTGCTCTCCATCTGGAGTGAATGCAAGGTCAAGTTCTGCTCCTCACACCCCCCTGGGTGTTCCTTGCATTCACCAGCCCACAACTGAGGTCCTGGAGAGAGGGTGGGGTGAAGAAAAGAGAAGGGAACCTGCTGCACTTTGTGCTGGCCAAGATATGCATATGCATTGGGAGGAGAAAAGAACAGCAGGGCCTGAATTTCCATTGCCTCTGCCCTGGAAGCTGGAGCTCCTAAGCTTGGTGGAGCTGCAAATCAAGATTGACCCCATTAAGGCAATGGGCACACACCAGCATAAAAGCTGTGTAAGTGGGAGGTGAATCAGGGCCAGTGGGTTATGGGGATGTCACCTGATTATTTACTCTGCTGTTAAGTGACAAGTGCCATCCATGGCAAACTTAATACCAAACCATAATGGGATGCTGCTGAGATGATCAGCAATTTACAGTTATTAGTTCTATATTCTACAACATTTTAGGGGAACAATTTGTTTGTTTGTTTTTAAGTAAGCATGTTTCTGTTCTCCCTTGAATACAAAAGATCATTGTTATTCTGTTTTGTTTCTCACAGATTTTGTTTGTCTTCTGGTTCCTTTTGGGGAGGAGAGCTCTGCTCTGAGAGTGAGGGAACTTTCTGAGAAGCAGCAGCACAAACCCACTTATACCCTGAGAGAGTGCTGAGGAGTGGTGGTGCCAGATGATGCCTGTGGCACACTGGGGACAGCAGGCACCTTTCCTGGCTTATTTTTGTTGCAGAGGAAGAGTCAGATTCTGTGGTGGCCACAGCACTATTGGAAAGGTGGCAAAGGTGTAAGGACAGAATAAATGGGGATATAGATAGAGCTCAGGCTTCCTCCTTCCTGCACCAATGTGTGCGGCTGTGCTTGCAGCAGCAGCTCTTGATCCACGGATGGGCAGGGAACTGGGTGGCCCAGTCTATCAGAAGCAAGAACCAGTTCATCCCCAAAGTACTGGTGGTGGGTGACCCCCAGGGTCTGGCTGTAGGAAGCTGTGGATGGGCTGAGCCACCATCCTCATACCTGCAGGGTAAAAGCCCTGGGAATGGGATCAGAGCACTGCAGAGCTGAGTCCCAGGGCTTGGGCACATGGGGCACAATCGTAAATAAACAGCAGTGCTTAACCTGGCAGTGGTTCCTGTGCCCATTTGTTCATGCCAGAAGAGCACAGAGTCACCAGCAAGGGGCTGAATCACTCAGATGCTTTTAAAATTAAATGCTTTCTAAAAGCATATCCTTTCTTTCCCTTTTAACCTAGCAGTTTAGAGGGAAGCCTCTGAAATATCAGTGTGGGGCCCCTGGAGAACTTAACCACAGAGCTGCTGGGCATTCCCTTCTGGGACACCGCTGCTGCCCTGCTATGAGCTAAGCTGGACAGAGGAGCTGGCTTTGGTTAAAAATTAATCCAGATAAGCACAGTGATTAGTTTCCAGTTGCATCAGCCCCCTGTGTGGAAGGACTGACTCTCCCATGCCTGGAGCAGAGCTGAGCTGCTCCCTGCCCCTCTCACTGTCCCCATGGGTGCCTGGGATGGGCAAGAGAATTGCCTTCCTCTGGGTGCTGTGGATGTCACCTCTCCCTGGGACTGACTCACAGAAAGCATAAGGTCAAATCCCTGCAGTTTTCCTGTTTGTTTGCTGCCTTCCTGCATGGTTTTTTCTACAGAGAGGCTCATTTGCCAGTGCTTGCCCTCTGAAAACCAGAGGGAAGAAACCATGGCACGGGCCACGGTGTTGCCACTCGTGCTCTGCCTCCTCAGACTCATTGCACGAAGCTAACTGGGTCATTTGCTTTTGGTAGCAAGGTTGTTTTTCTTCCCCCTCCAGTAAAACTGGCTTTTATGTAAATAATTTTTGGACCAGCTGCACTGAACTAATTATCTGGGTCATTCAAATTTCTGCTTCTGGAAGTAATTATGGCCTTTGGGAGTACGCTGTATAATACCGATTCATGATTGGAGACTGAGAGCCTTCCTTATCTGCAGGAATACTATAAAGCAAAGTTAGCAAATCTCCCTTCCATCCTCAGGGCCCTCCTCTCCCCTGCACACAACTCCCATTCGGTCTAATAAGCATCTCCCTTCTCCCCTTCCTCCATTCTGAGCTCTCTCAGCCTGGGTATAATCAGTGTGTGCCATTTGGGACAGCACTTCCCTTCTCCTTTCCCTGCCTGAAGCTTCATACCCCATTAGCTCCTAACTGGGGCACCCGTGGCAAACAGGGAGGAAACTTTCTGGAGAGGGCAATGAGTAATTGGGGAGCCTGGGCTGGCTGACACCCGTGGAGGAAGGGAAGAGTTTGCACAAAGGCTCAGCTGCCCTAGATTCTGCTTGCAAGAGGCTCTGAGGCTGCAGGTTTGCAGGCTGCCCTACCTGTGGGGGGCTGGAAGGAAGGGGATGGGGAGAGGTGTGAGAAGTTCAGGCCATATCTCATCTTCAAGGGGCTCAGGGCCATTACCTGCCCCAAAGGAGACAGAGCAACCTGGAGCAATTCTGCATAGCAAGGAGCACGGTGTACAGCCACCACTGATCTCCTTTCCAACTAGTTTATCCCTTTCTAACTAAATCAAATGCACACAAACCATAAGGCAGTAAAATGGAAGAGAGGCATGAGATCTGCTCAACATTTGGTGTGTCCAGCCTCATTCCTTCAGCAGGAGCATCTGCCCACCCTCCTGTGCTCCTGCTGAGCCCGGAGCCACGGGGTTCTGGCCACAGATAGGTAGTGTAAAGTATTTCTGCAATAAATATCATAAATTGTCACAGCGAGCAATAATGCTCCGTAACCCAGAGAAATCGCTGGAATTACCTGTCCCATTTACAGGCCACAAATATTACAAATGAAAATAAGTCAGAAAGAAATTAAAACCTGGGGTAAGACGGTCAGAAACGAGTGACATTTTTCATCTAAGATTTTCTTTGTCTAGTGGGTCATAGTTAGAGGGGATGAAAAATGTACATTTGTGCAAACTTACACTTGGTGCTTACTGTCTGAGTTTGCCTAAGTTGTTCAGTCTTGCAAAATTAACCACACTAAATAAAAAACACCCCTGACACCTGAGTGGATCATTTGGGAAGCAGCTCTTGTATTTTCTCATTTACAGCTGTTTTTTTTCTAAAGTTTTGCCTTTAATGTGCAGCTAAGAGAGTTTTAAAACACTTGATAGTGTTTTAAACAAACCTGAAATCACCATGTCAGTCAAGTAAGGAAAAACACCATACAGGTGATTTTATGATTCACCAGAAAGTCTTGGTTTGTTTTTGTATTTCCTTTTCAGCATGATGGAAACCAGCTCCTCTCTTGCTTTCCCCTGAATTTTTGGGACTGGCAGGAAGCCAAACCCTCATTTGCCTGGCTGTGGAAGGCATCATTAGCCATCAGCGTGGTGAGATGGGGAATAGGTGGGAAGTTGGGTGCTCCAGAGATCAGTATGAGGCCCCATCTTATTTAACATTCTCACTAATGATCTGATATCTGGTGTGTACTCCATATTATTGGTATTCATTGGTGCTGCTCAGATTCAGAGGGGTTGTGAACCCCGGTGGGGAGAATGGGAGATTGAATAAATGGACAGAAGATTAATGTCCTTTCAGATTGATCCAATTAAGGATGTTCATTTCCAAAAACTCTTGGTAATAGAGCTGAAGAACATAGCTCAAAATGCAGATGGTAACTGAAAAAAACCCCAAATTCCTCAGCAATAGTTCCCAAAAAAATATTGGAAGCAGCAGCAGAGATGATGGAAGCACAGGGATGAAGTAACCTGTGGCCAACAGCAGGCCAAATTGCAGAAGAAGATTTTTAACACTGAGAAGAAGAAACCCTTTCGCTGCATGTTCAGACAATTTCTGGAATGGTGTAAAAGTGGAAGGATATTTTGTTGGCTGCTATATGGGAAAAGCAGCTCCTACTGTGGCAGGTGCCTGGCAAATGGGTTTAAGCAGGTCTTCCCCCTATTTATCCTCTCCAGTAGTTGTCTTCTACCTTTGATCTTGCCAGAAATCAATGAGCCCACCTAATCAATGAAGTACAGTGCATATAGATTGAAGGCAGCTCTATGTGGTTCTTTGAAGCTCCCAAATGTCAACTAAAACATGGTAAAAACTTTTCCAGGAGTATTTATTGGCTCCTCATTTATAATGAGGCTTGTACAGAGAGTCAAAGGCACAGATATAATGTCTGCAAACAGATGTGACTGGAGCACTTCTGTAAGTCCTGCAGTGGGGTGTGAGTCAATAAAGTTGTAAAGCAGCTTCTCTTTTCCTGTTTTGCTGTCAGAGGTAACAGTTTTGTCCATTTCCTTTGCATTAAGCTGAAATTGAAGGGACTTTTAATATGATTTTTATGATTAATATTATTTTCCTAGTCTATTCTCCTAGGAGAGGTGGCAAATGTCAGCCTGGCCACGAAGTCCAGAGCAGAAGTCAGGAGACAACTCTGCTTCGAGCTGCTGCAGCTCTCTGTGTGAACCTGGCAAAGTCAATTAACCTTCCTGCTAATTTTTGGTCTGGTGCTTTTGAAAATGAATAGCTGAGCCAGAGTCCAGGTACATTCGTGGAAAGACAAGTGTTGACTTCAAGATCACACTAATAAGTCTCACAGGTGTGGTGAGACGTGATTCACTGGAGATCTCTGAGGTTCTCAAGTGTGGGATGATCTGAGCTGGTGAAGAAATTCAGTGCCAACTCCTAATGAACACACATTTATTAGGCCTCCCCCTCCCCTCCCCTTTTCATGTCAAAGCAGCAATAAGAATGAGATTTAAAGTATTTATCGAGTGGTTGAGAGAGCCAACCTTTGACTCTGTGCCTTAGAGCAGTGCCTGGGGCAGGCAGTAATTGCACAGAAAGGCACTGATAGCACGTTTCTTATTGCTGAAGAAAAGAGCTTTTCCAATTTGCTTTGTTCCCTGGGTTGCTGTGCCAGACTCAGGATTCACAGTTATAAATACAGAGAGCTATATATAAATACACATATATATACCTACACATGCAGAGACTCTGACTCACATACACTGCCAGCACACCATAGCCCAAGACAGTCTAATTGAAAAAAATGAGGAAAAGAAATGAGAATTCAAAGTTTCTAATAAATAGAGCCTAATCCCCAAATCACTTTTGCAGGGTTTGTTCAAATGAGTGTTCAACTCTACTGAGAATAGTGGCTCATAAGCACAGAAATTTGCACCAGGCCTGTAAATTGAACTGTATATTCAGCAGGGTTTGGAGCTGCATATCATATTGATTTTTCAAGATGAGAAAAAGGGTTGAGATTGTAGAAATTGTATTTAAATTTTCAGACCTGAAAAGTTCTGTTCTTTATTGCTTGAGGGAGATTTCCTGGTGTGCAGTTATTGCATTTGTACTATGGACCCATTCAAAATAGTCCAGTTTAACAATGTGAGTCCATTACTGGAGCCAAACTCCAAATCTTGCTAAAGTTAAAGTGCCAGACAAAATGCAGGGAGCCACATCCACCATTGGACAAAGTTTCTAAAATACAAGCAAAGTTTTACCATATTCCATTACAGTTTTCCATTCATTACTGTGATATTTCTCTCAGAATAAGCAAATGGAGTTGCTGATTCCAACCCTCAAAAAGCTGCTCAGGAGAAGCAGAACTCATCATATAATGAACAACTGGGGTAAGGTCAACCAATAATGCTTTTCTGCTGTCCAGTTTGAGGGCTCTCAGATAAGTGTTGTCAACTGAAGTTACAAATAGATGTTTCTGAGGGCAAAAAAATCTGACTTTAAAGTGCAGCAAAGAAGCCCAAATTCTGTTCTCAGTGAATAAGGAATGGCTTTGTTGACTATACACAGCACCAAGACACTAAAATCAATAGGGTTTCTCCCCTAGTTTTCCTTAGTGCAGTGGACTGCAAAATTTGGCTTCACCTCCCCGTATTCCAAGTTCTGTCTGAATGTTTCAGCAACAACAGCACCACAAAAATTATCCCTGTAAAGCCCAAATGGCAGTGTTCAGGCTGTGCTGGCTGCCTGGAGCCACTCACCTCTCCTAGAGATCTCAGAGAGCTCCAGGCTGAGACAGCCAAACCCTGTTCCCCAACCCTTTGCTTCTCATGAGAAGAACAGAATTTGGGATGATGGGCTATTCACTGCCTGTTTATAATTTATAAGCAGATTTATGAGCTACAGATTAAGGGTGCACTCATGGGTGAAAGCCATCATTCAGTGGTGCCTTATCAACAAGAACAAAGATCAGACCTTCCCTTGTTTTGAACTTAGACTCTAGAACCAGCCAGAGCACTGAGGGAGTGAATAATATATCAATAGCACAACTTTGGGTGAGACTGGAATAAGTGATAGTCTCTGGCTTGAGAGATGTGTTAGAGGAGGTGAACCTTTTCCTATTTCTTCCCACTTTTTTCTGTCCTGACAAAGGCATGGCAAGAGAGAATCCATGTTGCTTAGCAACTCCTTAGGATGCAGAAAGGAATCAGTCAATACAATTCGGAATTAAAGCTGCAATGACCCACAGACATTTTTCTAGAGAGAAACAAGAATGGCTATATATTTTCTGCCTTTTCCTGAAGTCACATTAGCTCGTGAGCCAACTCTTTAAACCCTTTGCAGTCACTCTTTGGATCTTGCAACATGCAAGAGGTAAGAGAAACCACCAGCCTCATCATCACTTTTTAGAACAGCTATTGGTTTCTGTTCAGCTGAAGAAATAGGAGAGAGCTTTCTCCCTCCTTTTTCTCTCTGGGGGATTATTAAGGTTGCTAAAATCACATGTAATGCTTGTGTCCCCAGTTATATTAGAATATATTAATTTATCTTCCAGTTTCACGTGCATCCCCAAGACAGCCCCAGTGCCAGGGCTGTTCTCTGGTGCTAAACTGATGCACAGTGTATAACAGAGTAATATAGTGGATATTTTATGCTGCATTATAGGACATGTCATGTTTATACCACATATGGAGTTATGATATATAGAGGCTACTTCTGCTCTGTGTGCATGCTCTTCATGCAGCTATAGATAATACAGAAATATATTATGATATGAATAGAAATATTGTGTGATCTAAACACAGCAGAAATAATTTCTCCTTGGTATCTATCGATATTCAAACAGTTCTGTAAGAGAAGGGAGGTATTTTGGTCTGTCTCCATGTTTACAGACCTTTCCAAGCCTGGAAACAAAAGAAGTGCCTTTCCCACTGGTTTCTGAGACAGATGCAAAAGGGAGAGAATGCCTTGCCATGTCACAAAGTTTTCCAGGTTAGAAAGTTGCACTTTTGCAGCAAGTGTTCCTGGTTTTGCCAAAACTAGTGATTCATTTTGTTCTGCTCTCTTGTCTCCGTGTTTCATAAATAACATTGTCACACTCCTAGTGAAGCAACCTTATTAGGATCTCAAACAAATGATTTATGGCTTTGGTTATATAACTTTGAGACTTTCCTGCCTTTTAGCATTTTGAAGCAATTTGCTGTTTGCAGTGATTATGGTGTGTAAACTTCTCCCCCCTGTGAATTCAGCATAAAGCACCCCATGGCAGCCAATTTGCTGCCCTCCAAGGGTCTCACAGGCTGCATGCCAGGCAGGGAGAGCTCTGCCAGCCAAAACTGTGCTTTTGGGGAGCAGTGATGGTCACCCAAATCATGAGGTGCCAGGTCTGACAAGCTTGAGGTAACCTGATGGAGGATAAATGATTTTGGTGAGTCACCTCCTGGTGTTTGTGGGTTTGGAGATCCTCACTGGTGTATATTGGAACTGGCAGGGGAGCCAGGGCCAAGCAAGCACATCAGGAATTTGCCTCTAATTCACTGAAAATGTGTGGTGTGATCATACCCTGACGAGCATAAGGGTCACCCTATGACCCAGCCTTTCATTTGCATGGAGCAAATAAACCCAAAGTCATGCCAGAATCCCTGTCTCTGCTGCCCCAACTTTGCCTTCACAGTCAGGGCAGGAGGCAGAAGGGACGAGAGATCAGAGCCTGTAAATCAGCCCAGGAGCTAAGCTGGTACTCCTTTCTGGGTGCTGAAATGAATGATGCTTAGGCTTCTAGTTCATTTGAAGGGGCCACATCTGGAAGTGCTTCCCACAGCCTCAGCCTCTGGGGCAATTTGCCTGAGTAAGCACCTCAAGATTTCGCCAGGAGAGAATGTACCCTGCACAGCTCATTAAGAACCTAATCACTCCCCTCTGGGTCAAATTCAAGTGGCTATTAAAATCAATGTATTTATTTGCTACGAGGAGTGCTAAGGAGGTTATAAGATGTGCATGAAATATGTTCTGTAAGAACAGTGTTGTACTAACAGGACAAGAAAGAGCCAAGGCTGGTTTAGATGGGCTGGTTTAGTCACTCACTGCTTTTAGAAGTGGGGATTTCTGCACCAGAAGAGGGAATGGGAAGGGTGTCAGGCAGAGGAATGATGAAAATATCTCCCAGTCAAGTGCCAAGAAGCCCGTGGCACATCAAATAGCAGGGCAGGACCATGCAGATAACAGCTGCCTGACAGGGGAACTGTTCTCTCTGACTGGAGGTCGTCTCCAAGGAACATGGACAGACTCTTTGCTCACTGACCTTGAAAATGGAAATAATTTCTGAGACAGCCCTCTCCCATTTGCAGAAGTTTAAGCACATTTGTCTCTATCAAAGGAATTTGAATGCATGTTGCTGTGACATCACAGGCAAAGGATCATCCCTCATTTATCAGTGTGTCTCTCTTGGTACAAATGACGGAGCTGCTTGAAAAATCGTTTCTAATGTGTGACTCTGCCTTGTGTAAAATATGATGAAAGGGGCTGAGGATGGAGCTGAGATTGAAAGAAACCAATGGAGGAGCATCCTCTGAGCAAATGTCACCTAATACCCAGTGGCTGAGGATGTGCTGGGATGCATTTCAGGAGGAAAAGATTCAGTGATAGGAGAATAAGAGGACATCCTTGCCTGGCTATCTGCCTGCTCCTGTAAATAGACATGGTGCAAACACAAGGAACTATCTCCCTACATGGCCATCTCAACCTCCCTTCCCCCTTCCTAACAAATCTTATGGAAGAAAACCCTTCCCGGAATGAATCACCGTTTTCCTGAACGGTGAACTTTTCTGTTGCAAAGTCAACAGAGTCCTGCAGGAATTCTTGGAAAATCTCCAGAGAGGTGCAAGAAGAAGTCAGTAATTTGTTGTCTCTCATGGCATGCTCTCAGAGCTCAGGGAGGCCACTGGGAGCAGAGGGAGGTCTGCATGTCAGCAAGTCAGAGCTCCTATGCAGATTTTCTCGACATCATAGAGCTGGGTCATTTTAATTTACTGCCTTATTCTTTATGCTCTCATTTTAGTGCTGGCTATCACTGCAAGGGGAGGACAAAGTGATTGAAACATCAAGTTTGGCTTATTAGGCTGAAGTGCCCTCCTGCACTGATGGGGAGGTCACCTTGCAGGTACAAGAGGGCAGGAATGGGCACACTGCTGAGGAGCTGCTGGCTCGGCAGCTTTGCACTCTGATTTCCCCATGGTAATTGTCCTGTTTGCTGTACCCAGCAGGTTTGCAGATCCACCAGCAAGGTCCTGGTGCTGGACCAGCTGCAATGCAGAGGCTTCACTTTTTGTGAAGTCCTAGAGGAGCTGAGCACAGGGCACACAGTCACTATGTATGAAGGACTGGCTCCATTTCTTGAAGAGTGTCTTCACTGCAGTTGCTGGTCATCTAAAACCTCTAGGCCTGGCTTATGTTACCATCAGGAGAATAGACTTAGTGGTATAGGTAAATTAGATTTTGATTCCACTTGGCCAGTTTCTTTTGCAGGGAGAAATGGAGCTGACCATGCCTATGGACTTGTTTCTTTCCTGCTCCTATCCCACAGCCCACATTTAGCTGTATTTCTAGGTCTAGCTCCCTCTTTCCCTTGCATGGAGCTACCCATGCTCCCAGGGCAGCTGAGAGAGGGAAGGAAGATGCAGCTTGGCTACAGCAACCACATCAGTGCACCAGGGGAACTGGAGAAGGAAAGGGGAAGGCAGCCCTGGGAGGTGATGGGTTGGAGTGCTGGCAGCAGAAAGTGGCCTCCAAGCAACACTGGGGTCTCTCCTCCAGGTTGCCAGCAGCCAAGGCACACAGGAACACAGCACTGTGGGGAAGGAGGGGTATAAATAGTGCCTGTTTGGAGGGCCAGGTGTGTCCGTCCAGCTCGAGCCAAGCATAACAGGAGGCAGCGAGGAGCACGTCTTCCTCTGCAGCCCCACTGCCTGAAATTCATTTCCTCCTACGTGTTTCTGTTACTGTGGGTGGGTGGACAGGGAGGCAGGGAGGAAGGAAGGAAGAAAAGAAAGCAGAAGTCTTTGTTTTATTCTCGTATCTCACACCCCTGATTCTTTGTTTAGTTTGTACCTGCTCACTTGTGCATTGCTTGTCTTGTGCCTGTGTGTGCCAGAGCCACTCTAAGCCCTTGTCTCTGCTGCATGGGAAGATTTGCTCCACTGCCTCCCCCTGCCCTTCCTCACTCCGTCCATCCCTGCTGCCAGGAGCATCAGCTCCTGTGTCACACCAAACTGATTAAACCCATTTAACTCCCCTTGGCAGAAAACTCCTTTTTCTAGCAGAGCTAGTTCAGACAGGCAAGGCACAGAGAGAGAAAGAGTAGGCACTTCCAGCAAGAAAGGGGGAAACCATTGGAGGACAATTCTCTTGTCTGACTTTGGTGACCTGCTGTATTGGTTCCCACTCTCATGCATTACTTAGCCACAGGCTGATATCTTGGCACATTGCTGTTGTCCTGGGCTCTCGGGAGCCACATGCATTCCAAACATCACCCCTTCAGGCTGGAGAAAGAGTCATCTCCCTTGTACTTAGAGTTTTCTACTGCAAATCTTGCCTCAAATTGAACTCTCTCACACCGTGTGTCGGGCCTGGGCCGTGGTCGTATTTATGGTCATTCCTTCTGCCAACACTTTTTACAGTGTGCTAGGCTGTTAGGATGAACCCCTTGTTGAAAAAGGACATAGCAGCAGGTTTCCCTTGTTATTCTGGACTCAGACCAAGATACAGCAGGTGCCATCTCTGGCTGCCTGGTCCTCAAGCACAAAGCCAGTGCTGGTGTCTGCTCACTCCTGGGAAAACTGATGGTATCAGAGAGCCTGGCAGCCAAACAGCCTGGTGGGAGGCACTGCTTTGCTTGCAGTGCTCAGGCAGCTGGTTTCTTGCAAGTGTGGAGGAGCTGAGCCATCCCACTCCTGCCATCCTGCTTACCCATGGACTGGGGACACCAGTGAGCACTGGGGACAGGAGGGGAGGGACAGAGGGATGTGTTGCCAGCAGAGCTGAGGGGCCAAATCAGTATCCTGATATTGCACAGCATACACAGCCACCTTGCTGGCCATGGGGTGCCCTGGTGCCTGGCTCACCCTACATCACCCCGCTGTGTGGGGACCATAACCCACTGGCTGTGTCCTCCACCCCATGCACCTCTTGCCTCTGGGTGATGTGGGTTGTCCAAGCTGGTCCAAACCCTGGCTCCTCTCTGGCTGAAGGCACTTTTACAGCCTTGCCACCACTCGGTTTGTTCTCCCTTTCCTGCTCTCTCTCTCCTCCAGCTTTCTGAAACAGGACCATTATTTGAAAAGCAGGCAGTGCAGAAGGAGGCAGAACAAAATAAGCGCCCGAGGAGGGACTTTGAAAGAAACTGGAGCACACATGTCCCTCTTCTCCCTCTGTTTTTGTCACCTCTCTGTAACACAGTGGACATTTTCCCATCTGCTCGGCAGGGCTGTCAGCATGTTGTCAGGACAGGGCTGTGTCCTAAATAGAAACTCGGCAGGTTCAGAAAGTTCCCCTCCTCTAATTGGAACCGACTTGGGGAGGTGAAGAAAAGCTGCAAAATTGTTTTAAGCTACGAGCAATTATAAGAGCCCTTACAGTGCCAGTGACACTAAGAGGATTTGTACTGGATTATACCTAATGTTAACATGATCTAATGCTGCACGAATATCGCAGCCCACAGCAGGCCCAGCTCTCTGAGTTGGGTTTCTGGCTCTTCAAAGTCATCCAGGGTTTGGGGAAGGAGGGGAACAAAGCCATGCTGGCCACAGTTTCATTGGGGAAATGTCATATGTCATTCAAACATCACAAATAGTCAGTGACAAAGTGACAGCGGAAGGCAGAATGGGTTTTAACAAGAGCAGGCAGCCTCCTTCTCTTTGGCATCACCCCACTGGGCAGAGAGGGACCCCAGAGGTCTGGGAATAAGGTGACAGGATGGTGCCACACTGGCCACTGTGTCTGGGCACACTGAGTGGCCAAATTGTGACTCTCCCTCCTCTCTCCAGGCTGCACTGGATCATCTGAGCCAGCCTTAAAAAGGGTTTTAAAAGAACCCTTCCCTTTATAATGGTATGGAGAGACTTCCACTGGTGCTGGCAGAAGAAAAAGGGGACTAATTGGGGTCTGGCCTCCTCTGCAGAGATTTCAGTGGCCCGAAGCTGTGGTGGAGCAGGCTGGTGGGGCTGGATGCAGCTAGTGATTGTGAGAAACGTGGTCTGCAGGAAAGGATGGGAGGGTGGGACAGTGTGGGAGCTGAATCAGGGGCTTTGCAGAATGCCTGCTCTGCTCCTGACTTGTTATAGGGCTTGCAGGGAGTTGTTTCATCTCACTGTAGGTAGTTCCTCAACGAGCAGAATTAAAGCAATAACGTTTTGGTTGGTGGGAAGGGATGAAGAGAAGCCTGCCCCAGTGTGAGGCACTCAAACCCCAGAGCGATTAGGGGGGACAAAGATAGAGGGCAGGTAGAAGGAAAGGGAGCCATTGAGTGAAAAGGGGCACTCACTGCCCTTGAAGGTTTTCCTTCTCATCTTGGATTTTGGGAGTGAAATCAACAGAGCTGACCAAAATTCCCAACTTACACTTGAGGTATAGCTGAAGGTCACAGAGTACAGATTATGCTTGGGAACTCCCCAAGAATTGCTTTGAAGTGGCAAAGGAGCACCTGATCAAATGGATGCCAAACCTTTCCTCTGCCTGGACTTAGTGCACGATGGAGGGAATTTATGGGGGTGAAAATGACTTTATATCCCGAATGGGAAGCCTCTCCCTGCTGGTGCTGGTGAGCTCTGCAGTGCAGAGGTGAGGAATGAGGCCAGGATGTCTAAATCACACTGCTGTACATACTGCCTTTGAACTTGGCCCTGACTCTAGGCCAGGTCAGCCACGTTTCTTACCAGTGACATCATTTGACTGATGAATGGAAGAACTCTGTACCATATTAGGGAATTTTATACCATTAATATATTATGTTTATTTTGCAGACACATGTCAAATAGAATCAGACCTATGCAATGTAGAACTGAGCTCCATCCCACTGAAATCCCACCAGGGAACAGGTTCAGACCCCAAAACAGGACATGACAAATACCAAACCACTAACACACAGGAGTGTGGCTCACATTATCTGTTACATTCTGGTTCTCACTGCAAGTCCCATGTCCTGCATCAATCCCAATTAAGCACTTCTCCAAAAGTCTAGACATGGTGTACTTTTGCTAAAGTGCCAAAAAATTATGAGCCTAAATAAGCACCTCCAGGAAGATTTGAAAGGGACTGCGTTACAAAGAAGCAGAAACAGCACAAGAGTTTGGAGAATTGGCCCCTTGAACCCTTCCCATAATTTAGTGTTTCTAGGGAAACACCAGCATATATTGTGGGGGACAGTGTAGCTTCATGAGAACGAATAATGTGACCCACTGTGAAGTTTCTCAGAACTGGTGCTAATATCGTGGGCTCGCAGTACTTAGGCAGCAATTAGCACCTCTAAAACAGGTGATAATGTAGATTTTCACATTCAGAAGGGCAGCTGCTAAGCTGGTAGAAATGGATGGACTCCGTGGGCTCTGCTAGAACTAGAGTGGTTCTTGCCAGATAAAAATGCTCCCCGGAATTTTTAAGACGCCAATTAATCTTAAAATCAAAATGAAGAGAAGAAAGAGTGCACATTGATCCCTCCACTTGAACAGGAAATTTGAATTTGGAGGTGTCTGAAGTTGCAGCTGATGAATTATTGAGCTGTGAGAGGCCAGTAGCATGCAGCATCACACACTGGCCAGTTTAAGTGGGACCCTGAAAGGAAGATCTACTAATGTCTAAAAGGGGGAAAAATTCATACCAATTTGTGATTTGAAACTGTGAAGGATCTTTTTTTAATTTTGTACAGGTCCACAGAGCTGGCAGGTCAAAGAGCTCCCTTCCTGTAACTATAGGAGAGGATATATCCCCCAGTAACACACCAGCTGTTAGCTGAACCTTAGAGCAAGGAATCAATAAAGTCAAGGCAATTTCCTTAACATGCCATCTGTAAGAGATTATGGAAGGGAGTGGGAGAAGGGTTTTCCTCAGTGGCTAATGCTTTAGTGAAGTTCAAATGAGGCAATATATAGTAAAATAAATTCAATCTGTATTTTCCCCTCTTTCAATTCGAGCGGGGGCTAAATGAAATGGAACTGTGTTGATTCTATCCGGTTCAATATATCTTCGCTTTCTAATAACCAAGGTCATTTTTACCTTCATGAAAAAGAAGCCTGAGATAAAATACTCGCCCAGACTGAACAAACACACATTCACACTTTTTCAAAAGCCAGGTAGATGAGTGATATATTATGTAATTCATTTCATGGCACGCTGCTGAATGGTTTTTTATAGATAGTGTTTAACCTTGCCAATTTTGCTCTGAGATAATCACTCCTTTGAGAATAAAAATCTCACATTTAACATTAGAAGAAAAAAAGAACCCCCCACGCACCAAAATCTGCAGTATACAACAAATAAGGGGGAAGTTACTTGGCCAGAAAGATAACGATTAGAGCATTTTCACTGCTGACTCTGTGATTAGCCCGAGGTTGTTATAATATTAATCAGAAATGCAGTGATAACTGCTCAGACTGGGGTTTGATACAGCCAGTGAGCAATGACAAAATGCTCAGGCATCTTACAATAATGTGGTTCTGCCCTGACTAATGGAGGTGGCAAAGAGATTCATAAAAATCCCCTATATTTAGCACTGGAGCTATTCTCAGTGTGGGAGCTTTGTGTGTGTTTCTCTGGAGTTTATGATCAGGAATATTAATAGTAAGCATCATTCATTAGGTAAGACCCTGTCCTCATTCAACTAGTGCTGGGATTCCTTTTCCACAGCATCCAGGTCCCTGGCAAAATATCTTTGTCTATAGATTTATTTTTTTTTAAGAAACCTATCTCTGCTTCTTTATTCTAATCTGTTTGACACAGGTTTAATTGCACAAAAAGATTTTGAGAGCACTTACCTCTTCCAAGTATGCTTCATTTTGCCACTACATATATCAGAACTGTAGGCTATTTTTCTTAAGTTTAGTAACCCCAATAGCAAAGGCACAAGTTCTTCTAGAACTGCTCACATAGAGGAAATAATTAGACCTTGATCTCATGAAGGCACTTAAGAGCAGCCTTATTTTTAACTGCCATTGAACTCGAAGGGATGTTTTGGATGTTTAAGTGGAGTGTGTATTTAGGTTCAATACTGATCAGAGTGCCCTAATCCTTAAAATGTGGCACTGATTTCAGCACAGGGTGATGCCCAGGGGGTGAGGGCAGCAGGACTGCAAACACAGCTTGGTGACATCACATGAAGCTGGTTTTCACCCCTTGGACATCAGAACCCTCTTCAGAGCTACAGAGATTTTGGGTTGGATTTGTTTTGGTGGATTTGGGGTTTTGGTGCTGGTTTTTTCCCCCTTCTAATCGAGATGAATTAGATTTTGAGGTTAATTTCCCCATTCCAGGGAAATACTACCTCAGCCATGTGAAATGGACAATACTCATCCTACCTGGCCAGGGAAGGATCAGCAAATAAACTGCCAAGCCCTGCAATTCTTCACTCTTGTGCCTAATCCCCAAATGAGGCTTAATTAGACCAACAGCACACTCCTCGAGGAGCAAAGATGACTTACCAGCTTCATTTGATGCTTTCACAGACAGATGACATAGGGTTTCCTCCTCTTCCCCTGCCCCTTCCCGCATTTGGGTTTAAACAGGGCTGAAGTGGTGCACAGGACTTCTGCTCTTCCTCATGCTGGGCTGGGTTTCATCTCACCTGGAAAAGAATTGGTGCTATCAGGCTCGAGGACCTGAGCTCACCAAGAGGAGCTTGCTTTTCTTCAGAGCACACCTAAATACCTTTTCCTTCCTAACAGATGTATTACCAGAAAAACAGACTGGTGAGTTGGGGCTTTTCCTTAAAGGTGAACTGCAAAAATACAAAGTCTGCTTCTTGGAACCACACACTCTTTGTAGGGTGCATATTCAATGCAGCTGCACCACGAGCATCCCTGGAAACATGATGAGCCTCACGAGAAAGAGATTCATGGGTACAATTTTTTCGGAGCCACAGCAGCTCGGAATTATTGAGTTGCCCCATTCAGAGCAATGTGAGAGGCCACCCTAAGTCTGATGCCATTTAAACCACTCCATAGATCATGCTGGGCATCCTCTAATATGTATCACCACAGCCCTAGTGAACCTAATGGATGTGAGCTGGGAACAAGGTCATACTACACGTGTTCTATTCCTGCTCTCTTCCACTGCACCATGTCCCCAGCTGACACAGATCAGTGGCACTCCAGTGTGCTTAATGGGTTTGGTGCCAGTTTTCACCCTTCAAGGATCAAGTATTTCCTTCAAGGAAATGTATGGCTGTGGTATCAATGCTGTATCAAATGTGGTATCAAATTATTACACATGGCAGAGGCAGACACAAGGGTTTTCCCTCTTTTGAACTGACATAGGTGATGCAGGCAAAACACAGGGACCAAAACCAAACCCAATCTGGACCCCAAATAGGGTGCACCCCGTTGCTCCTTCACAGCACTTTCCTTCTCCACTTTCTGTCTCTGAGGGCTTTAAATGTGATGGGAAGTTTGTAAAAATTTGGGAGTTGTCATGGCAAAACCATTTTTCCAGCTTTGGCTCACATGAGATGCATTTGCCAGGATCAGCTTCAGGTACTTCTGGGCAATACAAAGTTTCTCCCAGCTGTATAAATAAATCTTTTTCTGCAATACACCCATGACTGATCATCATCTTGATTTGTGTATTTATGACTGTGACAGTTACAGAGCTTGCACAAGAAGATGCGTTTTTTAATGATGTTTACAGTCATTTCAGCAATCGTAGTTATATATAGCTACCTATTTGAAAGTCCTAAATAAACAGGTTACAGCCCACATGAGAGTTTGAACGAAATGAAAATATTAACCAGAATAAAATCATCTGAAAACTTGGCTCTTAACAAATACTTGGCATGTTTTGCACATCTGGTAGTGGCATGTATATTTTAAAGGCATTGCGTGTTTGGGTATAGATATGCAAAACAAATATAAATATGTCTGTATCTATTGGATAGAAATATAGGAAATGCAACCTGCAGCAGCACACAGCTGTCCTCACACACATGTGCAAATACATGTCCACACATTTGGGACTCCTGAGCCCTTGCATCTGGAAGGTCTGTGTTATAACAATACTTGGGAGCTTAAAATAACAGAGCTGCCATGCCAGGGGAGCTGCTGGCACTGCAAGTCCTCAGAAAAGGGAGCTCTGAGAGCAGTGGGGAAAATAATGGATTGTGCTGAGGGGAAAGGGCAGGAGAAAGGGTCTTGTTGTGCTGGCAAAGAGGGGCTCACTGGAGGAGCTGCAAGCAGGGTCCACAGGGTGAACCCAGAAGAAGGGAGATGGCTGGGGTGACATCACACCACGCTCCCTGTTTTGTTCCCGAACTGCAAGGCAGAAGGTGTTAGCTAAACACACAGCCTGATTTCACACTGATTCTGGATATGCAAACCATCCAGCTCTGGGGTTGCATTCAGTCGCCAGGATCATGGTCAGAAATCATGCAGTCAGTGCCCACAAAGGGGGCAGTTCTGCACCTCTCAGCCGCCTTGCTGGAAGCAGGAGCTCCACAGCAGCACGGCATGGCACAGCATGGCACAGCACAGCATGGCACACATGGCACAGCACGGCACGGCACAGCATGGCACAGCACAGCATGGCACACATGGCACAGCACGGCACGGCACAGCATGGCACAGCACAGCATGGCACACATGGCACAGCACGGCACGGCACAGCATGGCACAGCACAGCATGGCACACATGGCACAGCATGGCACACACGGCATGGCACTGGGCACTGAACGCTGCTCCTTGCAGAGCTTCCCACCCCACTCCCTTCCCTCTTCCTCTGCCAGCAGCTGCAGCCAGCACCTCCCTTCCTGGATCTAAAGGAAAACTATTTTTGCAGCCGTGCTCAGCTGGACCAGCCACAAATATTCCCAGGGACGCTGTTTTCCCTTTGCTGTTCTGCAGCCATCTGAAGGGATGCTGCAGCTCTCACCACTCAGTGGAAACTGTTCCCCTCATGCCCCTCCACTTGCAGGGCTTCAGGGACTGATCCCCAACCACAAATACAGCCTGTGGTATCTCCCCAGACTCCCTCCTTCTCCACCAGATTGGTTGCTCACTCTGCCTGGAAAGCAAAGCCCCAAGCCCATGGTCCTTGCTCACACACCCATGACTGTGGTGTGCATCATTGCAGTATAAATAACTCTGAGGGGTGTCCAGGAGCAGCTGGATCCTGACATCCAGATGTACAGCCTCCCCTGGGGAGGTCATCTTTCCAGTGCTCAGCAGCATCTCCTGCATCCTGGGGGGTGTCCAGGCCTGGAGGGAAAAGCTGCTGATGGAGATGCTGATGCTGAAGGAGGAGCCAAGCTCTGCCCAAAGGCAAAGCCTAGCTGAGACCCTTCAGATGGCATGACAATGGAACTGAAGGCTCACAAGTGGGATTGCACTCTCTGGACCCAACTCCTTCCACCTTATTCAAGCCAGAAGACCCATTAAAATGGGATGAGCTGGCTGTGCATGCACGTGCATTCCCCTTTTTTGATCAGCTCCCTTTCTGCTGATACGCCTGGTAGAGTGCTTGAAGTCCCCATAAATGTCAGATGTCCCTGATAAAAGACAGTGCCCTTCTTTGGCCCCTGGCCATTTTCCGTGTTTATTTAGTTATTTATTTCAGTTCAGTGCAACACACCAGTTGATGCACAACACCCATGTGCTGCAATACGGCTCGGGGTTGCCTTGGAAACGGGTGGAAAGGGGTTTGAAGAGCCAGAGAGGTCCATGCTAATGAAAATAAGCATTCAGGGGGCCTCTTCTCCAGGTGGGCGAGAAGAGGCTCCCCACTGGGCTCGCTGCTTTCAAATAGTCTGATGCTTTAAACAAAAACTACAAAACAAAAAAGCCCCCCACCCAGCCCCCTCTGCTTTTTATTTTTTTTTCCACGCTAAAACACAACTACTGATTAAAAGTTCTGAGACGGCTCTTTGAAGCCTTTCATTAATAGGTTTCCTTTATGAATCCAAATTAGACGGTCAATGCATTTTCCTTCAAAAAAAAAAAGAAAAAGGAAAAAGAAAAGAAAGAGAACTATTATGGAAATGGTTGTTGTTGTTGCTGCTGCTGCTTTTGCATGTTTAATCTGCCACATGTGCATCCATAGCAGATGGCATTGCCTATAAGATGGGAGATAATCTTTGCACACCAAGCTGGGGCTGCTGCAGGCTTTGCCCCTCTTTTGGGCATGGTGGAAGTCATGGGCTTTGTCCTGAGCTCTGTGGGACAGGGCTGGCCATGCCTGGGATCAGCTCCCACTGAAAGCCTCAAGGTGATTTGGGGAGAGGGTGAGCTGTTCACAGGGGTCCTGTAGGAGCAAGGCTGTGACACTGAGTGCATGGGGACATCTCCCAGTGGGTGAGCTGTTCACAGGGGTCCTGTAGGAGCAAGGCTGTGACACTGAGTGCATGGGGACATCTCCCAGTGGGTGAGCTGTTCACAGGGGTCCTGTAGGAGCAAGGCTGTGACACTGAGTGCATGGGGACATCTCCCAGTGGGTGAGCTGTTCACAGGGGTCCTGTAGGAGCAAGGCTGTGACACTGAGTGCATGGGGACATCTCCCAGTGGGTGAGCTGTTCACAGGGGTCCTGTAGGAGCAAGGCTGTGACACTGAGTGCATGGGGACATCTCCCAGTGGGTGAGCTGTTCACAGGGGTCCTGTAGGAGCAAGGCTGTGACACTGAGTGCATGGGGACATCTCCCAGTGGGTGAGCTGTTCACAGGGGTCCTGTAGGAGCAAGGCTGTGACACTGAGTGCATGGGGACATCTCCCAGTGGGTGAGCTGTTCACAGGGGTCCTGTAGGAGCAAGGCTGTGACACTGAGTGCATGGGGACATCTCCCAGTGGGTGAGCTGTTCACAGGGGTCCTGTAGGAGCAAGGCTGTGACACTGAGTGCATGGGGACATCTCCCAGTGGGTGAGCTGTTCACAGGGGTCCTGTAGGAGCAAGGCTGTGACACTGAATGCATGGGGACATCTCCCAGTGGGTCCTCTGGAAGGACAACAGGACACTCATGCTCAGGAAACTGAACAGTCATGAGCAATATCTGACACTATTCAGATGTCTTTTGGGAAACATGAGGAAAAGGATAACAAATGACTCTTGGAGCTGAGCAGGAGGATGGCCAACAGCCTCAGTGAGATTCAAATGTCCCACTTCCCTCATGGCTGTCCAGAAACTGCAAGGTATTCCCAAGGGCCAGACTGCTGACTGGCTCAGGGAGGGGATGGCCATGGTGTGTGAGAGGAGATAAGCATGGAAATATGGGGATGGCATGAAAGGGGAAGCATCCAATGAAGTCCTGATCACAGGCTGGAGGTTGTTCTAGGCTGGTGATGGTAAATAAGGGGGTGAAGGGCTGAGCATCAAGGCCAGCAGAGGGACAATCTATGGTAATATTGGGGGAGAGATTTATGTGTTTCTATGTGAGCTTTTCTTGTGCAAGGCAGAACATTCCTCTGTGGGCAATGATAACC
The DNA here is from genome assembly GCA_013396655.1 of Campylorhamphus procurvoides. Classification (NCBI taxonomy): domain Eukaryota; kingdom Metazoa; phylum Chordata; class Aves; order Passeriformes; family Dendrocolaptidae; genus Campylorhamphus; species Campylorhamphus procurvoides. Next base: position 127,946 of record WBMV01003169.1, on the reverse strand, counting down.
AACACTTTGGAGTGCACAGCTGGGCTTATAGTCCAAATCTGAATTTGTAGGAAGGAGAGAAGTGGAAGCTGTGAGAAGACCTCTCTAGTGATGATGGGGAAGCAAAAGACATGGTGTCCAGCAGGCCAGCAAGGAGGTCACCACAGAGGAGCTTCTCCACCATGGGCAGCAGAGTTTGTACACAGATTGCAGTAACACGGCAGGCAGCTCCTCCAGCAGGAGGTCCCTTCCACCTCCTCCAAAGCAATGGGATGTCTATTTGGACAGTCTATTTGGACTAGTGAAAAGCCACAAGCTCCAGAGAAAAGAAATTGGGATAATTGACGCTTTCCAAAAAAGTCTGAAACCAATCCAGACCATGTGAGGTTGGGGACAAATCCCAAGTGTGGATGGCACAGCTCTCAGTGTAAAGGAAGATATATGAATATTTTTTGGTAGAATTCCTCACCACTCATAGGTTACTCTATTTTAGTAGGGCTCTTCACTGCTCCTAGGTGCCAGAAACTGACTCATGTTGAAACAGCATTCTAGTGAGACAAAGAAGCTGTGCAATCCCCCATCTGGCTCTCAGTCTGATAATGCTCTCATGGAAGGAGTGTTTTACTCTGCCCTGAACTGCAGCACAGCTTATCACCAGGAGCAGTGACGTGCTGGTCACTTGGTTAATCTAAGCCAAGGGGAGGGAGGCTGGAAATGTTTATAAGTGATTTCCCTCTGCTGAGGAAGGAGATAAGAATAACTATGACAACACTCCTAAAACATCTGTTGAATGCTTCATTCTAAAATGAAGCATACCAAAAAAAACCAAGAAGGCAGTGCCTGAATGGGGGAGGGAAATCTAAGAAAACCCTTGCAGATGCCTCCCCAGGAAAAGCAATATTGCAGCTTAAGGAGTTTTAAGTGCCTGAAGACTTTGGATCACGAAGCTGCAGCAGAGCTTGTTTCTGGAGGAAGGATGTTCAAACCTCTGGAAAAGAGGTGTTTTTCAGGAACATAAGAACCTGATGTTCATCAAAACTTGAATTTCTCCTGGCTTGGCTTATGCTCCAGAGCTGCCCCCACGAATAACCCCACTCTGTGCAGGCTTAGGTGAACAGCCAAGAGCTGTGTTCACTTTTATTTAGGACATCTAATTGCACCCACAGTGTGTTTCAGTGCTGGACTATCTAACACTTATGTTACAGAGCCTAAAGCATGGTTTGCTCGTTGTGGCTCCCAAAATCTGCAAGGTAGCTCTGCCAATGAAAACACAGAGACTTGGCTGTGCAAGGAAACAGCGCACTCAGCAGAAATGGTGGCCTGTTGTTGTATTGGCAAAGAAAAAGCAGAAGAACATCCACTGCCCACAGAAATGCTGTGCCATTTGGTTCGTGAAAGTGGCAATTTAGAATGAAAGGCAGCTGAATTACATGGGCCACATGGGAAGGATTTGTTTCATGTGGGAGCTGCTGTACATACTTCACTTTGCAGGAAGATTTCACATTGATCACAGCAACCTGCATGGGTCACCTTGCTCTAGCCAGTTATGGGGGCACTCTGACAGTCTGGTAGCATACTTATTTTATCTGCAGTGCTCTCATAAACCACCTACTACTATAAAGCAGCTGTTCTAATGCCCTTAGTCATTGCTGGAGACAACGTCCCTAGGTTGTACTGGCATGTCAAACAGAGAAAAAAAGACATAAAAACATGAATGTGCCTCATTTGTACTCACACCAGAAATTATTTGAAACTATAGTCTTCATTGTTTCATTTGTTTTTTTGTGGATTTTTTTGGTGGAAAGCATCATGGACTTACTTGCATGCAGTTTTATTCCCTTTGCAAGGTCAGTTGCCCCTGCAGAAAGGAGCAATCTCTGTGCTCAGTAAGTGTGGAGTGGAAGTTGGTCATTGCATGATAATGGGTGGATGGGATATGGTTTTGTTCTTCCCAGGTCTTCCCTCTTCCTCACAGCTGCCAGATTCTTGTATTTGTACTCTTTTAGCAGTGATATCAGCATTATCCACCCCAAGGTTTCAAAAGTCTCATATGAGGCATTTTCCCAAATCAAAATATGGGCAATAAATTAGATGAGATGAAATAAATGGAAGGTTAATTTCTCCTCAGTACTAAAAAATGCTATATCCAGGTTTGAGCACTGGTCTTCAAGAAGGATGTGAAAAAAATGGAGAGGACATTCTTAATAATCAAGGGTCCTGAAAACATGAATTGTGAGGAAAAGCTGGAAAAAACACAGTGCTCCACGGCTATGACAGGTAGAACAAGAAGAAGCAGTTTTATATTGCAGCAAGGACAGTTTAGTCCAGATATTAGAAAGCAATTTGTAATACCAGGGCTGCTGTGAGTGCTGAAGTAGATTGTCTGGGCAAGGGGGGCAGTGTGAAAGATGCTCATGAGCAGCTCAAACAAATGCATCAGGAGTGACACGGACACAGCTAACCCAGCCTTGAAGGCACCAGATTGACTGCAAATGAAGCTGACTGTTCAGCTGGGAGAGAGCTGTGCCACTTGGAATAAAAGGGCTGTGTTTGCAGGTTTTCAGCAAGAAGAGAGATCCTGAGTGCCCAGACTGGGTTGTATATATCCTCTGCATATATCTAGGTTTTTCTGCAAGCTCACTGCACTCAGCAGTTTGTGCTGTGATATGCAAGGCTCACTGTGCATGGAAAGTATCTTCATTTAAACTAGCACTGTGAAGCTTTGGTGTGAGCTGACACTCACTCTTAACTAGTGTTGACCAATTCCCCCCTGTGCTGGAGCAGGTTTAACCTGCTCTGCAGCAAAGTCAGCAAGAGGATAGGATGCCATTTGAGGAACTGATCAACAGATTGGCCTTCTGGGAACAATGTCAGGTGGCCTAAGATGGGATGGAGAGTCCTTCTTGCTCCCCATCCTCTTGTCCCTGAGTATGGGGAGGAAGAGTCAAAATCATACCTATGCATGGCAACCCCTTCTGTCCCCCCCTCTGACCCTCACGTCCTGCAGAGCTGCCTTCCCATGTGAACTCTGGGGTGACCAGGTAATACAGAACATCAAATTTCTGGGGTAGGGCAAGTATGAAAAATCCACAGGGGTAAACTGTGAAATTCATTCTGATTGTCACCCCCACGAAGTCCCTCTCAAGCACCAGGTGAACACTGAGCGAGGTGAGGGATGAGAAGAGCTGAGTGACCCGTGGTGTTCTGCACCCTCTTCGGAGTCTGGTCACGCAGCCTTGGTTTGAATTTCCTCCTCCCCACCCCGCAGTGTGTGTCTAAACTTAGCTCTCTGTCTCAGGTAGGCCACCAGCAGTATTTAATTCAAAAGAAAGGCTGTTTCCTGTACAGGCTGGTGCTCAAAATACCGTCAGAGGAAGATGAAATCATTTACTCATTAATTCTTGGGCACCATGTTATACGAAAAATAGTGTGGCACCAGAAACATTCAGGAAATAATTGGGAACAGTAATTTGAAAACTAAGACGTGAAGTTTGGGAGGGTAAAAAGAATTTGTTATATATGGATCCAAATTAAAACACATTAAAAAAAAAGAGAGAGAAATGGGTTTTCTTAAAAGAATACTAAGCTAATTTCAACTGTGGTTCATACTTTCTTCCAACACAGATAAGTACAAATGGAAATAAAGTAAAGAAAAAAAATTGAGGGCAGTGTCAAGAAGCACTTCCTTCCATGAGCAGTAATTGGAGAGCAAGGTGACCTGTGAAACAATGTCCTGAGAGAAAATGTCAGTGTAATTAAAAAACCACTTAGATGCACTACAAGGAGAAAGGATGAATGAACTTTGGCACCTGAGCCCCTCGCCCAGCACACCAGGAATGGGCTTGGACTCCTCCAGTCACACTGGTTTGGACCACTCCAAGTCCCACCACAACACCCAGCAAAGTATGAGTGACTTTGCCATGGATTCCCATTGCACTGAGTGTGTTAGCATGGGTGCAATGGGGCTCAGGTCAGTCATTTCTCACCAAGGATGAGAACTGGATGTTTTTTGGACACACAGTCCCATGCAGTGTGTGGGCAGAGGACATCCCAAGCCATCCTGCTGGAGAGAGGTTGACTCAGCCCTGTCCCTGAGCCTGCCTTGGGATGAAGCCACCCCACTCCTCACTGCTGACTCACTGGGGATGGCAAAGCTGTCCCCTTCAGGGCAGGCTAACAGCATGGCTGTGCTCCTCCTGAGTCATGCAACCAGTGAAATGAGCCCTTCCCCAAGCAAAGGGGACCCACCCTCCCGTGGGACACTGCATCCTTTGCCTGGGAATTTGGGGAGCAGTGGCAGGGTGTCCCTCCTGCCCCTACACACACAAGTGTCCCCATGCACGGTGCACAGAGGGCTTTTGGCAAGCCCATCCTGCCTCCCAGGTGCTTTCTCTGCACTGCCACCCCAAATTCTGCCCCTGGCCTCATTTTGCCACCTTTGCTCCCATGAAGGTTTTGGGCTCTTACTGTACACAGCTGCTTTCCTGCAAGCCCTTCGAGTCGTGGGGATTGAATTGCACCCGTATGGGAACCAAGGGAACATTTATCACTGACAAAAGGCGGCAAGAATTCTTCTAAATCAGAGATTTTCTTACAGTGGAACTTTTGTTACTGGAGCAGATCTATAATAATATCACTACTGTTTCAGTATTTTTGTAACAGTGCTGCTGGGAAGAGCAGCTCTTTTAATACAAATGCTGTCATTTAGAATTGCAGCTATGCTAGAAATCTTAAATTAAGCACTGTCCTTTATACAAAATACAGCACCACCTGCTTGAACACGGAGCTGATAAAACTATATTTTTTTTCCTGTGTGCCACATCAAATTATCCAGCAATATAAAAGAAATGGAGGTACACAAAAGTCGGGGCTTTTTTCCTGAACTGGCTTCACCCCTATCTTCTCCTTCCAAGCACAATGTGCTGGGTGGGGGGCAGAGACAGACTGAACAGGCTCTTCAGAGAAAATTCCTTCAAAATGACCATTTTTTGAGTCAAAACTACATGCAGAATTGCAGCTCTGGTGTCCTTTCAGTTCAGATCCATAACATGTGCCCAGCTGCACAAAATGTCTGTGTATTCACAGGTCTGGGAAAAGGACTTTTAGTATACTATACAATGAAATTCTTCTACCTAAGCCAAAAATTCATTTGCAAGATGGTCTATAGCAGTTTCTCTAATGAATGAATTACTGGCTGACATAGCTAAGTCAATTTGCTGGTTTCTTATTTGTTTTGTTGTTGTTGTTTTTCTGTGTGGTAGAGAAGTGCTGTTGTTCCAGCATTAAGACAGGGAGTTGGGGAATATTCCATCAGCTTGCCAAGCTAGCCAGGGGCTCCTGTTGCCAGGATGAAAGCCCCTTGGAAAGCAAACACATGTCCTGCCCTGCCCACGACTGCCTTTCTTTTTCACTGAAACCAGGATGGTTCAGGCAAGCCCAACATTCAGATGATGCTCAGCAAGGACCTGGCTTGGCTGTGCCCCCAGACACCAGAGAGGAGCCCCAGCACAAAGAGAGGCTGTGCCTAAATCCCCTCACCTCTGCTGGGAGGAACCTCATGGCCAGGCATCCCACACCCTGCTGCCAAGGGTCATCCTCCTGCTGCAGGTCAGGAGAGTTCAGGCTGGGAAAAACACAAACCACAATCCCAGCTCTTGTGCCTGAGCGTCTCTGAGCTATTTTTGAGCTCCTCTTGCCACCTACAGATTCTCCCAGCCAAGGAAATATGCCTGTGACACATTCCCAAGCATTGCACCATTAGCTGGTGTTTATTGTCCTGCAGGTCAGCTAATTGGCACCGTGTGCTGGTGACAGTCATTCCTTCCACGGGGCAGTGTGTGTTGGGGCTCCTGGAATTGGGTATGTAAAGCTTGACTTACACCCAGAGAATTTTGGAGGAGTTGCTGACAATACACTCATTAACTTACAATTACATTCCTTCAGAGAACCTCCTGGCACTTTCTAAATACTGTTTAGAGCACATACCTCTTTTATGAGACAAGTGTTATGACTATGAAAGTCCAAAAAACCCAAGGACAGGGAGGTTTAAGCAACTTGCCCAAAGACCTACAGGAAGGCATTGCCAAAGGTGACCACAGAAATAAGTCCTGTCCTGGAACCAGCTGCTCACAATGCTTTGAATTTTATTTATATTTCACAGAATGGTACGATTTTTGCTACTTTAGTTATCTGCTGCTTGGGAGAAAGAAAGATTTGGTGCTCACTAATGATTCCTTGGTTGCTGTGAAGTTCATGAGAGGTTGACATTAAGGTGACAAAAAGGAGCTGCAGATACAAATCAAACCTTGGTCCAGAAAAATCTTTCCAAATTCTAAGTTTGACCTTGCTGGAGCCACTGAAGCTTCCAGAGGACATAAAGCACATACATTGGATGTATGGATCCAGTTTGAAGGTAACACCCCAGCTACTGAATGTCAACAAGCTAAGAAAACTTGTCACAACTTCGTCAATTTTGTGTGAATTTTGTTTTCTTTAAAAAGTTAAGACATTAACTATCAGAGTTAAACATTTTTACTTGCTTGGGCTGTGAATTAAGGCATTTTCTCATGAGAAATAATTAATTGTGAATTGTTCTCTCTCCTTTTTTGTAGCCTTATCTCATGGAAGAAGTTGTCATTAGAAGAGATCAAAAAGCTCCTTTTTCTCAGGGAAGCCTGGATTCCAGGACATATTGAAAACCTGATTGTAAACTGGATATTTGGTAATAATAAAAAAGCAGGGCCTCTTTTGTTTGAAAGACAATCTAGCAGCAGCATCACTTGAATACCCCAGACAAAACCAATTGTCTGTTTTACAGATGACAGGTCAGCTTTGGACGATTCAAGCCATATAGGTATTTCTTTCCTTTTTTTTTCTTTTTAAAGCAGCACTTTCTCGTAAACAGAATTTCACCAGACTAAAACAGCTCTCCACTTTTGTGTGGCCGCTCTGTTTTCCTCTGAGCAAATTCTTCAGATGCCCAGAAGGAATCTTGTTTCCAACATCTGGGAGCACTTTAGAGGCTTTCATTATTTATATGCCAAGATACTGTCTTTTGCCCATGAATGTGCTACTGTTCCCATTGATTAGATGTTTGCTGATTGCTGCCAACTGCAGGGGCAGGGGGAGGAGGGGAGTTATTCCCTGGCCCTCTCCTTACATCACAAACTACATTTGGGTCTCCAAACGCTCATCTGACCTTCAGCAATTCATTACATTTTGACTGGCTCGGGAAGGCTATAAAGTGAGGAGTTAAGGGGAAAAAACCCCAACAAAACCTGCATTTAAAATTAAGATTAAAGACACACCAAAAGGAAACAGCAGAAAATAGTGATTAAAATGAAAGGGGGAAAAAAAAAGAAGAAGAAAAAAAAAGAAAGAAGAGAGGCTGTAGAAAGAGAAAGGACAATTTCTTCATCATGTCTTTGATAAGTAGGAGTTGTCTAGCCTGTCCCAGAGCGAGCTAGAAGTGAAGGGAGCCCTTGCAAAGGCCACATAAGCACAAATCAGCGTCCCCAGGGGTCCCCCAGCCTCTTGGCCATCCTCACAAGCCCAACCCTTGACTTAAAAGTGCTCATCTCAGCAGAGGGAAAACAGGGAGAGGAAAACGCTGATGGAGCAAAAGGTGCCACTCAGAGAGCGGCTTTGAGACCATAGCAGGAGGTTTTGGAGCAGAATGAACTCCTGTGTTCAAAGCAAGGAGGAAAGCATGGCTTCCCTATCATTTCCTCAGGCCTTTTATTTAAATGCCCATTTAATTTTTGTCCCGCAGCCCAAAGTGATATATAGTGCACCCTATATATATATATATATATATATATATATATATATGTATTTGCAACACACTGCCTGGGTTTTCTCAGGTTATTTTCCTGTTTGACTTTTTCCTCGTAGACTTGCAATGCCTGACTCAATCTCTGGTGCATCTTGGCTCTTTGAAAGCAATATTGACAATTCCTAAGTATTTTCAAGGTTGATGCTTCAACACAGGCACCGTATGCTTTTTTCTGCAGCTATTTATAGGAGGGCTCAATGTTTCTGTGTGCTGGTTTTCACTGGTGCTGACAAAGACCTGATCTCAAACCACTCTGTACTTCACTCTCTCCACACAATTGTCACTATGATCTCACCAACAACTTGATTCACTTGATTTTAAAGTTTCTAGACGTTTGAGACTATGGTGTTTTAGGTATTTTTCATCTTATACAAGTGCCCAGGAATGGAAAAAGAGGCACCATCTCCTCAGCTGGGATACAGGGGGGTAACTCCACTATGATCACTGGAGCCATCCTAATTTACAGCAGTTGTGGATCTAGCTTGCTTCCACATGCTGATTGTACCATAACTCCTTCTTTTGTGGTTTTTAGCCACTTAAATAAAAGTGCATTTGACATTTTGGGAGGGTACATGGCATTGCTGTGCCAGTCTTGATGCTGTGTTAATGATGCTTTTGGGCAATGAATAATAATCATGGCATAGCTTGGAAATTAAACTCCCCATTTTGTTCTTATGGTCTACTGGATTAGCATTTAAATTTTTGGTCATTCATATACCTAAAGGATCTGGGAGTGTGGAGGGTTCTGACTTGTACCATTAATAACCAGCATTTAGGACAATAATTCTGGTCAGCAATGGGGTAATTGCAATGGCTTTGGTGCTGGAGATAGTCTGCTTATCTGCACCTCTGAGGGGACAATGTGACTGCTGGTTTTTTGGTTTTCAATTTAAGTGAGTAGTTCCTTTTTTTGCCAGAAGATGTATTGTAACCCAAATTACGTGACTGATCTCCTCTCCACAGCTACTGACACACACAGGCTGAGCTTCTCCCATTGCTCTTGCAGTGAGGTGGGGCTGGGCAGGGCATTTCTGGGGACATTCCTGTCCCTGGGTGACCATTCACTTGCCTTCCAGCACCGTGGCACTGACTGCCAGAGCCTGCTGTCACCTGTGCCCTCGGAATAAAATCATCACTCAAAATCCCTGCAATGAAGTGATGAAGGTTCCAAATAAGAGAAATTCTCAGCAGTGACTGTAAAACCCCATTTAGGCAGACTTAGAGCTCTCTTGCCAGAGTCATGTGAAATAGGAGCTGGCCTTTTTTCATGGGCCAATTTGCTGCACGCCAAGGTGTGATGGGCTCTCAGGAGCTCTGCCAGGGGCTGTCCCTGGCTGCCCTGCCACAGCCCTGCTCAGTCCCACTGCCAGGGAAGCCTGTGGCCACTGCAAGGAATGCAAATGCACTCTGATTTCTCTTTGGGGAGTGTGTGAGGAGTGACTTAGGGTGGGTGTTTGAACTCCAAAGTCTGCCTGTTTGGTGTCAGTGCACCAAGCTTTGTCCACGGTTGATAAGAACTGAGGGCTGGCTTCAAATCCAGCTTCGCTAAAAGTGACTGCAGATATCATCTAAGGAGTTTAGAGATAAAAGCTGCTAAGGCCAGGAGAGATGCTGTTATTAAAGGGAAGTTTTGGCATGTATCTAAAAAAGAACATATCCCAGATTATTTGTTCTTTCCCTCGTTTCATACTCGCCAAGCAACAGTTCTGAACACGAGCACAAGAACCAATGCATTCCTGTTTGAGTTATTTCAGAGCTTCCTTTTTAGCACTGCTAATTGACCCACTGATGGATGCTTGCTCTCCTTCCTTTATCACTGCCATGTTGTTCTGGCTAATTCCCTGCTGAAGCAGCAGAGCTACCCATTAAGCAAACGCTAGGAGCTGATAAGGAGCAGCAATATTATTTATGCATTGCATCAGGGAGCAGGGACAAAGGTTGGCACCAAGGTGACCTCCTTGACTGTGAAGTCTCTCGCAGAAAGGGCTCAGCAGGGAGCACCAGACATCAGCTCAGTATTTTGCCATAAGCAGGGAGCCAAACATTTATTTCTACTCTGAATGATCAGTGCAAGAAGGTGAGAGACCAAGGGCAGCCAGCAATGTGGTGCATCTGCAGTTTAAAAGTGTAGATACAGGGCAAGGAGGGAAAGGCAGGAATCAGGACTTCTGTGTAACTTTTGGTCCTTAGGTCTTTGCAGGAGGAACCTTTCTTGTGGATGGAAACACCAGCCTTTATTAACTGCAAGTGATCACATGCACTTGCAGAGAACTAGGGAGGTGGTCAAAAAAGAAATCAAACTGGGCAGTAAAACCTTATTTTTTTTCATCTCGTGGCATAGTGAGTGATGATTTATAAATAATTATTTGGACACTGACAGTTCTCTTTCTTCTACTTCACAGATATCATGACCATCAGTTTCTCAGAGCCACACCCCCATTTTAGCCAATATTCAATCCAAATTTTTATGGGGAATATAACATAGCTATTCAGGACCAGACATGATGTGTGTCTGCCCCAGCATCCTGTCTGTGACAGCAACCTCTAAATAACCATATTCATGTGTTCTCCTTCATATGGCACTGTGAGAGACAGAAATTCACAAGCAGCATTAAATGCAGGCAAGAGATGCTCATCCAGCATCTCCCAGGTGAACATGAAAGACAAAGTGTGTCCTAATCCTGCCTTCACATCCAGAGGTTCACCTTAGCTCATCTGGTTTAAAACAAAGTTTAGCAGCTTCTAGAGGAGCTCTTGTGGGATTTTCAGCTTTCTGAGTTAGCCATGAGTAGCAAACAGGTATCCCTTCTATTTCTGGGCTTTTAAAAGCATCCATCTCAATTTCTGAGGCACAGATTATCTGAAAGCTAACCCCTTATTCTAGACTGCCTTTATGTAGTTTGCAATTAATGCTTGGAAAGTTCATGAGCTGTTGAAAGCACCATATAAATGCTAAATAGCATTATCGAATTACAGTGTGATTGAAACAAATTGATTTGTTAGGAAAGTTTCAGTGAATCATATTCATAACAAATTCCATTTAATTGACAACAGTGAGTCATTAACTGGCTCTTCTGCTGATTTATTTATAGGTTCTACTGAAAAGATAACTGATTTGAAGAATCAGATCTTAAGATAACTGCTCCTTGGAACTGTGGGATCGAGCATTTCGTAGCAAGTGTGGGAGTGTCAATCCCTGTTTGGCTATCTCCTTTTCCATCACATTTCATCCTCACAAATGTTCTATGCAGAGCACCTGCAATAAAATGTCTCCTTCTTTGAGTGCTCTCAGTTTGCCCAAAAGTACAGTGCTTCTCTTAAAGACCAGTGCTTCAACAATCTGGGCCCAAAATTAAATGTCTCATTTTCTGATTCTCTGCAGGCTTCACTGTGTAGGATGATTACAAGCTATGAAATACTGAGGGCTGGAAACCCAACTAACTATGGTTAGAGGGAGGGATGGGAGAGGGGATTGCATGCATGGGGTGCCCTCACAAATAGGGGCAGAGGGGACAAAGATGAAGTTTTGCTGTGAGGAGCTCAGCAAAGCAGTTACAGTTTGGAGCTGGGTCCAGGGAAGAGGCATCTCACATCTTCTTCACAGGGAACTTACCTATTTCTAATTAAAAAAAGTAAATCAAGGCTCAGCAAATGGAAAAAGGCAAGATGAGCCAGGGAGAGAAAATTTATCCAGAGGGCTTTCTAGGGACAATTAAGGAAAAGAGGAAATTTTCAGGTAGAACTAAATGCAGCAGGATGATATTCCTCTCCTCCACTAGAGATAAAGGAAGTCCTGCCCCAGGGATGTCCTGTCCCCATCCCTGCCCCATCCTGCAGAATTCCTGGGGGTCCCTCCACCCCAATCCCCACAGATGGAGTGGCAGGTCGAGTGCCAGTGGGATGGGACTGTGGGGTGACACTGGGCAGGAGGTAAGATGAGGACCACAGGCAATGTAAGGGACAACAGCAGACTCTTAAGAGTTCTGCTGGGGTTGGTGTGGCTTTCACTCAGGCCTGGGGTATTTTCTGGCAGAGATATGCTGGCCACCATTAACACAAGGATTTCTAAAATTAAAGAGAAAGGAAAGTACTTGCACTTCACAAGAATCTTCTAAATTTTTTCAAGCCTGAAAGAAACCTAATGATACTTCTGAAATAACAGGAATGAGACAGTTAAAGTCTTGTACAAAGGCTGCCTTTAAAACTTCCTTTTTATTTTCTGATCATCAGTTTTGATCTTCTTCAATCAAATGGAGCGTCACTTAGAAACTGATGAAAAGAGAACCTTCTTGTGGTTATTAACTCCTTGATGAAAGACCTGTAAAAAGTGCATTGTTCATTTACAGGACTTTGGGAAATATTGGAAATTAACTAAATTCTTTATGAGTTACATGGCTTCTTGCAAGTTATAATTGGGCACACGCCTTGGAAAGTCAGACCTGTTATGGCTGCAAGGATGGGAACAGCATTGTGCCATTGCCAGTACAATGAATGAGTTACTGGGTCTCACATGTCAAGAGTGTTTCAGTTCTTCCCTCTTCAAAAAAAGGGGAGAACCAGAACAAACACTCTTACCTCAGTAGTACTAAAAAGGGATGTTTAATTTCTTTTTTGTTTCAAGCTCATGGTTAGGCTAGAAGGCCACTTAAATCAAAATACATGTACCCTGCCGTTGCAACAATAAAACTGTTTTATTTTTAGTTGACCCAAATTTTGACCCAAATCATGTTTTTTTTTCCTTTTTTCCTCACACAAGAAAACAAGGCAACTGAAAATTCATTTCAGGTATTTCAGAAAAAAAATGAATAAAAAATAAGCAAAACTAACAAACGAACAAAATATTAAATAAACAAACAAAAAATAAGCAAACTCACAATCACCAGTGACAGCCCCAACAGGGAATGCATAGTGGGCTTTCATTTAGGGTAGTGTTGACTTCTGTTTCATCATGGCTTTGAAGTTCTATAGATCTTGAAGATTTAACTATATCCATTTGTGTTGGAAACAGGGATGCAACATTGAAATAGCTGCATTTGTGCAGGACTGCACTTTCAGAGCTAGGTGTTTTAATCACCCTTGCTGTGCAGGAATGAGCAGGCATTTCAGCACAGGGAGTTCCACCCGAATTGCTCCAGGATGGTCCTGCTTGAGCAGGGGAGTTGGATCAGATGAGCAGCTATGGATGCTGCATTCAGCCTGACTGAACTGCAGCTTTCAGCAGAGCAACCGAGTTAAAAATAAATCCTGGACAAATGAAAGGCTTGCAAATGCTCTAAATGCTTTTTTAATAAAAGGAAATTGCTGCAGGAAGTGATTCCTTATATCCCAGGCTCTGCCAATTGTTTCCAATCAGTGCAGCTTGGGGCAGCTATTATCTCACTAAGTTGTATTAATGTGTTTGCTGCTGCTGCTTTTGCTTTTAAAAGGATCTACAGGATACCTTGAGCTCTGCTGTTTAAGTTGCTGGTTTTTTGGGACCTGATGTTTTGGGCTCTGTTGGCATTCTGCAGTCTCAAAAAACCCTCAACCTGAGCAAAAATAAATGGCTTATAGCAATTTTTTAACTGGCAAAAACTTAATTCTAGCAGCTGGTGAATAGATGGACATCAGGGAAACTCAAAAAGTTGAGAAAATCAAAGTATGCCACTTTCTGTGTAGATTCTGTGATTCTGTGAATGAAGGTGGTGGACTGTCCGTTCTGTTTAGAGCCAGGTAGTCCCAGTTGAGAACAGAAAGTGTGTAACCCCCTGCATGGGAGACCCACAGAAGAACAGGGTATGTGTAAACCAGAATCATCTCCATGTCTTACAAAGAGGCAAGTGTGAAACAGCCCATCAAAGATGTGATACGGACAACAAACATCCCGCTCTGTTGTTGGATGCCAAAGGTAGATTTGTATGCAGCATTTTAAATAATTAAACAGCAAAACAGTGTTGCCATCTGCCAACATCCATCTGGTGGGGGAACACAAAGCTCTGGGTGAGAAGCCAGCACCAAACAAGACCCACTCACTAGCTGGAGATTCCAGCAAGCAGCTCAAGGATGCCTTGGGGTGCTGTCACCTCTTCTGCTTGAAAACACCTTGCAGACCCCATAGCCCCTGTTCAGACAAGGCTGCTGGTAGAAGCTTTGCCAGAACAGGCAGAAAAAAAGGCTTTGTAAGAAGAGGTTGCAGTAAATATTTTCAATCAGAAACACTCTAATGTAATTTGTAAATTCAGGGACATGCTTGGCTTCAAAACCTTTGTCCAAGTCTGGCTATGCTCATTCCTGCACTGTAAAAAAGGTAATAACAGTCAGAGAGATGTCTAGAAGGTGATGATAATGTTCAGAGACAAGGAAAAGTCTCTATAAGGAAGGATTCAGGAGGTTCAGACTGTACTTTATACAGGAGAACATTAAGAGGTGACATGACGAAGGTAGTAAAACAATGCAAAGTGCAGAGAAGGGAATCTAGTCATTCCTAGACACTCTTTCAAATATCCTTTCAAATAAAAGTGAGCAGCAGCCTAGTGAAATTAAAAATACATTTTATACACATCAAAGGGAGTGCTGGGGCTGCTTCATGGCCAGTTGTGGATATGACACAAAGCAGAGTCATTGAACTTGAAAATTTCAGTGCAGTTTTTTTTCTTCATCTTTCTCTAACTTTTGGAGCCTGTTGTTTTTAGTCATTTTATAGGGCTCTGAGATGTTTATGCAAATATTCAAAATTGAACTGTAGAGGGTATTGTCTGTCCTGCTATACACTGCTATATAATAAAAAATGCCCACTATAGACCAATGCCAGAATCCTTATTGTGTGTAGATGAGGAATTACCAGATCTTCCATTGGATAGCAGATTCCATCACGGGCTGGGGTCACAACTGTGGCAGTGACCCCTTGGACAAGCAGGATTGTAGCCAAACACCTCAGGGGGTGTCAGAGCATCCTCACTGTCCATTGGTGGTGCTCCCATAGAACTTGACTGTCACAAAGCACTGAACAATGCCAGCTGATGCCAGAAGGCACTGGGACCTGAGCCCACTTGCCCTTTGGCATAAAAAGCCTCATCACTTTCAAACCCCACAATAACACAGTGCTGTTACTGGCTGTGATAAGGAGAAGGTTGTTCTGGGGAAGACACATTTTCACTGTGCACTGTTATTTGTGTAATGGCACAGTGAGCCAGTCACTGTACAGATGGGCACATGCAAAGAGAAATCTCTGGCCCAGGCAGCATCACTTCTTCTTGAAAACTGCCAGCTGAATGCATTTTCTCACGTCACTAGTGACACTGCCTTCATCCAGTTTCAGATTGCCATCTTCTAAACCCAGTGGCCTGACACTGGGAAATGCCACCAGCTGCAAACAGATGGAAAAGTGAACACAGCAAGGAAATCTTTGAGGTTATCTGTGGGGAACAGGGATGGCTTTCCCTCTACAGATGCCTAAAGAACATATTTAATTTTGTCAGCTGTCTCAATTGCAGTTCTGCTTTCTGTTCATAACAAGGACATTTTTATGCATTTGGCCTGCTATCAAGCAGTTCCCTTGGTGAGAAAAGTTAGCTTTGCTATGGCCTCTCTTTTTGGTTTCTGGAGTCACAGGACTTGTAAAAACACAGGTAGTTTCTTGTTAGAAAATAGTGTCAGGAAGAAGAGGAAAAACAAAACCAAACAAGTCAAGCCAGGCAAAATCCAAATCTGTGCTTAAAATCTCCCCTATCTATTTAAGTTCCTGCACCAGCTCAGCTCAATATCTAAAACAAAGAAAATGAATTATGGAACAGCATGAGGAGAGCTTGTTAATTTTCCCACTGATGCGCTGTGAAATGAAAGCTTTATTCTAAGAATATCATATCCTCAGGGCTCTGTCTGGGTAGACACTGACAGATACAAATGTCCTTACAGCTTTTCTTTTATTCTGGGTTTATGGTGTATTCCAGACAGATTTCCAAAATTATATATAATAATATGTAATCTGTAGTTGTGGCTTGGTGGAGTTCAAGGCTGTGATTTTCCAGGAGAAAACTATGCCCTCTTTGAAAATGGAAGATCAAGTGCACATAATGAAAGGAAGATCAGATCCTAGAAGAATTTTCTTACTTCTTAATCAATATTAATATATGTGACTTTAATTTCAGCATCTCTCCTCCTGTTGTGTACCAAGGGAACATTAACAACAACAGCAGCTTTACATTTTCATAGCGCCTTTCATCAGGAAGGATTCAAAAGTGCTTTACAAACCCCGGACAAAATTCCTCTTTGATCAGCACTGAAAAATCTCTTAATCCGTGGTGCAAACCTCTGTTGCACTTTCTGTGCCTTGTTCTGCACACAGGACTTGCATTGATTTCTGCAGGAATGGTGTGTGTGCCAAACAAGGGCAGGATGTGTAAGGGAAACCTGCACTGCAGATGATATAGAGGGAAAGAAAATGGAACATGTATGGATCCACTGCCCATCATAAAAGTGCAACTGCTGCTGGAGTGGACCCCAGTTGCCTTCTGTATCCATTAGGAAAAAGATCCAGCCCAAGTTCCCTAACTAGTGTTGTTTCTGATTAGAGTTTACAAATGCTAAGGAGCACTTTCCTTTTTAATCATCACAAAATGATGAGCGACATCCCACTGAGATGAGTGGGGAACCCAAAGTTATCATTAATTCTGAAACACTTATAGTCAGTAATCAAGATTTCAATCCTTGCATTGAATCCATAAATCTCTGGCCCTGTCATGTCCTATTTTACTGGGACATTCTGTTTCTCATGAGCAGAACCACATTTTTAATGAGAAAATCATTCAGAATTAAATGTCCCCTGGGGATGCTGCTTGAAGTGAAATGTCTCACTTGCAAAGACAGGTGTAATAATGTGATGAGGAATCTTTAACTAGTTCATCTGGGGAAAAAAAAAAAGGACAGAGAGATAATATTGGCTATATCAGTGTGAAAAATACCTGACCATTTCAAAATAAAGTTTGCATGTGGCATCATGTTGATGTATCTCACCTGATGAGTTGCCCAAAGACTTTAGCCCTGTCTGTTTAGAGCCTTTCTCTTCCAAAGGGTGGAGTACACTTTTGAAGTGATTGCTTTCCTTATATTTCCTCATGTTGGTACATCTATTTCTGGGTTTGTGTTCATGTTTTTAATATCTGTCAGCTCACAGGATTGCCAATTAGCATGCACACTATTAGCAGCAGGAGTTCATGTTCTATAGCTGGTGCTAATCACACCTGTTAGAAACATGACTGTTCAGTACTAATGTGAATCTATCCAAAACTAGTTTCCTTTTAATTGCAAGAATTATATTTATGGCAATTTAAGGGCAGCTGAAATTCACTAAGAACCCAACAGGAACCCTTCTTTAAGTGTCCACCCTCCATCCACAGGTCCAGAGCCATCACTGCAATGCAATGCTGTGGCTTTGGCTTCCAAAACTCTGCCTTGAACCCTTTGGCTACCTCTGCACTTAGAGGGAAGAGCCCAGTGGTGTCTGAAGGCAGCTAGCAAAAGTCTTAAGTAACACGATCCAAATAATTAAACTTCGCAATAAATTGGTGCTTTTCATCTTCAAAGGGCTTTACAAACATTAATTAGCTGGGCTCAGCAAAGCCCTGTAGAGGGGAAGCCATTCAATCCTTATCTCCTGTGAAGTGACATCCCTGGCTGTGTCCCCCCTACCCTGTTTTTATCACATTCACATTTCCTTACTTCCCTTCACATGGCACACACCTTTTCCATGATGAAAATCATGCCAGCCTAGGAACGGGGAGGGGGGAGGTTTCAAAATTAAATACTCTTTTAAACCAGCAATTAGCTTGGGTTTTGCTGGAAGAACTGAGGCATGTGCAGATCAGAGGCAGACACCTCCATACCCTGTGCCAGCCTCCAGCCCTTCAAACCTCCTGCCCCCTTTGAACATGAAAAGCTCCGATTCAGGCTCACCAAGAGGTGGATCCATCAGCTGCTGGTCAGTGTGAATGTGTGTCCCACTGGGAACAAAGTTAGGCCAAAATTCAGTGCCTGCCAGCCTTCCTCGCCCAGGAACTCTCCTAAAAATACATCCAGGGAGAAAGAGAATGCCATCCTCCTGGCTCTGGCATCAGGTTAATGCAGGGGTCTGCTTCCTCCTCAGGTGCAGAAACACACCTGTGAGTCTGGGGTCTGATGCCCACGAAGAGACAGACTCGAGGTTTTTGGCAGAGCTGCCTCTTTGGTGACACAGGGGAACAATTTTTGTTCCAGCCATTTTATCCTGGCTGCTGTCCTTGCACAGGTGTCTGCTTAGCCCTGGAGTGGCTCAGCTCCTACTCCAGGAGAGCTGCTGGACAAGCCCCATTCTCTCACTGCCTCCCTCTTCTTCCTTGGTACCTGCTGTTTCAGATATTCCCAGCTTAATTTGTGCTGTACCCCAAGTCCAACTGCGTGTTTTCCTGTGTGGCTGAGCTCCTGATGACACTCCCCAAAGGTTACTCTATTATGCATTAATGATATCACACAATTCTTCAGGCACCAACCATTCCATTTCCTTGCCTGTTTGCCTTTGCTGAACCTGGCATTTACTTTCCCAGGACAATGGGGCAGCCCTCCTATTACGAGTGGGAATATGTAAGTGAAGACAAAGACCTGGCAGCTCTCAGTGCTCTCAGGAACCTCCTGAAAAGGCAAGCTGTTGTTTTTATTTCCTGCTTGTTTGTAAATGAGACAAACAAGCAGGCAGTCCAAATCAAACTTATTTATTTAGCGTGGCAGACCCAAAACCTTGCCGGGGGGTGTCATACAAATGGTTTCAGACCTCCCACTGTTGCACTACCTACTGGGTTTCACCACTTCCCACTGACAATAGCCTGACATCACTTCCCAGAGCAAAAATGGGTGTATTAAACTATTTCCTCTACAACTTGTAGTTACTCAGCTGCTTATTTTTGGCTGGCAATGCTAACTGTGACTCCTGGTTTGACTCTGTTTCCTGACCAACCCCAATGCATTGTCTGCCTTCTAGCACACTTTTAAAATATTCTATTCTGGTCTCTGTGAAAGCAGGCACGGGTGGATTTACACACTTGCCTTGGAAAAGTTTAGCTTTGTGGAGTTGTTGCAGAAAATATTTCTGATGGAAGTTGTGTGACACTTTAATCTCAAAACAAGAAAAAGTTCACCCAAAGAAAACTTGATACTTTAGTCCTTCAAACATTGGGTTTATCTCTACAGAATTACCCCAAAACTCTAAAAGAAAGAGTCACACCTCCCCAAAATGGTCCATAATAAAGTCCCTGCTGTGTGTCTGTATAACTCTCATACATATCACTCTGGGTTTTCTACAGGAGCATGAACTGCCTGGAATAAACAGCTTCAACATTAACACTGGACATGCAACTATTGAGTGACAAATCCCATCATGGCAATACCTTTTCCTGAGAGAAAACACGTGATTTAGTGAACATAAAATGGTTTGAAAATTTCAGTGATTATTTGTGCAAAGTAAAATCTAGTAAAAATAACCTAGAGCTTTCATTCTGGTATTGAAAAAAAATATTAGTGACACTTCTGTTCCACTAACTTCTGCCACTTCTGGTATTCCTTTCAATTTATTTTGTAATTAAAAAAACTTGTAGGTGCTGAAATCAGAAAAAAAAAACCTGAAGCTGAAGAAAATGCTACAATTAATGTAAAGTGATTGCCAAAATGTTGGAAAGAATTCAATGTAGGACAGTTGCAAATTAATTTCTCTCATGATTTCTGAGCATAGCCAGGAAAAATAAAAATCTCAGGTTTTCACACAGCCATGTTATTGATTCTTGTGATTGTTCCTTATCTGATGTCTTCACATAGCAAAGTAAAGCAAGTGGGAGAAGACAGTGGGGACTTAAGGCCATTTGTAACCCCATAAGGATTATAGAGGTTATTAAATATTTGTTTCCCTCATCGCACCTTCACTTACAGCTAAGGGGCAGTTATTTCTTAATAAATCAATTGCTTGTGATCAATTGTCCATGCCTTTTCCTTTTCACAGCTCCATGTAAAGGTTGCCAGCGTAAATGAGAAGAATGCCCCATTAAGTTCATCATACACAAGACCTTCCAACTTCACCTCATCATTAAAACCGTCCCAGACCTCCAGAGCACTCTTTGAACTCGCCTTTCTTTGCTGGATAAAGGGCAGCAGGTGAAGAATCACAACAGCAACAAACACAAATGAAGGGCATTTGAGAGAGTGTCTATTACAGAAAGTGACTATTGTCATTTTGGGGCACAGCATGTTACAGAAAGCAGCCATCACATACAGCCAGTGTTTTTAGAGACCCTCAGGTAGAATTTGGGGTTGGTTTTGACTGTTCCCTTGCTGCATCAGGGATGGGGATGTGAAGAACAGCCACTGGCCAGGGAGCCAGCACCAGGACTGAAATGCTCATGAAGGCAAGTTTCAAACTTTAGGTATAAATTAGACGCAGCAGCAAAATGCAGACCATTCTAAAAAGCCTAAGAGTATTGTTTTTATTAAATACCTACATTTCTAATCTTTCTCAACATGGTACCATATAGGTGCATGCTTCCAAATGAAGCTGTCATTAGAGATGTGGGTTTGGGGAGACTTTCTTCTCCCCTCTTTCCCTAGAAGCACATCCTGCTCCTCATCCAGTGAGCAAAGCACGCTGCAGTTGCCCTCTCCTTGCAGAATCCTGATGTTGCTGTCAAAAAATCCACCCCATAACAGCATAAGGAGCTTCCTGCCAGGATTGGAAGGGAGCAAGACCCTTCCCTGCAGCAGCCAGTGGGGATCAAAGGGACCTGTGCCCCAGATGAGTCAAGGCTCCTCAGAAGAGAAAGCAGAGTGTGACTGGGAACACGAGGGAAGAGGCTGGGAGAGCTGGTGGTACTAAGTTGATTTTCACGCGAGCACTTTTGGCTTTTCCTTATTGCCCTTTCCTGCATAAGCACCTTTCCAAAAGAGCAGACATATGTTGGGTTTGCCTCCTCCCAGGCTGCAGGTTGCTGGGGGATGGAGCCTGCCAGCATTGCTGCCTGGGTCAGCCTGCCAGGGCAGTGGAGCAAAGGGTGACCTCTGGTGTGGGATCTGCTGTGGGGAGCTCTGGGGACACAGGTAATCACCCAGCACGGAGCTTGGGCAGACAGAGGGGTTAGCACCTCTGCTGCGTGGAGAAAAGGGAAGAAATGCTGCTAATAACTGCAGCCAGGGCAGCCTCTGGGGCTGGCTCACCTGAGCAGCACTGCCTTTAGCAGAGCCACAGAGGCTTCTTAACAGAGCACGTCTTTTGTGCCAACTCCAAGGGGATAATGTCACCTACCCAGCCACCAGCCCTGCTTTCCACAGTGCCTGAGCTTGCCTTAGAAGTTTCCTATTCAAGCGCTCAGCCTGACCAGGGCTGACCTTGCTCAGCTCATGAGATGTAACAAGATCACTGCCTGGGGTGTGAAATGACACTGGAATGGAGGTCATGATCTTACAGAGAGCATCTTCCTCCTCTGCTGGCTGCCCTGCATCCAGCTAATCAGGCAGGAACAAATGCACCGTGCTGCCAGCACACCACTGGCAGAATAGCAAAACCTCTCCTTTGGGCTATTCAGTCATCTCAGTGGTATAGGTTTTTATTATATTTTTTTAATGCATATGAATTGAAATATTAAACAGTTCCTTTTTTATGGTTTTTTGGGTTTGGTCACTGCTTCAACAGAAACAAAAAGTGTTTTCTATGGCTATATCTCTGTGAGATGTCAAAGCAGATTAACAGACAGACAAACAGACAGAAGTGTTTAAGCAACGTGGACAGAACACCAAATCCATCATTCTGAATGAATAATACATTTAAGCAGAGATACAAATGGCAGAAAATTCCTCTGCATCTACAGTGAAACTACCTGGACTCATTTCAGGGTGTGATATTCTGTAGATAGCACAGAGAGCACCTTTATTTCAGCATTTCAAATAAGAAGGAATTTGTGTATGTGCCAGTCTGTCACACACTGGGCAGGGCTGGTTCTGTGAATGGGCATTACTATGCACAGCTTTAGATGGAGCCGTGGAGAACATATAGCTTTTTATTTACAGGTCATTAGAATAACACAGGACACAAACAGCATTCATAAATGACTTCTCATGTGAATGGCTCTGAGAGACGTTTTTTGTAGGGAGCCATAAGACATAGAATGTTTTTATTGTGATTCAATAAAGAATGAGCTTCAGAAGCAAACTTAGCAGGATAAACTTTGAGATAAATCAAGCCCAAATAAATAAATAAATAAAATACATTGAAATTCAAGTACAGGTTTCAGTGGCAAGCCTAATGGACAAAATAAAGGAGGTGAAGTGCCCTTCTGCTGGGTTAAACCAGGCTTGGATCCATGGGGATATTTCAATTGTCTTCTTTATTTTTATCATTAAAACCAAGCTGCCTTTTGAAGGGGAAGGGAAAACAAAAAGCCCCAAGGGCTATTAACCTTTCTTCAGGAGCAGAAGGTAAGGTCATCAAAAGTTTTATGATGCTGATGGGGACATAAAGCAAAGGCAGGTGGTGGAGGCTGGTGTGTACCAAGTAAAATGGGTTAAAGCCTCAGCAGGCTCTCCCTGGAGCTGAAGGGGATCCTTGAGACAACAGGAACATGCATGGGGGATTCAGAGAGGCAGCATTTTCTCCTTACTGTGCAGGAATGTTTATTAAATCAAGGCTGATGTGGTTGATACTGATGCATCTGCCTATAAAAGTCCTCTCAGAGGAGTTCTGCTAAAGGCAGCAGAGCTGAGGTGCAGACAAGAGGCTGCTGCAGAAGGGAACTCTGCTGTGGGGGGTAAAAGAGAAACCTTGTCAGCATTGAGGGGAAGGTTGATTTCCTCTCCTTAGGGGGAATCCCCAAAAGCATGATACCAAAGAAGGGATGTGACCACAGCAATAAGTTCTTCTAGGATACTGCACATTCCTGGTGATCTTCATGGCTAGAAATAGTGGACAAGGAGGGGTCCCTCTAGAAGTGAATTATCAATGCCAAAAATAATTCTCTATCTCTCTGATTCTTCTCTACCTGTCAGATGGAGAACTGAGAATCCAAGGTAATGCAGTTTTGAAAATGCAACTCCAAAAAAGAGGAGGAGAAACACAGCCTTTGCCAAGTGGCACAAGTTCACTCCTTTTCATTTTTATTTCAATGACTAAAATCATGCAGATTACTTGAGATCAATTTTGTTCACCTTTGCAAATGGCTAAGCATTTGCATTAAAGCTCAAAGAGTCTCCATAAATCTGACAAAGAAAGGCAAAAAAATCACTTAAATGAAGGATTAGCAGAACTTCTGCTTTCTAACTTCTGCATCCTTCTAAAAGCTGTTATAAGAGAAAGAGAGAAGCAAAGAAGTATAAAGTGTATAGTTCAGACATTCTCAGGAAGATTAATTCCCCAGAGATTGGTGAGCTCTGTAGCATCCCTGGGCTCTGGCATGAGATATAGGGAGACAAGGGCATTTCTTAAAAAATCTGTCACAGGGAGCACTATCGTCAAAAGATCAAATGAGCACTAATCAGGAAGAATGTTTGATTATTAAATGCATCATTGAGTCCATTAAGTATCACTCGTTGGGTCATAAATTCCTATTAAATGTAGATAACCCATCGCTGTCCCGGGCAGAAAGAAGATAAAAACAGAAAGGGATTTGCCAGCAACCCACCCTTACCCCTGAATCTCTCCTTTTACACCCTGAAAGGGAGGTGGTTCTGCTGTCATCTTCCACCCTCACCTTCATTGCTGTGCTCTGGCTCACACTGTTCTTTCTCTGGATTTCACACCCAGCTCAAAAACCCCATCCAGCCTGGCCTTCAACACTCTTTTTGTCTCTCTTTGGGAACAACAAGCTTCCTTGGAAAGGGAATTCCCTAAAACATTAAATGCATCTGGGCTTCCTTCCCATTATTTCACCTGACCATGCTGTGCATGTGCCCACCACATGGTTTGACATCTCTGGCCTTATGAATTGTGAGAAAAGACACTAAAATCATCTGTAAGGGAACCCTCCAGCCTTATTTAGAGTGTAACTGTACTTGTGCTTGTAAAGACCTTGTGCAGAGCAGCTGGCAAAGCTAGCTGGTTTCCTGGAGCACGTGGGAGGCCACCAGTAGGTGGTAACTAAAATTGATAACAGAGTTTGAAGGCTTTTAAAATCATTATTACTATTATTTCGGACTCCACTGCAAGATTACAATGCATGCAATTTACCTACATATACGTCTATTGCAAATGCTTCTGACAAACAATTCCTGCATCAGATTAGGGAATCATTGATGGTTCTGTTCAGGCTAAAATGGATTTCAGTCTCCAGCAGGGCTTTGGTGGGATGATTTTAAAAATAGCTAAGGTTTGGAATCCAGATTGCCTTCCCTGCCAGATTATAATGATCACTTCAGCCAGGGCTGGGTGAATTTCAAAATGCTTGAAGACAGTGCCCTCCAGTCTGGGATATTTTTAGCGATGGGCAAACCCAAAAATTCGGGTGGTTATCCAGAGTTCATCTGCACTGCCCAAATGTCTACGGTCTGCAAAAATGGGCTGGAGAGTTTTCAAGGGAGACGGGTTTTGCTCTATTTCCAGTACTGCCTATTTCTGCCCAGGTCATGAATCCTGGGAGAAAATCCTCTTTCTTCACACTGGTTTGCTGTGATTCAGTTGCCAGTCAGAGCTTAAAAGTGCAGAGTCTGGCAAATGAACCTGGAAAAGTAGCTGGGGATAAAAATGAACCCTTCTGAAAGCATTGGGTGGTGGTCCAGACATATTCCTATGTGGAGATTCAGTCCTACTTCTACCAAAACCAGAGAGATCAGACCAGCTGATCCCAGTGGAAGATCTGCTTTGCTCCTTCCTATTAAAATACCCACGAGTTAGGTAGTTCCAATTTAGATAGGAGGAGGATTTCCTGAGGATTACAGATCCCTGGCACTTTTGGGTAGTTCACTCACCTTTCCTTCCATGCCAGACACTGGCTGGGACATAAAACTGTTTTGCAACAAATAAATGAGTATTTAATGTCTTTCAGGCAGGGAACTGCAAGTACCCAAAACAATTAATGACTCTGAGCCAAATTCATCCCTAGTTTGAGCTTAAACAATTTCAATGAGGTTGCACCAGTGGGCAATCAGATTTAATCTGGATTTAATCTTTTGATTTCACGTGAGAGACCTGGCTGTGTGTTAGGTCTTAACAATTAATCAGCTCAGCTGGCTTGTGGGGTGAGACTGGATGGAGAGGCAAGGGTGGGTTGCTGAATACAAAACAGCAAGAGTCTCTACAGCAACACATATTTCTGGTTTCTGTTCTGAAGGCATAGCCTTAGCTTACTTTGTGCCATGCTATTTCTTGCCATAGTGCTCGTTTTGGAGTGCATAAAGCCACTTGGAATTAAAACAGAGGCACAGCTGAACATCCCCCCTCTCAAACAAAATTCAAGTCAGACTCTTTCAGACCCAGGGAAAATGTGAGCACTTGGATTTGGGGTCTTTTTCTCTTTCCTGTTCTGAACTTATTTGTTCTTCCAAATTTGGGCCAGAATTAGAAGCCAAAATATTCAAAAGCTCCAGATAATATTTTTATAGCATATGTCTGTGTGTGTGTATCCTAATTTTTTTATACATATATATGTATATATGACATATAATGGCTTACACTGGAAAGTTTCGTTCTGATACCTGATTGGTCTCCTCCAATCCTACCTGTCATTTGAGTGAGCAAGTCACTTGACAATCTTGTGTGTCAAAGTCAGGCAGCTAATTCAGACTATCTTACATCTAAACACTCCTCTCTTTTCACTTGCCTGCTCTAAATACAAGCCCATGTGATTTGGTGATTTACATAATGTCTTCTGACAAGCTGACTCTGAAGTCTTCTTGGGTGATTTGCTTCTTTTTGCAAAACAAACTGGGAGACTAACATCCAAGGGGAGGAGTGCATCTATTTCCCTTGGATTGAGAGACTTTAGCTCCTGGAGCTCAGGTTCCTCTGGAGGTGGCAGGTTCAGGAATTATGCAGCTGCCATGGAGATGGAGGCAGCAAACCTCCAAAGGGATGTGGAATTACATCAAGTGGGTCAGCTCTCTTGCTTCCTCTTAGCCCAACCAGGAGGTGTTCTGAGATGCTTCCCTGCTCCAGACAGTGACAGAATGGCCCTTGTGTCACCTGTGTGTGACAGCTGGAAGGGTGACATAAGCTGGGAGTTTAACTATGTGCTTTCTTGCCCTGAAATAGCATGGAGCAGTGCTCTGTGTCATGCAGAGCTGGGAACTAAAACAGATATATTTTCCTAATACTTTGCTAGTATTAGGAAAAATATTTCCTCTGGATTATCTTTTCCCAGAGCCATAAGCCTTTGAAATTTTGGTCCCGATGTATCTTGCCTAGGAAGTCAATTAGCTCCTAAAATGACAACGCATTAGAGGGAACCCAGAAGCTGATATAGAAATACCTTGTTTTATTAAGCCTGGCCAATTTTCTGTCAACAAAAATTATGCTTCTGAAGTGATGTGGAACAAGAATCAAACATGAAAGCATACAAGTATCCACTTTGGAGCCCTTGAACAGCTCTAAGAATCCACTTCTTCTTGGTATTTCTGCTACACAGAATGAATTTTCATTACCTGAAGTATCTATTATCTAATGAATAAAAACCCCTGCATTATGCATTAAAGTGTAGTATGAACAAAAACCCTGGAAAACTTACCTTACTCCATGGTGAATTTTTGGGGCAGAAATGGTACTTCTGGTGACTTCTGTGGCAGGGATGATGTGACACCAGCCATACTACTGAGCTTGCAGTCAAACTTCAGCTGGATTTCTGAAAAACAGAAGCAATGAATTTCATGAATAACATGTGCTGGGCAGGGAACACACCATTATTTTCATCAGAATATCATGCTCTAAATCCCTGCTTGTGGTTGAGGGATGACATTCCCAAATCCTGAGTGGTTCATGTGCAGTCCTATGGCAAATTGAAACTATAGAAATCAAAAATGGCATAAACAGTCCAAAACCCCAAGTCCAGGTTTAAAGGTGTCAGGCCACCCTGTGGGCTGGAAGGGAAGAATTGTGCATTAATCCAGCTGTTATCACAAAATCCACATATTTTATGGTCTAGGGAATCTGGGACCTCCCTGATGGCTTCAGTCTTCCCTTTAAAGGACTTTAGAGGAGCTTTGTTGAAAAGACATACCAGGAAAAACGGGTCATATTTCAAACCTTGAAAGATCCATTTGTAGTTTGAGCATTTGGGGATGGTGCCCCCCATCTGCATTGTGTTCTATTCCCTTCCTAGCATGTCATGCCTTTTCTACAGGCAGCAAACTGGGCAGGAAGGGTTTGCCAACACCTGAATTTACCCCAAGATGTGTCATGCTCAATCCCAGCTACTCCACCCCAGTTTTGCACTGAGGGAAGTAGAGCCAAGTCCTTTCCAGTTGTGCCCTTTCCTGAAAAGGCAGCCTTAATGGTAAGGTAGCCTTATGACCTGCTAGGCTAAGCACAGAGTTGGTTAATAGCATGAAGTACTTTGGCCTCTGGGTCAGTTGTAAGAAATATAAGCAATTTAGCTGTTTGGGGAACGGTGGCAGGAGCTGAATTCCACCTTGGACTGCACAAAGAACAAGCACAAAGGCCAGGAATGGAGCAGCTCCCAGAGAAAGAGGAGCACAAAGGGTTGTGGCTGAGTCAAGAGCTCTTAACCTCAGGGAGCAGATGTGCAGATGTGCAGGGAGCAGTGCTGTGCCCCAAAGAGGTGTGAGGAGCCACCAAGGAGAGCAAAGTGCTGGTTAGAGAAACCAAAGAGCTGAGGCTGGATCTGCTGTGAGAACAAATCCATAAAGTTACACCAGAGCACTGGTCCTGAGGAGTGGGAGTTTGGCAGAGTGCCTGTGACTGTGGGAATAATTGATATTTTCAGTTAGATGGCCAGAAACAAACAAAAAAAAAGAGATGAAAAGAAGAAAAAAAAAGAACAAGAAGAAGCAATTCAATTTGAGCTGTACAAAACTTCTTTCCCTCTTTTTTTTTCAGCAAGGACAAATTTGTCTGGAACAAAGAAAGGGCCTGGAATCATACAAATTCCTCCATTCCCTCCTCCTCCCATCAAATCCCAGTAATTCAGATTATCACAAATGATTTCTTCCCGGGGAATGCTGAAAACCCTCTCCAGAAAATATGATTTTGTGTATTATGATCTGGTTTTGCATAGCTTAATGGAATTTTTAGGAACGGTTTTCAGGAGAAAAGCAAACACAAATAAGCTCTCAGCCTCTTCCAAATCCTCCTCAAATCCAGATCTGTGCAACATTAATTAGCAGCAACATATAATAGCATGTTGGGATTTTGTCCACACCACTGAGAAGAACACAGTACAACAGGGACCTCGAATGATGTCACCATCTCATTTCCCCAGCCAGGCTAAGTGAAACCTGGATTTCCTGTCATAGATAGGGAGCAAAATGTATCTTCAATGTTCGGGCCTCCCTTTCAATGAACAGCGTCATGACAAAGAGGAATTAGGTCCCAGGAGTTTCTGTGATTAATTTTGCTTTTTCCCTAGCAGGGGGAGTGATCATGCAATATTTCGGTGGAGACTAGAGCACCTTCACAGCCCACCCTGAAGCCTTGCAGCTCCTCAGCCCCTGCTCTGGTGGGTACATGATGCACATCACCACTTTTCAGGACATGCAGCCTCTCAGGCACTGGTACCCACATGGACCCCTGAATAGTGTGATAATTATGTTGGCAAGTCCTGGTTTTTAGAAAAATCACCAACTTGAGAAATAGCCATTTCAAAAAACAAAAACATCTGGCTATTTCCTGTCTCCAACTCAGATCAGTCTGGAAAAGGAGCACTATGCAAGCACAGAAAGTTATTATGTGACTCGCAGCCTCCAGCTATTCTGACTTCACTGGATGCCTTACAAGCATCTATTGTTCTTGGAAATAGTCTGAGATGTACTTTCCAGAGAGATTATTATATATTCTGGCTATGAGGAAGGGAAAACACTCTGATACCGTGTCATGTCATTCTCCTGGAGGTGTTTGGATGCAATATAGTGTGGAAGTGTGACAGGGAAGGAAACAAACCTGTGCTATGACTAGTGCTGCTGAACCATGGATACTGTGGACCCTTCTATGGTCGGTCTGTATGAGGGAATGTGCAGCAGGAGCTGGGGATAGGATGCTCCCTGAGAGCACACACAGAGCTCTCCATCCATGAGGGGACAGTAACCAAATAAAGAATGGGCTGTCACTGCACAGGATATAGCCTATCTATGATTTGCCAATTTTGACAGCCTGGAAAGAATGAGATCACCAATAATAATGCTGTGTGGGCTGGTGAGTTATAAAGAAGCTTTCACACCTGCTTGGGCTAAAGACAGAACATTTTCCTTTTCAGAAGGGACCTTTAGGGAAAGGAGCAAAACTCCTCAATGAAGGAGGGCACTGTCTTGGTTCAGCAGGGTCAGGAGGTAGATCCAGGTAACACAACATTACATTGCAGTGAGAAAAAGGGTTTCCTCTCCACCTCCCTGGTGACACCCACAAACAAGTGTTTGCAACAGGCCACTGCTCAGCAGAATTCTGGGGTGTCATTGAAAGCAGTATGCAAGTAAAAGGCAGCAAAGCGAGGGGACAGGGCTACTTTCTCCTTCACTCCAGAACTCCAGCTGTTTGCAATAGATGCCACCTCTCCCAGACATGAATTCCATGGCTGGGAAGGAGGATGTTCACTGCAATGGTCCTGGTTGCTCCCACCAGGCTGATGTTTGCAGGAGAGATCAGGAAGTGCCATGGTTAGATTTAATCTAGAGAAGAGGTGGCCCATATTGCAGCATAGTGGATTATGATTTAATCAGAAGACCATGCTGAGATTTTATACTCTGGATAATACCAAAATGCTTTTGAAGTCTGGTAATCTCACACAGTACAGAGATAGGAAGATAAAAGCAAGATAGTGGCAAAACAGAAAGAGAAATCACAGTCTCTATAGTGAAGCAGCATCACTCCCTCAGATTCTGTTTTCGTGTTTCTTTCAGGCCACAATTTGCAGAAGAGCTTGTTCTAATATTCGTTCAGCTTTGATATGCTGCTTCAGTTATGGCACTGTCCTCCCATGACTCTCCCCAAAGGATTCACTCGAGGGAATCACAACAGGCTCCTGCAGAACAGTCAGGGAGAGAGGGAAAGCAGAGCAGACCAAAGGGGGTAAGGAAGGGCAGGACTGGGTCTTGCCAAACCTCTAGGGGAGAAACTCAAGGAAATATCTATTTTTTTTCTGTGAATCTGAGGACAAAACACCCTGTGAGGGTGGGGGTGTGGTTGGCACTGCTGGGGAGTGCCTGTAGAGCTGAAATGTATGCAATAAAGCAAAGGCACTGCGACTGGGGCAGGAGTTATGCCCTGACTCATCTCAGCGTGGGGAAACCAAAAGGACAACCCAGTGCCTCCCTTAGAGACTGTTCACAGAGCAGGGGACCTTTAAAATTTAAAATAAAATGAATTCACCACGATGTATACCAGGAAGGAGGAGCCTAATGGAGATAATAGCACGGATAATTAGCAAACATGAGAAAGGATTAAACCTTAGAGAGTCTGATTACCATGAAGTCTATAACCTTTATGAACTGCTCCAGGCTTGAGGAGGGATCTGGGGTGAGCCAAGTGGTTCTGTGATACCCCAGAGAACAGGATGTATGTGGTTATTCCAAACCAGAAGCAGTGGGGAGAGCTGTCTGGACAAAATGTTTTGTTTTGTTTTGTTTTTTAATTTATTTTTATTTTTTTTTAATTTAGTTTTTTTAAGTGTCTGACACAGCAGAGGTGTCCTGTGTCCAGAAGGCTTTCCCCAGAAGACATGAGATTGCAGCCTCCACTGTCCAAAATTTAGGCTCTGTAATAGACTAAGACCTTCTGTCCCAATGCAAAATTAAGCTTCCCATGAGATCCAGTGACAAGAAAGGTGAAAGAAGAATGACCTCCTTATCTTGTCAACAAACGCCCCCTTCTGCTTCGAGGTCACTTTGGAGATGAAACAGGCTGTGAATGTTCACAAATATTTTTAATTAAAATTCTTCTGATTCTATAAGCCAGGTAGAGGAGTTGATAGCCTGCCTTGCTGGCACTGCAGGTTATCAGCCTGGGAGTAGTCAAGGTCCCTCAGAGCCACAGGAGCAAGAATTAGAGCTCAGTAAATCATTTGCAACTAATATTTTTTTCATGAACTTCACTTTTGTCTGACAATTCCCTATAAACAGATCGCAACATTCTCTAATTTATTCATTGTTTAGTTTCAATAGTAGCATCAGCAAATAGCATCTTCTTTGTAGAACAGTCCATTATAAATTACAATATGCAATATGTGCTATATACATCTATTTCCAAAGTTTGCAAGAATCTAAACTGTTCAGAATTCACCAGTGGTCAGTCCATGACATATCTCTGTTTAAAATTCACTCGGCAAGACCTTACATGCTTGCAGTGCTTGAATATACAAATAAATGCAAAGTCAAACACAGGGGCGCTGCTGAAAGTCTATCAAGTCAAAATTCACTTTCAAATTCAAATTAATACCTTTTTTCCTACTCACTTCACTCTGCTGAGTAGCAAAAAAGTACTACACGTGGCAACTTCAAGTTCAGAACAACCCCATGAACCTCAATCCCTTTTTTCTCCACATACACAACCAAAGATCTCCAAAATATGCCCAATTCAGCAAAACCCATGATGCTCTCCATCACTTAAAATCATCCTCTTTTGCTGAAATCAAATTTATTTCAGTATGAAATTAGACACTTGCTCTGCCTAGAGATCTTGCGATGGAAGGTAGCAAAAAGAGGAGAATGTGAAAATGTCAAAGCTTTATTTTTCCCCAAAAGAATTGCACTTTTGAAATTAGGCACACAGATCCTAATCCAGCGCCTGCACTGCCTCTGCTGAAACTCACATGTTTTGTAATTTTGAATGCCTTGAATGCCCAGCTCGTTCTTTAAAATCAAAACCCAACACCTGCACAATCATGACCACAGGATGAGGACCTTTTTCCAGAGCTGCAGGATAATGTAACCCCATAGAGAGATTCCACTCCTTCGTGCTCCAGCGTGAGGAATAATGATGGCTCACTGCAGGGCAGATCTCACACACCTCGAACAGCTGAGCTCTCCCATCGGTTTGGGGTTGTCACTGCAGGACCCTCCACTCCCCATAGGTGGAGAATCCCACACATCCCATGTGTGTGCTGGGTGAGGATCAGAGGCAGCAGCCACAGCACAGCTGTCTGTGCACGCCGCTCTGGGGAGGAAGGGTTGGAGTGGAGATGTCAAAAAGTGATGAGCCTTGCAAATATTTTTATCTCACACTCCACTACAGGCTTTGCTTCCTGCAACTGAATGCTGGCACGATGGAGGCGCTTTCATATGAACTCCAAGCAGCCTGCATGACAAAAGTCCTTGTTGCCATGTGTGCTATCAAAGCTGCCTCTGTGTTTTAAAAAAAAAAAGGCATTACAAAATTTTTAGTCTTGTTGAGTTGCTTGGGTTCGTTCACTCATTCCCCTGCTCTTGTGGCCCTTTGAATTCTCTTTCCACCAAAACATTCAGGCTTAATATTCCCAAAATAGCTGTCAGCAGGATGTGTTAGGAGTTCTCAGGCTGAGAAATAAGAGGGCCGTCTGTTGATCTGAATCACCAAGGGTGGGATTTTCAGTCTGTGCCTTGCTGAAGAGGAGGAGGGAGAGACAGCAGGAAAACAAGCTCCTCTCCCAGCAGCTCCCTGTGGGCTTTGCAGCAGCATTGGAGAGGGTGGAGGTGCCTGCAAACCCTCACAAGTCACTCCCTGGGACTCACAGGCACAGGGTGAGACATGTAAGCTGTGCACTGGTTATCAGCAGAGAGTCCCCTGCTCCTCCTGAGTGAAAATAAATAAATAAGCAAATGGAGAGGCAAGGGAGAGCAGCTCGTCCTTGGGCTGTACAGGGGACCTGCTCCGGTACACACTGAGACTACATGAAATACTCCTTTGGACTTCACCACAATTTGGAACAAGCCTCAGTTGTCTCTTTTGGTTTGTAAAATCACCAATGGCACCTGATCTTTATTTGTCAGCACATCCACCTTCCCCAGGTACCCTTGGAGTTAAATAGCACAGCCCAAGCATCTCCTTCTGTGGCTTGGTTTCATCTCTGCCCATCAGGACCATCCCATTCAAGTGACCATATTTACTCCTGAGGGTTTCCAGGGTTGTACAACCTGGAATTTCTGCTGTGGTTGTACTGTACACAGAAAGGAAATTAAATGAAAAGCCTTCTAAACTTTGGTGTGCAGTTACATCTTGCCAGAAACATCGATTTCTGACTCAAAGCAACCCATTTGAAAAGGCTGGGTCAAGGCACATCACAACTTTGTCAGAAAATGAAAAGAAACTGAAATTATTACATTGCAGACATTCTGGACAGCCCTGCAACCAGTCTTGCTTGACTGTATTATGGAAGATCAGTGGTAGGAAGACACAGTTCATGAGACAGACTGGGAGATTGTGTTTCTGGCCAGCACAGGAGAGGAAGTGACAAACCTGTTCTTTGCTCTCTCATAGGAACAACTGTGGGGGAAAAATGAGAAGGCAAAAAATGCAGTTCCTCCTCAATAAAGCAAGGAGTGAGGCTGCTGGAAGGGGAAAGGTTCTGGCACTGGCACATGGACCTTCCAGCAGGTTTCACTCCTCGCTGCAAATGCTTCCCACATTCTGAGCATATCAGTCACCTTCTCATGCCCCCCATCCCCTTACAGAAACCAGACACGGGGCAGATATGGCAATGGATAGCGGGATGCATTCCTTTTCCCAGGCTAAAAGCCTCAGCCATAGCAAGAAGTGCTCTGGTGGCTGCTGGAGCTGAGTTAATAAGAGGGGAGACTGTGAGAAAGTCAGCAGAGGAAGGAACAGACTGTGCCTGAGTTGTTGGGTGCTTGATAATAGAAATTTCCAGCTTTGGGAGGAATATAGGAGCAGATGGACATCATGCTAAGCCCTGGAGAAAACAGAGGGAGAGGTACACAAACACCTCAGCAAAAAGCTGACTTGGTAATGTATATCTTGGTTTAATATGTGAGCCCCAAGAACACACGTGGCTGTACCTCCTTTAGCAGGGCAAAGCAGCATCCTGTATTTCATTCATGGGTGGGAGCACATTCAGGGCACAACACTGGACTTCCAGGCACTTTTCCCTACCCTGCTTGCCCTCTCTGGAGTACAAGGTTTCTCCAGACAAGTGAGTAACAAGGTTCCTGCTAAATGCATGTACATCTTAATGATCACGTGGAATGGTAATCAGGTACACATATATTGCAGA
Organism: Campylorhamphus procurvoides; assembly: GCA_013396655.1. Classification (NCBI taxonomy): domain Eukaryota; kingdom Metazoa; phylum Chordata; class Aves; order Passeriformes; family Dendrocolaptidae; genus Campylorhamphus; species Campylorhamphus procurvoides. Next base: position 93,794 of record WBMV01003169.1, on the reverse strand, counting down.
AAATTATCTTCGTTAATTAGAGAGGGATGTTAGACATCAGCAATGCTATTTTCCACTGAAACTTTCCCATTTATATACAACACAAGTTTAGTTATGCTGGGCAGATCAGATTCAAGCAGGAAATGTAACCTATTGCATACTCATAAGGGGCCAATCTTCTTGCAAGTATCTCCTCCACTGCCACCATCTGAGTCTTTCCAGAAGAATGCCAGGTGAATCCACCTCTAGTGGACAACCCCTGGAGAGAACAGAGAAGCACACTACTCCCAAATACCCAGGAAGGGAGCAAGGACTGTTCTTGGAGAATCTATGCCCTCTGCTCCCTCCATGGGTTTTGTCCCCCGCCCAGGTCTCACTGGAGCCACCCCCACTTGGTGACCTTCATCCACCTCTACCTCTACAACAACTCCTACTCCTCTTGGGACAAGGTGACATTAAACAGCAGTGCTGAGATGGGTGAATGACCACAGCTCTGTGCAGGGACAAAAGAGCTTGAGGCATCACAGTCCTTTTACCAGGCCTGGCTCATGGCATGGTATTACAGATTTCCTGGCAGTATTTTTCTGGAGATCAGAAGAGCTGAGGAGACCAAGGAACTGCTGTTTCTTACCAGGCAACTCTTTCCACAGCACACTGAAAAGAAAGCTGTATTTATAGCTTGTGGGACACAGCTTCAAGGTCAGCTGGGGTCTGGCTTGTGCTCAGCCTGCCCACAGCTGCATTCCCTGGCCAAAAAGCCCTGAAAAGCCCAGGGAATGCAGCCAGGGCTGTGCCCAGAGGTACAACCCGGGTGCTGGAACCCTGCACAGATGGGGCCTTTGGAGAGCAGGCTGTATCTGAAAACTAAAGGAAACCTCCCTGCATGGGGTCTGCTGGACTCATTGGACTGCCAGTCACTATTCTCGCTGACTTTGCTTCTGCTCCCAGGTTGATATATCTAATATTAATGAGGCATTCATACTCCCTCATGGAGCCCTTGAAGAACATAAATTTACTCCTAATGGAGTGGGCTGATAAAGTAATTAATATAATTTTAATTATTGTTTTGGGGAGGATGATGTCCAGCAGGGATTTTTGCTCCCCTCTGAGGCAATACAACAAACAGCTGCAGGCTGGATATTTTGTGCTGCCCATAAGCACAGCTGGCTATAAGTAAGCAGCAGTGTGTGCTTGCACAATATCGTGTGTTTCTCAGAACACTCTGGGAATATCAGTGACACAGGAAGTGACAAGAGTGTCAGTGACACTGGGACAAAGAGAAATTAACTCTGAGCCGGTGGAAACCACAAAAAGGAATACATTTTCCACCCTAACTGTCCTCCCTGAGTGAAATGTCCAAACCACAGAGTTTGCTGACCTCCAGCACTTGTTTTCACAGATGTTTAAATACAACTCTAACAGTAGAACCAAATGCATCGTGTCTCACAAGTGTGGTGGCTGCCATCTGACCACCCTGGGTGTGGACCTCATCCCCCAGCACAGAGATGTGGTACCATTACATCAATTTAACCCATGGGACAGAGAAAACAGTCCTTACTGCTCTAGATGCTAAAGGAGTGTGAGTCTTAGGGAGAAATAACAGGAGTAAAGACTCCCCTAGGAAGGACAGAGCTGAAAAGGAAGCTCAGGCTCATGAGTGTTTATTTCACATCAGCGAATAATAAAGAAAAGCCCCAATTTGTGTGCATGCACTGTAGTAGAAGCAGGAATCAGCATGGACCTAGAGGCAAATCTGGCCACAACTATGAAGAGATTTTAAAGCACACAGGCTCATGTGTTCCCAGACTCCAGCTGGAGATCTGCCTGGCAGAAGAGCCTGTCAGGGCTGTGCAGAATTATTTCCTTACAGTTTTGCATTACAACCCAGCAGGTCTTTAACGCTGGGATTTCAACAACGTTATCTGGTGAGGAAAAGAAAGTGCAAAGTTCAAACAGGCTCGAATATCACAGATGATTTATGCTCTGCTTGCCAAAATTCTCCCTCCAGAAGGCAGCAGCAAGTTTGGAAGGGTTTGGAAGTGGGGACAAAGGCTCATCTGTGCATCTTGTCACTGTGAAACCTGCTATTACCTGCCTGCCCAGGGTGTTATCATTGCTGGCTTAGGGAACATGCCTGGACTGCACAAGAAGCATGAACTGCATTAATTCTGCCCAGCACCTGGGTGTTCAATACTCCTCAGTGCTAATATTTACTGTGCATAATTGCATCACAGCCTTGGACATGAGACACTTCAGCAGCTGTGCAGGGGATAGTTGGAGACACAGCTCCTTAGGGCAGGGAGGAGTTCTGAGGTTGAAGGACATGCATTTTAGAACAGATGGGTCAGGACACAAATCGTTTCACCATAAACTGTCATCAGATTTAAGAGATGGAGGGGAGTTCATCCACCTCTTACAGGTTTTAAAGGATCTCTAAAGATTTATTTGATGTTGAAATGGCATTAACTATTTCTTTGTAGCTCTCATGACTTCTTGTTTTTTTCCCTTGCTTTTTGTATTTTTTTCTCTTAAAGAAGTGTACATTTTGAACCCTGAGTCATTGCAAGAGGTGGAGCTTGTGGAAAGCCTGGAGCTGAGGAGTGACAGAAACCAGTGGGAGCCCTGCTGGGGAATGCATGTGACGATGCCATTATTCTCTCCTGTCTCCATCAGCTCGGGCTGTGGGATCTGCTCCTCCCACCAAGGATTTTGGCTGAAATCCCAGACACGGGTAGTTGCCATGGGGGGTCTGTCCCAGCCCATTCTCACGCTGCTTTTGGCAGGGCCCACCTGAGTTCTCATCAGAGATGACTCTGCTGTGCTGCAAAACCCTCAGAGAGATGAGTAGCATCATTTATTCTATTTTTTTCCCCGTGAATTCCAACAAAAATGCTTTGCCTGCAGCAGTGCATGGCACACCTTCACCTCTCTCCAGCATCCAGGAAGATGCCTGACCCTGCACAGAGCAGGATCCCAGGTGCTGGTGGACTCAAGGGCATTGCCAATCCTGCCCCCAGTGCCTGCCTCATCCTGCCCACCTTCCCAGTGCCATTGGCCCCTTTGCAGGCAGGTGCCCGACACGATGCTCAGCTGCAAGCTGTGCACTGAGTCTTTTTTCCCTCTCGCTGTAGGCAGCATAATTTAATAAGCAAACTGATGTTTTGGAGGCTACAGAGTCATCAGAGGGAGAGTAGTAGCAAGGAGAGGGAAGTGTCATGCCAGAGAACAGCTTTCACTGCGTGATGTGAGGCAGGGAAAGCTTCCAGAGGAAAAATGCCACTCCCAGCTAAAAATAAAGTCAGCCCAGGAAGCCTAAACCCAACAGCTTGTCTGCTGCTCACTGAAACAGCACTTGCTGAGAGAGAAGATATTGATCAGCTTCCGAACGAAGGCAACAGAATGCCTTCTGCATTTGAATACGTTTCATATTTACCAGTGGTGGAGCACACACTGTGAGGGCTTGGCTGTTTTGACAGCAGGATGAGATCTTTTCATGCCAGTGGCAGAGTTGAAATCTCAAGATGACACCGAGCTGAAGGGAAGGATTTCCTGCTCGAGTGATGGAGGATTTCAGTTCAGAAATCTGAGTTCTGCTCCACGGGCACCTACAGGGGTTGGGTGCTGGTGCTTGACTCCCCCACTGAATTTGGTGCAGGGTTTCCCTCTATCCCCTTGCCTCAACTGCAAACAAAGCTAAGATTTGCCTAGCTGGGTGTCTGGGAGGCTACAGGGTGTCCTGCTTACAAAAAGAACTTTGCTCTGAAGGCATTACAACCTGCTTTCAGTGCACAGAAATTACTGAAGTAGTGACAGCATCACTCTTTCTCAGACTTCTGAGGAATAGTGACTATCTCACTCTTCATAAATGCCACTCAAGGGACAAAAACCTCTGAGAGAGGTTTATTATGCAAACAAGTCAAAAATAGCTGGTTACACATTGCACTGGAATGAATACATGACCAAAAGCATTCCGAGGACCTGCCTGTCACTTAGCAGCCACTCAAAGCTGTGTCCTCAAAGCTTCTGGAGCCATCAGCAGTTCCCACATGGCTCTCCACTCATTTGTGAGCTGTATGAACTCCATGCAGTGTGACATTCTGTGCACACCTGCATGGACTGCCTGTAATGACACTCACGACACTGAGAGGCCACACGTGGAGGACAAAGTGACAAGAAGGAGATAGGAGACCCCGTCATACCTGCGGAAAGGACAGACCTTTCTTTTATATTTAACAGCTTCTGTGCAATATTCTCAGCCCATTTTATCCCAGCAAGGCCCTTAAAGAAGATCACTGGTGTGGTGGAAACCAGCACCATAAAATTCACCAGACACAATGCATCTGTTTCAGGGAGCTCCCTTTGAGAGAGCAGGGGAGGCTCCTTTAAGATTCCTGCTAAGCCATTCTCAGAAACACAGACATTTCCTAGGGCCAAAGAGGTTCCTGGTGCCAAAGGTGGAGGGAAGCCTTTGTCATAATAATCTCAGTGATTTTTGCAGCCCCCCAGATTCCCCAGCAGGTTTGATGCCTGCTGGAGTTGGAGCGATGGGGAGAGAAAAGCTTAACACTCATGGCACTGTTCCCCACATTCAAAGGCTCCCCGAGGAAACTGCCAGGAAAGCAAATATGGTTTTAAGCGGGGATGTCTCCAGAGACACAGGGATCTTTCTAGTGGAGGTTCTGAATGCAGTTGTGAGTCTCAGAAATCCTGATAAGAAAGTTCCTGCTGAGATGTTCTGTTGAAGTTAAAATGTCTTTGCGGAGCCACGGGAAATCAGCAAATAAAATGTGCATTAGAGACTCACCATGCACATTTTCAAGTCTTTGGAGAATTATATTACATGCAGAAGAGGAAGAAGAATTTATGGAGATTTACAGAACGGGTAAACATATTTATTTTGATTATGAATATCATACCCATGTATGTTGTACACGAGTACTGGTCCATGCATTAAGCTCTGAGGGTTTTGCTGTGTTTTTCCTGGCTGATAATAAAAAGCAAGACACTTGCTGCATTGATTTGTGACCCCAGCCCCTTTGTCCAGCCATGACATTTGCTCCTGCTTTCAGCTGTGACTCAGATATTTCCAAAGCACGAGGTCTTTCAGATCCCAGAACGTACCTTTAACCCATGTCTAATTTTAATGAGTCAGAAGTGGAACAGGGAACAGAAAAATAAGGTGATGTGTCCACTTGTATGTGTGCTGGTTTTATCTACTGTCATCAAAAACATAAAAGGGGGAAAGAAAAGGGAGAGATTTTACTTTTTAAGAATGTGTAAAAACACCTTAATGCTCTGTTCATACAAGGAAAAACTGACACAGCTTCCAGGGCTGTGGGCTGGGTAGACAAAACCAGATGGATGGAATCATAGAGTCATTGGGACTGGAAAAGACCTCCAAGACCATCAAGTCCAACTAAGCCTGGGAGAAACCTCAAATCCCTGGTCACAGGGAATTCATGTAAACAGGAAACAGTGAGCAACTTGGTAATCATAAAGGTATAAAAAACCCTTTGGCCTGGCCCTGATCTATATAATGACACATTGATATGGTCCAGATAAGGCAGTGAGTTTGCTCTGATCTAACCCCCTGATTAATACAGTTAGCAGGACACAGGGCTCAATAAAGGCAGGGAGTGGGAAGGAGATAAGCAAGGGCACAGCCAGATGTTTGTTCAGGTGTTGTTAGCATGACAAACATTTTACACCTGCAGTCTTCTTTTGCTTTTAATAAACTCTGTCCCATCCACACCACAAAACTCCTCAGCACTGTAGGGCTGACACCTGGGAGATGCTGAGCTGCCTCCAGTCCCACTGACTGACGGGAGCCCTGGGCAATAAGGATCCCTCAAAATTAGACTAGTGGCTTTTACGCTTCTTTACATTTTGTTTTCAGGGGATTTCCTGAAATGGAAACATTATCTTATTAATTCTTCAGCCATAACAATCCTGGAGCAGATTTTAGGCTGATTAAAAATAATGCAGTATGTCAGGCAGCGCCTAGCAAACATACAACTAACTCTATCTAAAAGAACTAACTTGCCAAAAAAAACCCCCCGATTTCTTAGTTTCTTTATGTACTTCAGAGTCACTTAGTATAATGATAATGGTAAAATTCTAACTTACTCGGCTTTTCTTTTTTATTATTTTTAATAGTAGTATCAATGCAAAAGACTGTAGTTGACAAGAACTGAAAATTGGACCACAATAAATACCCTGTGTCTCTGTGAGACCCAGAGCTGCTGTGGAACTCTTCCCAAAGCCCACCTGAAACCTTTTCAGACTTCAAGGCAGGGTGGCCCCCACTTGCTTCTCCGTTCTAGGGAGAAGAAAGAAGCAGGGAGAGATGTTTAACCCTGGCTCACTGAGGCTGCAAGAGATCCCAAAGACAAAAGATGTGTCTGCCAGCAACCTGGGTTTAGTTCAGATAGCCTGTAGGATGGGATCATGGATGGCTTATTTATGGGATTGCTTCCCATCACCATTTCTTTCTCCCTGACAGAGAAACTGTGTGAGGTCTGGCAAATCTGTGGAACAGACTGACAGTCCCCTGGCAGACAGCAGCAGCAGAAACACTCCATAAAAAGCTTTCAGAAAGGATTAGAGGAAGACTAATTTGCAATCTTAAAATGCAAGAAGGTTTAGGTTCGCACTATCCCCCTTGTCAATCCCATCTTTGTATTTTGAGTAAGTTCAGTGGAATCCTGTCCCTGGTGCTGACAGGAAGATTCCCACTGATTTCAGTGGGGATATCCAGTGTCTCCCTCTTCATACTCAGATTTGTATCTGATGGACTTGCAGCCAGTATGACTGAAAACTGAGGGCTGGGAAATCAGAGGGGTCAGTCTGGTGTAACATTCCTACTCAGCTCAGGATGTGGCTTTGCCTTCCTTGATCCCCTTTTGTGGCTTCACAAAAATCCTGGCAAAACTGACCACAAAAATGAAAGGGTGTGAAGAAGCAATTTGAACTCCAACATCTGCTGCAGCTTTCAGCAAGATGTTTGCAAAAAAAACTCAGGGCAGCATCTGATTTCCCTCCCCTCCCACCCAAGAGGCTGCCTTTGCTCTGCACCCCACACAGGACACTGACCCGGAAAATTCATCCTGATGTCCCCAGCGGTGGCCCCATAGGAGCAGTGGTCCTTGCAAGCACTGGGGATGTGCCTGAACACCTCTGTGTTGACGGTATGGAGGTGAACAGTGTGTATCCCTGTTTTCCATGCTCAGGAGATCAGCTGCAAAACACAGGGTGTATCCCTGTTTTCCATGCTCAGGAGATCAGCCTCACAGGGACTCTTGTCTGCACATCACTCACCGTGCAGTCGTGCCCATGGATCCAGTTAAGATCTGGCCTTTCATATTGGCTCTTATTCAGTTGTATAATTTCTCCTAAACAAAGCCACCCATGCTGCTGGGGGGAGGAAAAGCAAAGTGAGCTTTTACTCTGGAGAGAGAGAGATAGATAGATAGATAGATAGATAGATAGATAGATAGATAGATAGATAGATAGATAGATAGAAGACAGAATGGGATTCCCCACTGAGCTGTAAAAATGGCCAGAGGCCCTGACCAGAAGAGATCACCTCTTTGCTTCCCAAACCTCCTGGAAAAATGACCACCTGGTTTCACCAGTCTCTTTCTTGGACATTGAGATGAGATGGAAGAATTTGGGCAGGTCAGGTACTGATGTTTTCACCATAGGTTGTCATGACATTAAACTCTGCAGTTCAGGCCCCTTTTCCACCTAGCTTTGCAAGTGTGTGTGTGTCTGAGAGAGGGGTGTGTTTGCACGTGTTCAGCAAACAGACAGCTTTAATTCACCTATTTCCATATTGATCCTGGCACAGGCTGCAATGGCCAGGCACACCCTCCAGCTGCAGTGGATGTGAATGGCTCACAGCAGAGTTGCTAAGCTGGATACTGCCCCAGTGCAGGAAAGCAGTGGCTGAGTGTTATCCAGAGGGCAAAGATGCAGTAGGAGGTGCTGAGCACCTTCATGGGACATGTGGTTCTGCTTTGGGTCACTGGGGTGGGCAATGGGGCAGCAGCACCCACCTTCTGCAGATCAAGCCCTTTGGTACCAGCTTAGGGTGACTGAGATCATGCAAAGTCTATTTTCAGGGGAAAATGGAAATATCTGGACCAGGATCCACCTCCTCAAAGCAAGCATCACGGAGTGATCCTGATAGAACACAGCATCCCAGCAGGAGACAGGACATTTACAGCCTCTGTAAATTTACATGTGCTTTACAGCCACATGCCTTTGCAGAACTTCTCCACCGAAGTGAGGGTGAGGAGCAGATCTCCATAATTGTGTTTCTATACAGTAAGAGGACATTCTTCAAGTGGTGCAATCAGGTGGCAGCTCAAAAGAACACGTACAAAGGAAATAAGTAATCTTCCCAGTGTTTGCATTCATTACACTGAGTAACTCTGTGCTGGGCACTTCTCACACCTAAGTTTTGAAGGGCAAACACAGTTTGACTGGGTTTGTTCTAGAGGAAGAAAGAAAAGAATGGCTCACAGCAGAAAAACAAACCTTAAGCCTCAGCTGAGATCTAAAATTAGGTTTCAAAGTGGAAAAAGAGTGTAAGGATCCAAGCAATTATTTGCCTCCATTTATTGTTGTTTGCCTCTGTCTTTCCAAGTCTCAGGCCATTCTGGAAGTAGAAATATTAGGAAACATATCTTTAAAAAGTTTATTGAGTTTATTAAGAAGACTCAGTTCAACTGCAAATTTCAAGTCCCTGGTATAAAAATTAGTCAAATCAGAATAAAAGTTGACTGAATCTTTTTTTTTTTTAAACCAGGAGATGGACTAGCCCTACTGTGAATTTCAGATCTAGGGACATATTTTCTACACTGTCAGTGTGTTGGCTTTGCAATCAAAGTTCACTGCAGCTTATTACTGAAACAGAATGGGCATGAAGTTCTGACCTGGGTCAGCAGGTTAAATTCCTTTTCAAGGGCTACAAAGTCCTCGAGGGATCTTGGCAGCCTGGGATACCAGGGCTCTGCATCTCATTCTTCTGATTCTCTGCTAGTTTTGTCCAAAGCCATTTCCCCTTCAGCTTCTGCAGTGGGGCAGCCACACAGCCCATGCAGTTACTGGCAGCAAGAGCAGACCTGCTTTTGATAGATCCTCTCTGGGTGAGATGAAAGGGAGGGAATGCTCACCAGGTGATTCTGTCATGATCATCCAGCTGCCACCATCGTCTGGGCCATTGCACTGGACTTCCCACACTCAACAGGGAGCACCAGCAGTTTTTCCCATGTCTAATCTGTGACTCACATGCAATGAGTCACTCCTAACAAATAAAGTTCTTCAATGGCAGCAACACCAGCCCGTTACTCCCCTGAGCACAGCAGCAAGATAGTGAAGCCAGCCTAATTGCCTCTTCCCCAAGTAATGATCATTCATTGGGTTTGAAATGACTCACAGCCAGCCTTTGATCAGCAGCAGTCCTGCACACACTGCCTTCCTCAGAGCTGTGCAAAGGGCTTGGCTGGCTTGTGAGGCTCTTACCCCAGCAGGTGCAGTGGGGTTTGGAGGGGTGAGTGATGGGGACGTGGGCTGTCCCCTTCAAAAGGCAGCAGTGGAGCTTAAGATCACTGCTGGTGGGACACAGGTAGCATGGCCAGCATCAAAGGCCCCCTTCCTTCATCATGGTTAGTAACTCCACGTGTCTGTGAGCTTCATTTTTCAAGTCATTCATGAAGAAGGTAAATAAAGGCACTATCACACGCCACTTGCACCAATCCCCAACATCCCTATCCCAACCAAACTTCACGAAGGTCAGTGAGGAGAAACAGGCCTGAACACGAGGGAAAACTAGAGGACTAGGGAGGGAGGAAAGCTTCATTTGCTACAGGATAAGTCCTTCCCTACAGCAGTGTCCCTCTGTGATTTAAGGAAGGATGCTGATGCTCAACACATTACATAGCTGCCTTTTCACCATGAAAAGGGCAGCATTGGAGGGGGTCCTTATGGAGGGGTTCCCATGCAGAAGTCCAGGGCTGCATCCTGCTGTACCTCCAAGAGGAGCAGAGCTCAAGGTTACCCTGCAGCCTTGCTGCAGAGGGGAATTTGGGACATGACTCAGGGATTCTGCATCAGCCAGCCCTCTCCTCCACTCTGCCCCAAGCAGCATCTTCAGTTTCCAGAGCCTCTGAGCGGGTGCCCAGCGAGCCCAGGACTGAAAGAGTGCAGGAAGGAAGAGCTGGAACACAGCAGGGGAGAGGAACACGTGCTGTAGTTCTGCAGCCCCCAGGGCTCCCCTGTAACACAGGGCCCACACACACAAAATAGGCTGGGAGAAGAGTAGGTCTCAGTGACCAGGAGATTGCAGGTAAGACCATCTCTGTAAATAACAGCAAACCCAGCTTTTTCAAGGGGGGAATAATTTGATGCTCGGACTGAGCAGGAAGCATTTAACTTCACAGCATATTTGCATTAGTGCCAACCTCCCCAGTAGCAAAGAATGCAACACTATAGGGCAATATTTACCCTCTGAAAGTAGAAACATATTTATAGGCTAAGGCAGAGCCATGACTTTTAAGGAACCATTCAACCAATGTTAAATCCAGCTTTTTCTGCTGCAAAACACTTCACTAATTATTTTGTAAACTTAAGTTTTACACTTCCTAGCTGAAAGAAATATTGTTTCTTTGTCTCATCTGTCTCCCTAAGTTTGGAAGAGGCTGCTGAGAAAGTCCTGGGACAAACGTTTCAAGGTGCAGGTATGACACTTGTGTTCCTTCCAAAGTCCTGGCTCCACACACCTTCACAGAACAAGCTCAGCTGTCTATGGAGAAAATTATATTTCTTCCTCTTAGTCTCAGAGAAAGCTTTAAAAGTGCTGGCACCAAAAGCTCGAGAATTAGAAGGCAAATGGAAACATGACTAATCACATTGTTTTTGAAAGCATATAGTAGGTGTTAATCCTCGAAGGTGAATTTGATCCTATGGGTTTTAACACTGCTATGGATGGCAGTGCTTCAGCAGGACTGGACAGCAACAGGGGCTGCACATTAATAATAATAATAACAATAATAAAGAGCACACATGATTTTCAGCTGTAGCACAAAGTGCAGGGAAACAGAATAAAACAGATACCGAGACAGGGATGAGACAGAGGACAAGCCACACTCTCTATTATTAATACATTTGGTTAATTCAGCAAATGTGTTGGGTTTGTGGGTTTGTCCCTAATGAGAAATCAGCGGCCACCAGATTTTTAATTCTGTGCATCAGAGCCCTCACTGCCATCCAGAAGAGGGGACAGTGGTGGTGTTCTGTCTGCAGGGTGAACTGAGGGGGAAAAAGCACAGCCTCAGAGAAGGGCAGGAAAACCTCTTGGAAGCTTTGAAAACCACTGTTTGCACTGGATGAACTACAGAGACATTTAGGCATCATGAAAAGCTGGGATGGATGAAGGTTCAAGCACTGGTGGAGGGAATAGGTTGGAAAGAGGGCAAACAGAAAATAGGAAGTGGTCAGGCAAAAGAAAAATAAAAAAAGAGAGGGAGAGGGTGAGGGAGGATCATGCCACTAACAGGAAAATGTAACTGGATCTGGAAAACATCATCAGTGTACAACCACAGTCTCAATCATTCTCATTTACTTTAGCATTTTGTTTATTGCCCCATCACAGTTGCTGTCCTGTTCAAAAACTTAGCAGTTCCTGTAAAAAACATGCTCAGGCAGACTGCCAGGGTTTGGTTGGGGTTTCTTTTTTAACTAGGAAACTCGAATTTGGGTCGAGACTGCCTGGAGAGCAGCATTTCAGAAAGCACTCCTTTTTCCTCCCTGGTCCTTCCCTATCCCCTGCTCTGCCCACTTGATGGGCTCTGCATCGTGGCACCTCCCAGAAAGATGCTAACTCAGGTTGGGTTTGATCTTTTACATTTCTGCTCAATCAATTTTGTTCTGGGAGAGAAACAAAAATAAAGAGGGAAATGAACGCGAAGATCCCTGCAAGCTGAAGGATTATCTCAGGGGTCACAGAAAGATCAACACTGACTTTGTCCAAGCCCACAGTCTGGGCATACACCAGCACTACAACATTTAATTCTCCACCAGCCACACAGGCTCTTCTGGGCTCTCCCTTCCCCCAAACTCTCCTAAGAAACTGAGTATAATAAATTTATGCTCTGTCTGGGCAAAGATCAGCCTCCGGATTCACACCATTAAATGGTAAAGTCTAAGAAATTAAACTTTGTTCCCTGGGAGCTTGTTCTGCCCTGTGTCTCTCTGCTGTTCCCAAAAGGGCAAGTTCAAAAAAGGTAGAAAAAAACAGTACAGTGAGCTCAGCTGCATTTCTCTGGTCCAGATGCTGTCCTGAAAGACCCAGGCAGACCTGACTTCCCAACACCCAGAGCACTCCCACCCCAATGATGCTTCAGGCACCCCAGTGGGGGAACTGCTGGAGGAGGACCAGGAAAATTGGTGTCACAGACCAGGCTCCCTCACCCATTGCTTCAGCCCAGTCCTCAGGCTTTTCCTTCCTCCAGAACGAGCTGCCTTTGCAGCCTGGTTTAGCCAAGCTGCCTCTGCAGGTCACATTAAGACAGAGAGCAGAGAGGGGCTGCCTTTGCTCTCCCAGGGGGTCTCCAGGCATGCAGCAGGCTGAGATTAACCCACATGACCCTGTGTTCCCAGGAGATGTGAGTCAGAGTGAGTCAGCTCCCACGAGACCGCCCTTTCCTCTCCCTGCTGCACAAGAAGCTGTATTATTGATGGCAAGCTTAATGAGAAGGTGGGAACAGCGATGGAGAACAATCACGCTCCACAGGCTTCAGTGCTCAGAAACACCCCATGTCACCTTCCTCTCTGCACCCACACGTGTTGTGTGCCCCAAAGAGATATCTGGTCAGGGTTGGCTCTCCTGAAAGCTGCCCCTCCAAGGAGAGAGGTTTATTCCCTGCACAGCATGACCAGCTTTCCCCTTTCCCACCAGAAAGCAAACCAAGACCCTCCAGGACAGGACCTGCCACTTATGGAGTCCCAGCATCATCCCAGGTTGTTCTCCCTCCCAGACAAGGAGGGGAAAAATCACCCAGGCCAGGCTGCAAAGAAACACACACTATCAGGTATTGACTTTGCTGCAGTTCATGGGAAGAGGTGAACCCACAGGAATGGATTAGGCTAATAAGGAGCACAGCAGCTTGACCTCAGATCCACACACACCCCACAGATGGGTTTTTGTGAGGAGGGGAGAGAGCTTGATCTGTGTTTTTTAAGGCTATATTTCTGCCCTGGTTTAGCCTTGGGAAGAAAAGGCAGCTAGTTCAGTGTCTGTGAGCCTGTGGAGTAAATTTGGGTGGAAAGATGGAGAAATTGCTGTTAATGTCCCTGCCTGGGTTTTCCAGCCAGCCCAGCAGATTTTCCTTGTGGTGGCTGCTATTGTGAACTGCAGCCTTTTCCTTCGGAAAGGTGGTAGTTTAGGTTGGAATTAGACAGAAGGCACCTGCCAAGCCCAACATGCCTTGGAGACAAACACAGCTCTGTGTGTGGAAGGTTCCTGAGTGCTGGGGCTGTGCAAAGGCCAGCCCAGCTATAGGAAACATCAGGGAGAGGACTTGGCTGCCTCAAAATGCAACTGCTTCTTGTAATGTAGACATAAACTTTGCAAGGAGGGGTTGCTGGAAGGGCAGAGAGAAATGTGAAATACAGGCCTTGCTGGTTTTTTTTATTATTATTTATTATTATTATTGTTTTTGCAAGAGTTCATTCACAGTTCCCTGAAGCTGCACACAGGCATTGCTCTGTGCACTGGCTGTCCCTGTGCCAGGAGCTCTCAGCCCCAAGTCCTGCAGGTTTCAGCCCTTTCCAGCAGTCCCACCACGTGTCCTAGACTTGGACCCCATCTCACTGTGTCCCTGTCCCCACCATGCTGCATCCCCAGCAAGGAGCAGTGGAGAACATCTGGCCCCCATACACTCTCCACGATCTCTGAACTGCCACTGGGGAAAAATCAAACCATCCTGGGCAAGCCCCTGGTACAGGAGTTTGGGGCCAAACCTTCAAAGGTCAGTTTGAGCAGGACCAATTCCTCCCTTCATGTTTCAGTACCCTACACAGACACACAACACGGGGCTCCCCAAAATGTGATGCCAGAAGAAAGAGCAGAAACCATGGGCGATGACCTGCATGTCTTTTTGAGGGTCCCTTACACTTTAGGCCTCCAGAACCAGCACCACAAGGGTCTGATCAACCAAAATGAATGTAAAAGCTCCTTGTGAGGCAGGAAAAGATGAAGCTGAAAGGAAGACTTTTCAAGACTGGTGCAGGAACTAACCCTACAGTGTGGAGAGAGGGATGGAGTGAGAAAAGATGTTCTGACAATCTTCTGCATGGAGCAGTTTTCCAGGAAGACAATGACAGCTTTGTCTCCTTATTCTCACTCCCGGGACTGTGTTAACAAGCTCAGCCCTAAACCCTCCAACATTCTCTGTGTGAGCAGATCACCACTCCCTGGATCTCAGAGACCCTCCTGGGGCTGGGCAGGGGACAGCTCATGGCCAGAAGGGGCAGAGAGGCTGGGAAGGGAAAGAAAGGGGAAAGAGATGTGGAAACATTGGACAAAGTGCAGCTGAGGCTGTTCCCATTTGGATGGCATAAAGGTAACCATGTATAGACACCTGATGAAATGTGAAAGTGATGGAGCTGAACTCCTTTTGACAAACTAGCCTGACCTTTGAGAAGTCTGACTCAGAGAAAGTGAGACTTCCCATGGAAATCATCCATGTCTAGAAGAGTTTCCTTAGGTCCTTGCCTGCACCTGGTCTTGACTGACTGGTCTCACTTGTTCTCCTTCTCATGGTTTTGTCTGGAAAAACATCAGAGCAGCTTCACAGTCTGAGCACTGCTCTGCCCAGCTCCAAGCAGGAATGGGGTGGATTGGTTTTTTTCATCCCAGCTGAGTGCCCCAGCTGTTGGATAGGGTTTTTTTCTCCATGACATACCTCCTTCATTTTCTTTCCCTACCATCCAGCACTCGAGCAACTCATCTGATTTTTCTTATTTTCTCTGCCCCTACTACTCACTCTCAGTCCAGTAGATCCAGCTGAATTATTCACTGAAACCATTATCATTAATCGAGCCTATTTGCTGAGCCAACCCTGATGGGTGAATATATTTTTCATTCCTAAGGATTTGCCAAAATAGCCTGGGTGAGCCATTCAGCCTGGGGCCATTCATAGTAGCTATTTGTGTTCCTTTCCATTAAAACCAATCTCTTCTGTAATGGCCAGTATGAGCCCTGTGCAGTGTTGAAACCCCACTCTGGTGCTGTTTTGAGCACCCTGATGCTGGGCATGATCCCCTAAATGGTTTCTGGCTTTCTGTGCAGCCTTTGTGTGCTGCCAGGATGGCACAACACAGCTTGGCAGAGTGCAGCACTGATTCCTGGAGGAGGACCTGTAACTCCCCAAATCCATGCCTTTCCCCTCTATAAATATTACTCTTTTTTTTATTCTCTCCAGCCATAGCTTTTCCTGGCTATGGACACCAGAGTTACGTGGATTTTCTGTTTGCTTCTTCAAAAGTGCACATGCACAAGGGTGGAGAAAATGCACCAAATGCCAAAGATTATATTTTTCCAAGTGTTGCAGTAGGTTCTATGGTTACGGTCACAGAGAGCAGAGGAAATGCAAACACTCAGCAAAGCAGCCACAGGAGCTGGAACTGAACCTCTCTGCATCAGACTGGGGTGTATTTAACAGGGAATCTGCTTGAAAATATAACCTGAGCACAGTGTTGAAGCCTAATCTGTTGGAAGGGTAATTTCTGGTGGTGGCTGCTTCAAAACTACACATTGTGCTGTTTCCTTATTTCCATTTCCTAAACCCTGGTAAGAATGTGCAGCATCCTCAGATATGCAGAGCCCTTTACAGTCACCACCTAGCTAACAATGAACTATGTGGTTCATATAAATTAGGCTGTTAACTAGGCATGCATATTGCAATTTTAAGGACTCACCCCTACACCAGATTAGCACTAAAGCCACATCTCCCCTGCATGTACACTCACATATCTCCCCTGCATGTACACTCACATATCTCCCCTGCATGTACACTCACATCTCCCCCTGGTATCTTTTCCAATTTTCTGCTACTGTCATCCCTGGATCAGGCAGCCTGTCCCTGACCATCTCCTTCTACCACCCTTTAATTACAGAGTGCTAATCAGCCTCACGTACAGCAATGCTGGCAGGATGCACACAGGGCAGGTGCTGACCCACTTGCAGTTCACACTGATTTATTTTCTGCCCATACTTTGATGGTGTGATAACTTTGCCTGGCCAGAGAGGACTCTTCTTTCACTGTGCCTCTGTCAGGGCTGTAGAGCAAGCAATAAAAACACTGTGTTTCAAGACATCAGCTTTCAGGTATGCTGCCTGTAAATTTTTTAGTCTCTGATAATGAGTTTTTGCAAACAGGTGATAAAATACAATTGCTCCCCCATTTTAGGCAAGAACAATGCATGCTAAAACCGCCTGAGAAGGAAAAATGTATTGTTTCCACAGCTTGATATATTCATAGTTTTACACCTACACGTTGCACTAAATGAGTTGCCATCAATCAGCCAGGAAATGCTTTAGGTCTGTGAAGACTGCCATGGTTTAGAGAACCAAAGGATGTGCTGCAGAGCCCTTCATCATAAGGATGGGGACACTGCTCTGGGAAATGGTTGTTTCCAAAGATAAAGCCTCATGGATCAAAATGCAGCCCAAGAAAAACCAGAGAAATGATCCTGGTGCTGTGAAATGGCCCTGGACCAGCTCCCAGAAACACATCATTAATAAAGGCATGGCATGAAGCCTTTATTTGCTGCACTGCATGGTGGTTCCCCACCTTCCTCTCTCTCTACCCCCATGTGGGCACAAGCAGTGATTCTGCCCAGGTTGAAAGACAATTATGCATTGTGTGGAGACTCATAACCAAAGGGAGAAGTCTACTACAGGACCTACTTTTTTTAATAAATAAGCCTGTCTTGAAATTAATAGTTGCTGGAGTTTGATGTCCAGAACTCATATTTGCATGAACATTATTCCACAGAATTTTACTTAAAACTTGGATGTTAATGCACAATGAATCTTGCATTGATTCTGCAGCAGAGGCTGCACCAGGAGCAAGGTGAGCACACCAGGGCAGTGGAAGGAATGGCATAAACACCATCACCTTTCCCCTGCCTTTCTTGCAATCAGGTCCCAAGGGTCACAGAATGGTTTGGGTTGGAATGAACCTTTAAAGGTTCTGCAATGAGTCGGGACATCTTCAAACATCAGATTGTTCAGCAGGTCCATGTCTTCCCTGTCCTGAGGAGACCAGCACTCCTGCTGACATGCTGGTTACAGCATGCTGAGCAAGTACTGCTAGGAAAAAAAAATGACAAAAAAAGGAATATGACATGGCCCTCTCTAGGCATGGCTTTGATGTAAATGTGAATCAAAGAAAGCTCGTGGAGCCTGATAGACTGAATACAGGAACACAAAGCAAAGTAGTCAGCTTTGAATGGACATGGAACAAGCAGAGAAGACTGGCAATGACACAGATTTCCTGTCCTCTGCTGGTGTTGTACATCCACTCCCACTTAAAACACAGGATTCTCAAGGAAGAGATCCCAGGGATACACGACAATCATGCAACCACCTCCCCAGGCTCCCTGCACCAGTCCTGCCTCCCACCATGCAGTGTGATGAACCCCAGCACACTCCTGCCCCATATCCACAGATGTTTCCAGATGTGTGCAGTGGGGCCAGGGATGAGCAGGGCCAGGGGAAGGGGCCAGCAGCTGCTGGCAGGAACAGATGGGCTCAGCCCTCCCATGGCAGCTGCAGTTGTGTCTGTTTAGAAATTGCTCTGTGGTGCCAATTTTCGTTAAGCAAAGCACCGAGTACTGGTGTGGTGGAAACTACATCTCATCATAACCTCCACAAACTGGATCTTGAATGGCAACCTGGTGATTAAATGAAACTCTATTAGCCTGGGTCTATTTTCGAGTCAGGTCTTCAGCATTTTCTCATTTTCACAGCCGAGCAATTTTCATGCACACCCTCTCCCCGCACTGCAAATGTGCAGGAAGCTGAGCCCAGCAGAGTAACACAGGGGAAAGTTGCAGGATTTAAAGCAGGCAGAGGATCCGTGGAGTTGTCCCTGTCCCTGGCTCTCTGCAGCAGTCCTGCCTGGGGACCAGAGCCCAGCTTTGTTAAAGGGTAGGGTCAGATGACTGCACTGTCAGAAATTGCTATGCTTTCCACTGAGATGTGGTATCAGTGCACACTGGTCACCTTGGAAAAAGAATTACTTGAAAGAGGTTATTCTCACAGGAAAAAACTCACCTTGCTGCCCGCTCTCACTGCTCACTTCTAGGCAGTGATCTGCAACCAACTGCAGGAGCAGCAGGGGAGGGGGAAGGAAGGGAATTGAATGCTTAAACACTTGGCTGCATATTATAAAATATTTTACATGTAAAATAGGTTAAGGAACATCGTGAGGAGGAGGGAATACGGAACAGCTGGTTCATGATTACTGCTACGGGTCTGACATGCATTCATGATAAAGTCAGAACACACAGGAAAACTGCATCTTAAGGGAGAAGAAGAAAGCTCACATCAGATTCTTGGGCACCCGAGAGTTTGAAGCCTTGAAAAGAATTCTGATTAACCTGAATGACAGCATTCAGAGCACCAGGAGAGCTCAGTGAGGCAAATCACCCTGAACTAAAATTAGCAGCATCTGAAATTCAGCCGTCTGCTTGGCATCTACACATGCTGCTTCCCTGGCCCCAGCCCCATCACCTCCCTCAGCTCTCCCAGTGCCATCAGCTCGTGGCTTTGGGAAGCACTGCTGAGTGGGTGGCTGCTGTTCACATGCAGCCTGCACCTGGATTCCAACTGTTAGACACCCACTGGGGGGTTTTCCCAATATTTCCTCCAATATTTATTTGCTGATTATTTTCCAGGCAGCTGGATTTCCAGGTGTAAAAGTGGGGGCTGTACGCCAGAGGAAGGATGGAAGAAGACTGGATATAAGAGAACGATATCATAGGTATAGAAATACACTGAAATCCCCCAGGGCTCAGAATGGGCATGAACCATGTTCTGAGGAAAGCAAGAAGGGGTTTTCCATGGCCCAAAGCCTATGGGCCAGTAAGACAAGAGTGAAGGTCTGTTTCTAGGGGACTTGGCAGGGAGAATGAGTGTGGAAATAAATGTTCATTGCTCTGCCCTGGCTCCTGTGTGTTCACTGTGTCTGTGCACAGAGTACACTTGCTCTCACTCACCCTAAACATCTCTTCAGCTCCAGGCTCACTAGTTCCCTTTCCTGCCTGCAATCCCACATGCACAAGGTCAAGCTCTGAGCCACACTTAAGCACTTCACTGCCCTTGCCAGGCCCATGTTCTTGCTGCCAGGATCTGGAAGAACCAGTGTGACTGTGCCTACAGATTCACTTGTTTACAGTAATCCCAAAGCCAGCTCAAGCTGGAAACTTTGAGCCCAATCCATGGCTTAGCTAAGAGTTAGCAGGGTAGATGGAAAGTGTTCAGGTGGGAGCATCCAGTGTTTGTCACCTCACAGTGAGGATTAATTCCTCCCAAGGATGATGAAAAGGATGACACAGGGCATTAGACAGTAGCAATGTAGGTTCCCATGAAAAGTCCCTCAAAAATGGATGGACTCCATGATCTCAGAGGTCTTTTCCAAGCTAAATGATTCTATGAGTCCATGATTTTATTAAATACTGGGAAATACTGAATGTGGATGGTCTTTTTTCCTGAAGAAACAGTAGGGTGGGAAAGATCTCTCATGACTCTTATCACAAAATCTTCATATGCACAACTAAATACCAAGAGAGTCTCAGAAGAAATAAAAGCCCCATATTTCTCTGATTAATGTTCCATGATTATTCTGAGCCGTGATTACACTGATGTCAATAATGGACATGAGGAGAAGACTCACCCTTTGCAGAAGACCCCATATCTACCTATTGCAAAGGGCTTTTCACTTGTTTCCATGAGCATTTCACATCAAATACAGCACTGGACTTGCAAGCAGCAAGGAGGATCCCCAGGTGCTGATAAATGAACCAAGGTAAAGCAGGGGGAGGAGAGCACTTTGGAGCACATAAACCTTGGTTCAGAAACAGGCATACAAAGCAGTTTGAGGCATGATCATTCAGGCATTACTCCTGTGTTTTGGCTGCTGAACATTTTGCCTGATAAACAAATGTTGAAGGTTTCTTGGAATGCTTGGAGATGGCTGTTGTTTGCAGGAGATCTCAAGTGCAGCAGGTAGGTACCCATTCCCTCCCTTACTACTCCTCCTCCTCCTCACCTGAGTTTGCACAGAAACCTTCTAGCACTGAGCCAAAACACTCCACGCCAAACTAATGTCCTCTTTTAGAGATGCTGTGGTCACACACTGCTTGCACACCATGTGCTGCTCTGTGGATGCTGGGGACATGGGGAACAAGAAAACAAGGGGGAGGGAGAAAAAGGAAAGGACAGAGGCAGAGAAACAAAGGCTTTGTCATGGCAGTTGTTCCCAGACATGGATTGAGGGATGTTGTTTGCCATTGAGAAGCTGCATCCCAAAGCCTGTCCCTGCAGGAATGTCAGGAAGGTTGTGAAGTCAAACACTTGGGACTTAGGAAATACCAGAACACTTTTTCTTCCACATACATACATGCAATGGAGTGCTGTATTTTTTTACAAGATCCCTGCCTGGTTTTTAGCCCAAGAGGGAGGCAAATGGGAGCAGAATGCAGACCTAAACAGCCACTTTGCATTGCCTAACTCCCAATCAATGGGGTTCACAAACTGCAGGAGCCCTCTTTTACAATTGGTGCCTGTCAGTATGTTGATGCACACATTTTTGCTGCTTTTAGGGAAGGATTGCCAACAGGTTCTTTGCAAATATCCTCTCCAGTGGCAACAGGCCACCCAAGTCCCATGGCAGTGTTAGTTCCCTGCCTGGACCAGCACAAATTTAATAATCAGGAGGAGGTTTTGCCAAAGGCCCTTTGGTGGCTTTCACTGCCTAGGGATAGGAGGTGGATAAGCCATGACTTACAAGTTTTATGTAGACCATTTTCAGCTTTTCCTCTCTGGGCCACACAGACCTTTGCCTGAGGCATTGCTACAGAAACTAAAACAAAAAAAAAGCCAAACTTAATCTGCTCGACAGATTTGTTGGCAAGATATGGATGTTACTGTTAATTCAGTCTGAGTACTTGTTGGACACACTGATGTACATGCATGTTTTTATTTACAGAAGGCTGGCACACCCATGTCTGGCTGGCTTCGTAGCCTTTGTTCCAGAGACCTGGCAAGGCTTCCCGAAAACAGGATCCCACGTTAAAACCCATTATTCCATTTGCAAATAATGAGGTTTGATTTTGCTTTCCATAGATATCCCGAGGAGTAGATGTTGGCTGTGTGAGTGTTCACAGCTCATGAATGCAAGAGAGGTGTCAGCTCAGATAAGGTGAGCACACTTTGGAGACAGAGCAAACACAGAAAACTTCATTCCTCCAGCCTGGTAAGCAGAGAGTGTGCCAGGCTGCTCTGTTTGCTCCGGAAAGGAGTGACTTCCATCTGGGCAAGGCTCAGACAGAGGCTCATAGAACTGGCCAAGTTATTTGCCACAAATAACTTTAGAGATTTCAGCCCTCAATATTCGCAGTTTGTTTGCAAGAAAGGCTCTTTTTTAAACAAACCTCTTGGTCTATTTGTAACTATTTGGCAAGCGCTCCAAACAAACAAACTTCAGCCTTCCTACTGTTTGCAAGTTGTGCCTACTTGTTATTATTAGTTCTGTGGAGGGTGGTGGATTCCAAGCTCCTGCATGAGAAGGAAGAGTTAATTCCCCCTGGGGAAGGCAGGAGGAGGCAGCTCAGCCTTGATCAGCTTGGACCAATGCACTTCTCACCACCTCCTCCACTGTAAGACTAACAGGTCTGCTGGAGACTCCAAGACACCCAGGAGCAACTGGTGGGGTTGTGATAGGTGCCTGTGGTGTTTTTGGCAGGTGAATCATTTATTTGCTGGAAATAAAAAAAGAAAAATTAAAAAAGCTGTTTGGGGGTGGCCAAAACTATTTGAAAAATTCAGGCAGCTCCATTCTTGATAGAGTGTTTGAACATTTAGGAAACCAGGCAGACTAAGAGCAAACTGGTCCAGTTGCTGCTGATTGAGGTGAAAACATCACCCCTCCCAAGCACAATTCACTGTCCCAGCCTTTCCCCACACTAAGGGTAGTTATAATGTTCAATATTTTTATCCACTTTAAAGATTTTTTTTGGTTACTTCTAAACTTAAACCTGCCAACTTTACAGCTTAGTAATTAAAAAAAGAAATAAATCATAGAACATACTACTATTAAAATAGGGAATAATAAGTTTGGACCAACAGCTGAAAAAAGTCATTAAGGAATACAAGCTGGTGACTGGTCTGTTTTCTCTGTCTCCTACCAAGGAAACAAGTGTCCCTGTGATCAAGTAGCCTTTGCTAATAGATGCTTCCAAAGAAGCAGTTTTCTAGTCCTTAGAACCTCTACTAACAGTTTTACAAAAGTAATATTTCTCCACTTTTTAAGGTCAAAATGACTGCTTTCTTTCTTGTTGTTTTTTAACAAAGGCTGTTGGAGCAAGTGGGATAAGTGACAGCACCTAGATTTGATCTACATCATTAATACTGACTTCTAAGGCAGGCAGTTCACACAGGGCAGGTGACAGGATCAAATATATTGTTTAAGCGGGCACAAGAAGAATAACCATCCATCTTCCTTGCACCCTGAGTGCCTCCAGAGCGTGTAAACACTTTCATGTCACCAGATCAGCCAGTTGGAACAGTCCTGGGACCACTTCTTTCAGCACTTGGTATGGCTCATACACAATCTCCCTGCAGGGGAATCACGAGGGCTTTTTCTAGACGTGCTAAGAGAACTAAAGCATCACCTCTTGGAAGTGCTGCAGTGACTCGGGTGGATTTACTTACACTATTGGCCCCTGCTGGGCAAATTTAGGCTACTGAAATGTATGTTGTGGGTCACACGTTATAAATGGACAAAATGAGATAAATTAAAGCTGGAACTGGAGCTGGACCAAGAATATTTGGGTAATCCATCCAGCCTAAGCAAGATCCCCGAAGACAGGAAATCTCAGCAAGAGCCTAGAAAGAGATTATAAAAGAAAATAAGCCCAGGGACCACAGTCCTGATGGTGGGATGGCCCAGCAGAAATGAAAGCACATTAGAAGCCATAAAGCCCACTAGCTGTACAGGCTGCTATAAGTACAAGTCAAAGTATAAGGTGACTTCATCTGTGAACAGAACTTTCAGAAAGAGAAAAATGGCATCCTTCAGGAGCTGTGGTTTATTTCCTGTGGCTCTGTCCTGCAGCATCTCCTGCTGCTGCCTGTCCCTGAGTGCCTGGGAGAGGAAAGCTACTGAATCCCATGCATCAAAGTGTTGAGCTGCAGCCTGTTGGCTGTATTCCTATTGCCACAGGATTAATAATAATACCATACTAATACTATAATAATACCATACTAATAGCATACCTGTCCTCAGAGGGAAATGTAGAGGAAAAAAGGTACACTGCCATATGGCTTAGAGGTATATCCTGAGGATGGAGAGCCCATGGACCCTCGCAGTGGTGTTTCTCACAGGATAAAACCACATTACAGGTGCCTGGTCAGGGTGGCAGGGATGTTCACCAGACAGTGCTGGGATTTTATGGGCCATTTCTCAGCTCAGACTTGCTTTTCCTCTTGGGCAATAATGATATTCCTGAGGTGAGAAGTTTCATCTTTATCACGTAACTCCACCAAAATGACTGTCCTGACTCTCCCTTCAGTTATTTCCACAATGAGAGGGGCACCTTGCCAAGGACAAAAGCTGCCCAAGACACTTTCCTCTCCCCCAAAGACATTGCTGGCTAACAGCACTCATCATTCTTCCCATCACAAATCCCACGAGAAGCTGGAGCAGCGTTTCTCTTGCTTGCACACACACACATTCCAGCCTAATGCAGTGGCTACAGAGGACAAGTAAATTTCTGGCAAAAATGCCTTTAACTGTCCTTACCAGAGCAGTGCCTTGAGGCTCAGTGGTCATGTAGGAAGGGGGGAAAGCAGAGAAAGCAGGAGAAATCTGAGTGAAGACAAAGGGGACTTGTATCAGAAGTAAATGGGAGAGGATAAGGACTGCCAAGCTTTTAAGAGGAATTGGAATTTAATGAAGTGATTGAACAAAGCAATTGAAAGCCTCCTTTGCCTCCTGCAAGGGTTGAATGGATCTGGGCAATACTCAGCTTGGCTGCAATACAGCATTGTTATTTAATTTTAAATAACTTGGAAGCTTTCAATGTACTTCATAATTCTATTGACATTTATGATTTGAGATAGTTAATCTTGAAAACACAAACACAACGCTGCTCTGTCTCTCACCCAAGAGAATTGGGAATCAGTGCCTGCAGCTTTTAAACACAGCATATCTCAGACCTGCTTGCCATGAGCCAGCCTTTACCTTGCTCTGTCACTAATGCCAGGCAGGAACCCTGTGCTTTGCAGAGCTGAATTATTCAATCCTGAATCATTTTTTAACTTTAAAATTGGGTCACTTTGTATTTGCCTTCAAAGGCTGTGACTCAGGTGTTGCTCCTGGATGGAGCCCCCACCTTTCACATGCTGTGCTCAGACTGAGACCCTTTCTCTTATAATCCTGGCTGGAATGAGTGGAGCCACATCATCCATCCACACATCCACACAAAGCTGGTTCCTTTTAGACTTCTGGCTGCTGGATGAACCAAGGGCTCGACATCCCAGGCTCATTTTTGGGTATCCCAGGGCATCTGCAAAGCCACAGCTGACCCTGTGTGTGTGCTGGGGTATGTGCACATGTACACACACTTGCACATTGTGCAGCTGGCACTGGCTGGGTGCTTTTGGCTCATTCTCCCTCTCCTGGCAAAGGATCCCACAGAGGCCGTGAGAAATGCTGGTGTGTTAAGTCTCACATGAGGACCAATATCCAATTCATACATTTCAAAGCTCAAGTCTGTTTACATGTGAGGGCAGATGTTGCCAGCGATCGTGGATTAAAATGGAAGAATATATGTGGCAAGCCTGAAATTAATTAGGATCTGATTCTGCTCTCATTAATAGGCATGCAATTCCCATTGACTAAACAAGATGTTGTAGCCTTAGAACGGACTTTGCTCCTTAATTTTCAGCCCATGAAACTGGCTCCCACATTTCAAAGGCATTACAGTAGCAGAAAGCTTGACCCTTGGTCTTTGCTACCGAGTGTATTTCCAGAGTATGACCAATTTGTAAAGCCTAACATGACACTCATTAGTTAGTGAATGGAGAACCCTTTGAAGATCAAAAGTGCTATTATCATTTCCATATTTTCTCCAATTGAACCTCCCATGCCAAAGCCATGTGTGTCAACTGTAAAGCATCACCTCCAGTGCTTTCTTTGTGAGCAGACCTTTCCCCATGTGCCCCTGTTGTTCTGCCTCCATCTGTGGCTTCAGGACCATTTAGTGAAGACTCTCTAGTGAGCTGTTTTGCTGAAAATCCTCCCCTCTGAGCTCCCATGGCCACCTTGCATGCCTGTACAGCCAAAGGGTTGTAGCCAGATGGGGGCTGGAAGCAATCTAGAGAACTGCAAAGTCTGCAGGAATTTTTCCCATTGATTTCAGAGAACTTTTGGTCAGACCCTGGGCGAAACAGAACTTGAATGTTTGATACCAAACTCTTGTGTCCCCAAAGGAAAAAAGGAGGAATGGGTAAAAAAAGGGGAAAGATAGGAGATGAAGCTATCTCACATTCTTTTTTCTCCTCTGTAAAGCTTCTGCTGTTTCACAAACTAGCAGGTACAGAGGAAAAAGGACACAAAAAGGGCCAAATCACTATGTGAAGGAAGCATTTTCAGTGCTGAGATGAGGAAAATCTGCCCTTTGCAAGATAGTATTTCTGATCTGCAGGCACACAAAGCCTTCCTAATTGCTGGAGTCATTATTTGCTGTAGATGGCAGAGAGACATGACAGCTACTGCAGGACACATAAAAAGGTGGAATGAGCAGTGATGTTAATCCAATACCATCAAAGACTGGGCTCATCACAGGAACCCATTTAGAGGCCACAACAGCAGCCCTGATATTGCCAAGGGATGTGTTTCATCTGAGTGCAGACCTCACTCAGGGCAGGCTTCAGCTCACGGCTGTGCCTTTGCTGTCTCCTCCTCTGCTCCCAAATGCTGCAGCCACAATTTATCCACCCCAGTTTATGCCATCCACAGCTCTGTCCCACCAGTTGTTGGAGGCTGGATGCCTGCTTTTTATTTCACTACCCACACTATCCCCAGTAATGAGGAGGCTGCTAACAACCTTACCCAGTGCATGGGAAAATTCACTTCTCTCCCAGCCCAGCTTGGGAGGCTGCAGGTGCTCTTAGGGGCTGTGAGCTCACTTTCAGCTCTCAGGCATCCTCTTTTTATCGAGATTCCCAGATGGAGCATCACTGAACACCCCACTCCTCCCTTCCACAGCATGCCAGGCAAGGAGAATATGTCTAGACAGAAGGCAAGGCTGGAGCTAGGGATAATTTCTCCTCCAGCAGCCCCTTGACAACTTTCAGCACAGGAATGACAGCTCGGGATTTATGGCAAGGCTGCCAAATCCAGGCAGACAGAAACCTCACTCAGGTGCTTTGGTGTGGTTGGGAGACACAGGAAACAGCTGCCAAAACAGCATGGGAGGAGGTGTTTATTCAGAGATTTGGGAAGCGTATTCCGGAATGTTTGTTTAATTCAAATTTGACTGCACAATTTATGGTCACTAAGCCAGATACAAGCATTCCTCACACCAGACACATTCAAGAACTGAGGCTGAGCTGCATTTGACTTCAGTGGAAATTGTGCCCAAACACATCTCGAACACTTGACCTGTTATTTATTTTTAGCACTTGAGTTTTGCCCTGTGATCTCTCCGAACTTTGCTCCTTTGATAGTAGCCAGAGTGCTCCTTGCAAACAAAACAAAAGAATAAAGCAGCTGCAACTTTTAACTACTGCTGAAGGGGAAGCTGCAAGGCACAGTGAAAGGCACATGTGAGTTTATACCAAAGAGCTTAATTAGCTGACTGCTTATTTAGAAATGATAACAGTATGACCTGACAGCCCTGGCATCCAAAGATTTGGTAGCAGAGGCCTGACCTGGGTATACAAATACACCACAGCACTATCAAACCAAAATGGCACTTCTTTTACTACATTTCTGGAATATAATGCACTTTCCTTCTGAAAAAGCAGGCTGCCAAACTTCAGTGACTGCAATTTTAGCCTCCCAACTTAGTTTTGGGGCTCCTCTGTTTATGGGTTCTTCTCAAGGGAAACTTGTTCAACCAGGGTTTAACTCTGCCTTGTAAACCCAATTCACTTCTACAGGAGGCAATAGAATAACCTGGATAGCCAAGGACAGACAGGGCAGCATAACTGGGAGGAAACTGCAAACACAGAGGAAACAGCTGGAAGGAGCTCAGCCTCCCATCCCTGCCCACCTCCACCACACCAGCACTGGAGCACATTTTGGGGGTTTTTTGCTAGCCTCTTGCATATAAGCCACATCCCAGTGTGACCTCTGGAGCCAAATAGTGGGACAGTGCAAGCCACATCTCCTACCAGCCCCAGGAAATGCTGGGGGGAATGCCCACTGCATGGGAAAAGGTTAAAACACCCCATCCAAAAAGCAGCAGCAGCAGGAGAGAGATATTAAGAGAGAGGGAAAGGACAGAGCAGAAATGGTTTAAAGTTACCACTGAATTACTTTTGGAAGTTGCACTCCAGGTCCTCCTATTGTGCAGGTGCTCACACTTGTCCTAAAACCTTCATTTATCCTCTGCATACACATAAAAAATGGCCAAGGCAAAGCAAAGCTTGCCAGAAAGTACAGTTTTGGAAAGGCCAGAAGCACTGGGAAATCCAATCCATCTTTAATTGTTTCAAGTGCCTCAAAAGGAGCTTTTTTTTTTTTTCAGTGTTGAAACATTCATTTTCAACTTAAGAAGTATTTCACTCCTTTCAACACTTTTTTTCTGAGATGGCATTTTCCAGTTGAAAAGCATCCCAAGTTACAAGTGAAAAGGCTAGACACCCCAAAATAAATATTTTTCAAATACAGTGCTCCAGGTCAACCCAAAATTATCCTTCTGGTTTTGCATTTTGTCAGAGAGCCTAATAAATCCTTTGGATTTTGGTTCCAAACCCAAATTCTTCTCCAGACAAGCCCTTTCTTTTCCGAGCTCTGCTTGCACAGGATGTTTCCCCCATCAGATCTGTGCTTAGTGCTGCCAGCTTCTCTGGATTTATCACATGTAAAGTGATTTTACCCTGGAAAAACACAAGGAACCACTTCAATTTGCTGTCTGCCTACCACGTACCCCTCATGGTGGCTCCAGAAGAGCAGTGGCTCCCAACTACTATGGGAGAGCCAAGAGGAGATTCTGGACAGGATGCACAGCAATGGAAATAACTGGGATTTTCACAAGCAGGGAGGCAAAAGTGCAAAGCTCAGAGAAAGTCTATGGAAGCAGAAGCAGTCAAGGGGCCACTGGGAGCCTGCTGGACCTTCTGGTGGGGACAAAGGTGGCTCTGACTCTGCCACCACAAGACAACCTTCTCCACCCACAACTCCCCACGCAATACATGTGTCAGAATTTTCTGTCTCAGGGATGCTGGGGTGTTTTTTTTGCCCTGAGCTCTCAGATATCACATCCACGGGAGGGAGAAGGCGGGGAGTTAATTGCATTTCTTTAAAAATTAAGGAAGTGGAGCTTATCTCCTTGCCTGCATATGGGGAGCTGTGTGTCCTGGATGAGCGAGCTGAGGCGAGATGGTTTCTAGGCAACTTCTGCAAGTCATGTTGGAACAGGAACACGAATTGAAATTAAAAACAAAACCCAAACAAGTCAGACAAAACAAGTAGCAGCCACTCCATGCAAAACCAGTTCTGGCTGACTCGTAGGGTTCGTGTAAGGTCTTCTGTGGGATTCATGTTGCTTTGGTGGTAAGGACAGGACCTGGCACCCCTGCACCAGCATCTCTTGTGGGACACACGATAAGAGTGTTTGTGCAGACAGCACACACAGCTCGGGCATGATAAGAGGCCTGTCATGCCATGTCATGCTGATGATATTACTTGATTGCTGAAATGCCATAACCCAAGTGTTCCAGGAACCTCAGCCTGAGTACACCCATGGGCTGGAAAACAGCGCCTTTAGCTCCACTTCTTTCCTCTTTCCCAAAGAATTTTGCTTTCTGTTTATCAATTCACTATATCCCTTTATTTTTTTCAAGGGATTGGTAAAGCTTAGGCTAAAAGCAGCATTCTTGGGAGCTGCCTTTAATTGTTTCCTTTCTATGTGATACAGAAATGAGGAGGATGTCTCACCCCCTTAGATTATTCTCCAATATTAGGAATTGATTTCACTGTACCTTTTAGTCTCAGTTCAAATTTCAGGACTAAGATGATCCCATTCCCCTCCAAAGTAATTCTTCCAACACCTTCCCCAATTTATTCAGCTACAGAAGTCTCAGACAGAATGCAACCTCACCCATGTAAATCAGAGTTGCATCATTTTCCCAGTGTCAGGGTAAAATTTAGTCCTCAGTGCCACAGCTGAAAATTACTGGGTTCACACCCTGCACTTTTGGAGCCAGCAGAACAGGGAGTTTTGGATGGGGTGTTTACAGCCTTCCCTAAAGTCATGGAGGGCAAGGAATGCCTTCCAAGGATTGGAATTATCAGGATCTCATTCTGCTCCTGCATTTGCTGGGGTGATGGAAAAGCAGCTGCTGAAGTCTGACCTTGACTGAGATCAGGGAATTTGCCTTATCAATAAAGTCACTAGCAGGCGTTTTAAAACCCAGAATCACAACCTTAATTTCAAAGTGTGTGTTCAGGTTTCAAGCAGGGGGATACCAAAATGAAGTGAAGTGTATAATAACCAGGCCATGAAAACAGTTTCTTTTGCAAACCTAACTTCTTTTCCTCAAAGGTTCTATGGCACTGTTTGTCTGACTCTCCACCAAGTAAGTAGGTTATAAAGAGTGACACTTCACAGATTTTGTTATTCATATGACTTTTTCAGAGGCTTTTCCACTCATTGATGCATTTACAAACTCTCAACCATCCAGAAGATATGCCAGGGCTACTTTAGACAAGGTCTTGGATTAGTCAGAAAGGTTGCTTCAGCACAAGGAAAGACAATTTGTCCTCTCAGGGATTCAACAAACAGCCCTTGGAAACCCAGAACAGGAAAAACACAGAAACCAGTCATTGCTTACTGTAGTTCTAACTCATAATGAAGGGCACCAACTGAGTTTGCAGTGCATTATTATTACTATAATTAGCATTATTAATATTTTGTTGTTGCTGTTATTGTTTTTCTTATTACTACTGCTGTTATTATTAACGCAGAGTGAGAATGCAGGTGGTACCAAAATGAAACCTCAAACCATGGATGACTCAAATCTGGGTCCTGTCATACCTGTACCCCAAGAGTCTGCTGGGGAATGAGGGCTCCAAAAAACTCCTGGTCCTGTCTTATCTCAAAGTCTATTGTTTCTGCCTAATAAAGTGTCCAAGTTCACATTTAGAGAAAAGGCATCTGCAGGTAAATTGCTCTCTGGTCAGTCTAAAGGACCAATTTCAGTTTTCATCTCTGATGATCAAAATCTTGGGCTCACTTTTCTGGAAACTCAGGGCATTTCAGTGTAAGAATTTCATATAACAACTTCAAAACCCCCCTTGGTTTGAGATTTTTTGGAGTCCTAAAGTTTGGTCTTTGCATGAAAACTGTATCCAGAGGCAAAGCAAACTTCCAGGAGATGCCAGCAGCTTATCCACACGAGACATTTCCACATGGAAGGGGGAACACAACCAGCACTGTCCATCTTCACTCTGGCTCTGCCCTTGGCATTGTGCAGGTGGTGGAAGGGCCATAAAGGGCCCAAAGTGCAATGGCTCAGTGCAGGGCACAAAGGAGGAGGAAAAGTGAGGGCTGAAAAATATCTGAGATGTGTTTCTGCTTTTAACATCTGCAAAAGAATGGTCTTTTTCTAACAGCTGGGTTTTGCAAAGGGCTTTTACTGCAAACAACATTATGAGCTTTATTCTCCAAAAGCTTTTAATGAAGCTGTTTCACAGTAAAACAGGTGACCTCAGGAAAAGGTAAAATACATTTATGTCATTGTTTCTGTCTCCCTGCTCTGGTGACTGACACTCTAGGAGTGTGCAGAAGGAGCATCACCATCCTACACTCAGCAGCACAAACACTGAGCTGTCTGAGACACATGGGCACTCTTGTTTCCCCCTGCAAGAGGGTTAGATGTGTAAATACATGCAAGAAAGAAGGGTTTGATCACTACTGCTGATTCAGTGAGAAAAATGTAACATGAAAGAGAGAAGAGAAGAGAAGAGAAGAGAGAAGAGAAGAGAAGAGAAGAGAAGAGAAGAGAAGAGAAGAGAAGAGAAGAGCTGCCCTTAAAAAGGCATCTGGGATGGGGCTCGGGGGAAAAGATGGTCCCTTGCTGGGTATTTGAGGGTCTTGCACCTGACAGATCAGTCAGGTCTAAATTCCAAGGCAGATGTCTAAAGACTAAAACAATTTAAGAGAGTAAAGCCTGAATTTCTGGCATCTAACAAAATTAGACACGTGCATGAACACTTCCTCATTGGAAAGCAAAGGGAGAGCTGTCTCCTCTCCTCTGACTGCCAAGGAGGTTCCAGAAGTGCTGTCCTTATGGAATACTCTCAGGTGGGATCTTGGGAGCAGAGGCTCCAATTAATAAACTTGCCTATAGTATTGAGGGCTGAGTTTAGACAAAACCTCATTTATAGGTGTCGTTGCAGCAGTGATGGTGCAGCAGAAGTGCAGTTGCTGTGCAGAGATGGAGCCTCTCTCCTGGTTCCTGATGCTCTGCAATGAGCACAGGGGTTACCTGCAGGGGAAGCTGGTTACCTTGAGCAATGGAAATAAGAGAGTGGGAACCAGAAAGCATTGAAGCAAGCCCAGGCAGTAGAAGACAGCAATCAGCACCTGCCAGCCCTCAAATCACATGGGAAGTGTCAGTGCAGCCCCCAATGGCTCTCTTGAGGAGACTTCCAAGGTCAGGGATGCTGAAGTGAGAGGGCCATTCCCTGCCTGGGGTGCAGGGAGGAGAAAACTGAACTCCAGAGACTGGTCTGCCAAACCCTCACTCCCATTGTGCTTTTTTCAAGTATATTTAAAGTTCCCTTTCGTGTAATTGGTGATTGCCCTTCCCTCCCTCCTCTAGGTTAGGTTAAAAGGGGCAGGAGGTCCCTTTCCATATTGATTTGTTTTCCTGACCTTCCAAACACATGCAGAGAAGATCAGCAAAAAGGCGCTGGAAAAGGAAAAGGGCAAAAGCACAGTGCTCCTGCTCATTCAGAGAAGCAAGACAAACATGAAACTTAACATTGAGTAGGAAATAAACTGTCTGCTGAGGATAAGGAGGGTGCCTGTACAGAAAAGGGTCAGCACTGATGGTGCAGGCTGTGACCATGGACAGGCAGTCAGCCTTCAGAAGCCACCACCTTCTCAGAGGGTTTTTGGTTTCTTTTTCTTTCTTTTTTTTTTTAAGAAATGTGAATTTCAATAGACAAGTCCTATTTACAAATGAAAGGGAATCAGATACATTGTTTTTAAATATTTACAGTTATTTTTACGATATTTACCCTCCTATTAAAGCCACTTCTCACCCCTGTGTGTGGTTCCTTTATGTGTGCTGTGGATTTGGTTAGACACAAACAGACCCCTAATCACTAAAGCTGCCCTGACATTTTCTCACGAGTGCATCACAGTGGCATGACCAAATTCTAAGCTGTGTAGTAACATTTTTGTCTTGTTGAATTCCTCCTATGCTTTCAGTAAGGCTTGATTTTCATCTTCCCTCTCATATCTTGTAGAACTGTTTTGCCTTGCTGTATTCCACATTAAAAGCAGACATAGCACAGCAATGAACAAAGCAGTTGCTATAAATCCTTTGCCAACCTCACAGGGACATGGTGAGGATTAATTAATTGCTTATTCAGAGATTTCATATCCTAATATTAAAAATAGTACAATCCTAATAAAAGCAGATTCCTATATTATCAGAATCAGTTACAAAATCCCCTGTAAAGACAATACAAGTTTCCTAATAAAAAAAAAATTCAGGACTATATCCAATCTCACCCCTGCTGGGAGACACACAAAAAATAACCTGGACTAACTTTTACAGTCAGTAAGCAAAAAAAAATAACCTGGACTAACTTTTACAGTCAGTAAGTTATATCTCATTAAAGACCTATGTAATATTCTCCTTCATAATTATACTGAAACAAATTAGGATCATTTTAGTTTGTAAAAGAAGAATTTACAGAATCCATCCATTTACGTGGCATTGATAATCCACTTTCAATTCACATATTTTGTTAATTCATAGTAAGTTTTCCTCATAGTAAGTTTGCCACTCTGCATAAGCAAATCCTCATTCTGAGGCCACCTCCTATCACAGATACTCATCAGCTGCTTTCCTAAATTCAGGAATCACGTGGATTTATGAAATTGGGAATGGGTGATGGTTTCTTTGACTCCTCAGAGCTCTGGCATTCAGATCTGAGCACCAGAGAAGTGAAGGAATTGAAGATGTGACTTCAAGATGTGACCCGTGGTTGCTCTAAACTACATCCCCAATGCCATTCCTTCTCCCACCTCACTCCTGCCAGTGCTCAGGGACAGCAGAGATTGGTTTTTCTGTGCAAAACTCACTCCTTCGTGTGCAATATATCCATCCCAAAGGAATCCTTCTTGGAGCACTCAGGTTCATATGGTGCAATGAGACTTAGGATTGAGGCTCCTGCCCAGTTTTTGGACCACAAATACCTGCCAGGTCTTCAGGACCTCCCTACAGGTATAACTTCTTTGTTTCAGGGAAAGAAATACTCTGTCAGCTTTCAAACCCTCTGAAAGGCATCACCAATCCACTCCACTATTGCACCACTACCAGGATGGTCTGCTGAAGGACACCAGCACATGGGCAAAGAGCCCAAAAGTGGGAGACCTAAATGGAGTACCATGACATGATGCAAAGAGACAATTCAAAACAACCAAAACAATCCTTTCCTTTTGCCCCCAGGCACTGACATTCTCTCAGACAGTGATAATCTTTCAAAAGAAGAGTAACCAAATACAAAATCCTTTTCAGTGCTGAGGCTGCACCCACGATGTGCAGGGACGAACCCACCTGTGCCAAAACCACCTCTGTTCCTGGTGGGCTCCCAGCAGGCTGATGTGCTGGAGGTGAGTGCAGCTCCCCCAGGTGAACCTAAAAAAGCAAGCAGCATTGCTTGGTGCACAGTTAAATCTGGCTTGCCACCAGGGATGTGTTTAGGATACAGGGGGTCCCGAGGCTACACGCCACTGATGTGTTTGGAAGTGAGGGCAGATCTATTCATTGCTAAGCAAAGCTTTACAAATCTGTTAGCACGCCCTCCATGAGCCATGGGAGGTGTTTAGGAGGCTGCAGAAGAGCATTCATTAGAGCTGCTCAGCGGTGAGGAACTGAAGCACCAGTGAATTCTGCTGAGAGAGGAACAAATGCACTGCTCAGAGCAGGTTTGCAGGTGTGTACACCACTATAAAGTGCTCTTATCACCGTGCCGTGTCCTTCTCAGCTTCTTTGTTCCAGCTCTTCTTGCATTTTCTCCTTCCTTTACTCACTTCATTATTGTTCTTCTGCCTTTGCCTCACTGTTTTCCTCGAGCACTTCCAGACACACAGGTCCTGGCAGATGTTGACTCAACACTTCACCTCTCTGTTACTGACTGGTCATGCCAAGAGCTCCATTTGTTTTCTCCCAAGACAGAAAAAGAGGCCCTGCAGGGTAATGCATCCCCTTCTCTTTGCCCTCTGAGCAGCCTCACTGGCACTGTCTGTAGATGTTGTAGCTCAGGGGAAGCTCTTGAACCAGGCACCTCAATTAGGTTTCCCTTTCCTTAAGAGTACCCAGAACAAATCTGGGCTTCACACCCTGATGTACTTTTTGTAGTAGGCTTGAGGTTGATGCACTTTTTGCTAACTCAGGCTAAGGATAAATACAAAATCTGGATTCACTGAAGCTGCATCCATGCAGTCTGCACTGGGTTTGGTCTTCCCCAGCCACAGAGAAGCTGAAAGCCACCATCAGCTGAACAAACAATCCCAGAAATCATAATCTGGGAATTTTGGAGGGTGGGGAA
Source organism: Campylorhamphus procurvoides (assembly GCA_013396655.1). Classification (NCBI taxonomy): domain Eukaryota; kingdom Metazoa; phylum Chordata; class Aves; order Passeriformes; family Dendrocolaptidae; genus Campylorhamphus; species Campylorhamphus procurvoides. The sequence goes on along the minus strand of WBMV01003169.1, from coordinate 58,500 downwards.
CAAATACTGTACAACTCTGTACATATATTATTCAAGTTCCTGAAGCCACCCAGTTGGCAAGACAACAAAAGAACAAATGTTTTGCAAGGAAGTTGATTTTAACTGAAAGACCAAAGAATCACATGTGCCTCTCCTTTCAGCCTTAAGGACAGCAATAAAACCAGTGCCATTTTCAGAGCCACTGCTATTAAAAGGGAGGTGAGGGAGGGCTTTTTTTTCTATCAGAAGCACATATTCACTTTTAATGCCTGTCTATGCTACTCTGCCATTATACAGGGGACATTCATTTTGATGAGGCTCTGGTGATGTGTAATTTGCCTATTATGTATTACATGGCCTGTCACCTCAAATATTAATCTAGATATTGCCAGAAAACTGATAAGCACAATAAAGATCTGTTTCATTAAACTAAAGTTCTGCTGTCTCCAAGTAGCACAGGATCAAACTCTTAATCTTTCAACACATTCAAGAGCACAGAGTTCGGTGAATTTCAGTCTTTTACTGAAATCTCTGGATAGGGAACCACAGTTTGCTCCATCCTGAGCTCCCCGTAGCACTTTGTCTCAGATCTTCAAAAATGTTTGCCAAATTTAAAGTTGCTCAGGTTCCTTTTCAATTTCTTTTTTAAAGTGTGGAAGTTTGGGGCTTTTATTGGATTGTTTCTGAATAGTGATGGCAGTGTTGATTCCTCTCCTTCTATCACACAGGGTGGACACAGACACCTTAATTCTGTAAGACTGCACCTGCCCTATACCAAAAGCCACTTTCCTAGTTTTGTTCTGCAGAATACACACGTGTTGCTTGCTGTTTGACAACCCCTGGTCAAAGAAAATAATAAATGAGCACAACATATTCAAGAAATGAGGGAAGAGAGATTTTTTTTTTCTTTTTGGATGTGAAAACCTCTGTTTGACCTCTGACCTTGAAGCCAGGGCTCTTCCAGACCACAGGGGTTTGCAGGATTTGGAACTGTGGGATCTCTCCACCATTCCTCCACTGGAAAACACACAAGGAAAGGGATACCATGCCACAGACATTCCATTTTTTATCCCCTTTCCCTGCTTTTCCAACCTCTGTACATGACAAGTCCAGCTAATCTCGATGGCATCCTTTGATAGGCACTTAGGGATTTGCATTCTTTTGGTAATTATCCCCTCACCTGCACGAAGCAGATAATTCCAAGGGCCTGCTGGCACCGTTCAGTTATAAAGTGAAGTGCTGAGTGGAAAATTTTAATGACTGGGGACTGGTAAAATCTTAAATTGATGGCAATATATGGTGAAGTCTCTTAAATAGTGTGAAATGCCCTTTTGGCTGGGAAGGGCTGGATGAAGCTGCAGTTGATAAGTTGTTAAATTACATCCCATGGCTGGCTGCTTGTCTTGGGAAGGTACCGAGTGATAAGTGCTCAAATTATCGTTCCTGCACAGGGCAAAACTATTTCCAGCAGAGATGATTTGATAAAAGAGAAGTTATTTATCATGATTAAAACGGCCACATTTGTACTTCTCCACACTGAACAGCTCCTGAACTGGCAATCATCTTCCTAAAAGGCACCTGAGCCTGATTTAAAGGGCTTTATGACTGTTTAAATGGACAGGGTTTTCTCTCGTGGAGAACGAAGATTTTAATGTCTAAATTGCTGTGTTTCTCAGAATTATTTCCCCTTTCATTGCAGGAAGATTGATTCCATCTTTTTGTTTTCCCACCCCCTTTTGACATATTTTATTTTTCCTAGAAAAACTCCAAAGAAACACTTTCACAAATAAAGAGTAAACAGGCTGCTACCCACAATGGTAGCAGGAGGGCTTTGTCTTCTACACCTACAGGCTCCCCTCTCTTCACCCTGAGAGGAGACAGCATGGAATATTTGTCTTCAGCTGCACCTCAGTATCAAACTCAGCTCCATCACACCTCAACAGAGAGTTGTGTCCTCTCAAAACAAGGACAAGTTTGGCCAAGATGCTTCAGTGAGAGAAGCACATGGATAGCCCTGAGCAAAACTCAGGCCTGTCAAAATGCCTGATTTCCACCTCCATTAAAAAATCATGTCCCATTGTATAATCACGCAGCTGGCAGAATGTGGACCTCCTTTTGCATGCAGTTCATCAGAGACATCCTCCTTCTGACCTGACCTCTTTTATTTGCAGTGAAGACCAGATCTCTCATCCCACCACTGGCACCCCTGGGTTTGTGCAGGAGCAGGACCCCATGGACCAAAGGATAAAGTGAGTAACCAGGCTCTTGCTGCCCTTACTCCCATCAGCAGGAAAGGAGCCAGATTTTAAGCGCAGAAATTGCTGAAGGGACCTTTTTGGTGACTTCTCTGCTTTGCTGAAGCCCAAATGCTTTAAGGCAAAGAGAGACAAGTTAAGTGAGAGAGAAAATACTGGGGTGCAGTCACATATTGGGTTAACTGCTGGTGAGAGCAACGATTATGTGTGGTGGTGAATGGGGGAACAAGTAAGTGAGCTCACCTATTCAGTGGCTCTCAAAAGAGGGCACATTCTATATTGTCTAAATCAGGGTTGGAGCTGTTTCACTGTTTAGACTTTCCAGATGATCAGATCCCTACACAACCAGGGTCACCCAATGGGCTGAAACAATACACAGGTTGCCTGTCTAGACATAGATCTATTCTGAGGTGAAAAATTTAAAAAAAAAAAAAAGAGGGGAAAAGGGAAAAATTACATTCTTTTAAGCAATTTTCATATCCCATACATTCAAATGATGTAATTTCACATTTCTGGTTTTGGTTTTGCCAACAAAAGCAGATATATGATTTTTTTTTAACCATTTAAAGGGTCCCACTGGTGTCCTGGAGGATTGGGCCCAGCAGAGGAGCAGGTGGTGTGTGGGTCACCCATGCCTGTGTGACAAACTGTGATAATTGGATTGTTTGGGGAGCAGGGGGAGGGATGGGACTGCTGTGCACAAACCTCAGAAGGGAATTAAAAGCGAGCCTGCATCCCAGCTAATAGCACTCTATAAACATGCAAAGTGGCTAATGATAAGCCAAGGAAGTTCCATTAAGCCATGAGCCTGGCGTGAAGGGGCATCATTGACCCCGGGAAGGGTATTTTCTGGGAACAGCCAGGCAGCAGAAACAGGTGCAGAAATAAAAGCAAACCAGTGGCTCATTTGAAACTCCCCAATCTGCAATGTTAATGAACATGCAGACCAGGGGCAGCCAAAGAGCCTGAAGTGGCCAAAGCATCATTTTTTGTGCCTGTTTCATGTCACAGGCACGCTCAAAACCAGAAGGAAATTGGGAGATGGGTTGCCCAGCACCAGGCATTCATTATCCCTGCACCAAGAGCTTGCTGAGGTTACTGGGGGTGCAGTGGGATGGAGGGCAGGGAAGGAACACAGGGAAAAAGTTCCCCTCAGCCTCAAGCACTCGTCAGGCTGTGATGTGGTCAGTGGGGAAAGGAACTCTTGTTGGGCCCGTAATGAGCTGTCCTCATTATGAGATTAGATGCCAGAGTGAACAACACCCTCTTAATAATGCACACATCACTATGACAACCACAGAGTTTGATACCTGAGGACAACTTTATTGTGCCTGGGAAATTTCCTGATTTTAAAACCAGTATTTATGGTTATCAGACATCGATTCACCATGCTCACCCTCCTCCTCATCTCTGGCTTCCTTGTTTCCAAGGGCCAAAGTGTTTAAATGCTGCTCCTAAGGTTGGCAAACTGCTGTCAAGTACCAGCTCCAGAGTCTGCTGACATAATTATCCCGCCAGCGCATACATTAATTAGCAAAGCTAAGTCCAAAGTATATTAATACCAGGATTAATTACGGCAGGAGCATAAACAAGGATATTAATGCTGTGAAAGCAGCAGCACGGCCATTCCACAGCCCATATGCTTGTCTGTGGGACCACTAGGGATTGTGTGGAGTCGGGAGCTGAGCGGTGCCCTGACTGTAATGAGAAATGAGGAAACTGCTGAAAAATTGATGCCGCCTGCAGATTGCACAATCCTCCCAACAGCAGGGGGTCGGCTCCTTACATCTCCCACTCTCGCTACAATATGCTAATTTCTGCATGCAGTACGAGTGTAAAAGGGAAAGAAGAAAAGATTTCACAAAAGGGAAAAAAATGCAAATGACAGCCACAAAGATCACTGCGGAGAAATCCATGAGCTTTATATGGATTAACTGTGTTGGAGCTGGTGCTCAACTGAGTTTAACCCTTTCCGTCCTAGAGCCTTTGGCAGGTTCTTTCTGTGGTGCAGAGGAATACTTGCAGCTCCCTTGTGGGGAGGGAGAGAGAGGAGGGAGAGAGAGGAGGGCAGCAGGGAGCTGGAAGGATGGAAAGGCTCTTTTCTGCCCTTTTCCATGACTGCACTCCTCTTGCTTTAACATTGACAAGGAGGAAAGGGTCTGGAAGGGGGCAAAAATGGGCTGGGAGGGGAGCTGAGAAAAGGAGACTAAGTAGAGACTAAGCCCAGCCTGGTCCAGCATTAACTGGGAGGAGGGAGGTGCTGGTTCACAACAGACCTCCCCTGGTCCTCCAAGAGCTCCCTCTGCCCCTCAGAGCACAATTTTGCACCATGTGGCCACCAAGGTGCTCCTAATAACCTGCTACAAAATCCTCATCAAGAAGACAATTCCTCCATGATTATCTTCCTTTGGATGCTGCCAATGCTTTAAGCCCCTCATGCAGCAGGACAGGAAGGCAAAGAGCATCTTCTTCCCAGCCTGCAGGGGGGAAATATCTCTGTTTCTGCAATAAGACAAATCAAAGCCTTAATTCTTCTCCAATAATTAAAGAGATTAGTTGTTCTCTCTTTAGTAGCAGCAGGAGCAGCAGCAGGTGCTGTTATGCTCAGCCCACTGTATGCATAATGCAGCTTTGTATGCAATTGCTGTGTCCAAGCGTGAACAGAAACCTGAGGAAATATTTGTCATTAAAAAGTTGCCACTGGGCCTGTGTAATACAGTAACTGCGAGAAAGAAGGAAAGAAAGGAGGACAAATGTTTGGGGTTGTTTTTTGTGGCATAAATTTACCACCAGAAAGTGGGACAACAATCAGTAAACACCCTGAAGATTTCAGTACCTATCTGAGTCTTCCACCCACAAATGAAAAGTATTTACACCCCACTGGAAAGTCTCCAGTTGTACCCTATCTAACATCTTCTGATTCTATAGCAATAGCAGTCATAGCAATAATGGATGAAGAACAGAAGTTGGCAAGCAACAAGGAATATGTGTTTCTTGGCTTTTCTCAAATACTTTTGCTTGTAGCTGGGCAGGGACATCAGTACAAAGAACAGTCAATCCCCTAATATTTGTGCAAGAAAAGTCCCTTTAGGTAGATGTTCAAATAGCAAAGAAATAAGTAAATAAACTATGAGTTGTTGTTGAGTTGAAATAGCATTAAATATTTGAAACCAGCATTTCTACTGTATTTGATCAGCTCTGCCATTACAATAACCATCCTGAAATCACACAGAAAGTCTAGGATGGCACTAAAATATTTTCTCTTTCTATCACTCTGTTTGCAGCAGCCTGACAGACTGAGACTATGAATGCCATGCACAGATGGAAGGACAGGAGCCCTAAAACTAGGAACATCACTGAGAAAACAAGAAAGAGGAGCCATACACCGTCAGAGTCTTCTAGAAACATCAAATACTTTTTCCACTGGGGAAACTAGCATTTTAAAATCCGTGGCAGGGTAAGGTAGGACACATTTCCAACAGGGCACGTCCATTTGAATTTGTGCTGAGCTCAGGAGGAGCAGGTGAGTTTGCAGAATTAACCACCTGACCCTGCAACCCGAATGCAAACGCAGGTCCCAGTGAAGTCAGCAGGAGGTTGCTGTGTGTGAAGAAACCCAGGCTCATATGTGAGTTTCAGACATAGCAGTGGTGAATTTAGCCAGAAAAATGTTTACAGGGTGATGACATTTCTTCCCTTTTTTTGGTTTTTTTTGGGTTTTTTTTGAAAACTTCTAAGGAATTTGTTGTGGCAATGAAGCACAGAAAGTCAGTGACCATTCCTGTGACAAATCCTTGCTGCTGATGCAAAAAACACTCATAAACAAGACTTTGCAGAGCACCTGTGCTGTCACAAGCCCCACTGAAGGCTTTGAAGGAGGAGGAAGAGTGAGTCAATGGCAAGACCCCCTTCTGGAGGCTGTGGCAAACAACTGGAGCCATGTGGAGGTACCAGCCCTACCTCAGATGTGCTAATGCCCTGGCTCCCATCCAGGGATGCTCTCACTCCACTGAGCCTCCCCTCCCCTTCCCTCTTGCCCAGCAAGTCGTGTAGTGCTGCTGTGGGCACTGCTGGACAGATGCCCCTTGCTGCTCCCACCCAGGGAACCAGAGGGGATGTGTAGATTTGCACAATATGTTTGTGCCTGTCTCTTGGCCGTGGTGCTGCTTTGAGTTGCAGAGGGTTTTTTTCTGGATAAAAGGAGCTGCTTGAACATCACTCCTGATTGCCACCCTGGGCTGTGTGTGAGCCCTCTGAGCGGGACTGCTCTGTCGTGGTGGGCAGTTCTTTGTCTGATGTGACCTGAAGTAATTAAAAGTGGCCCAGCAGGCTGGTGCCTCCCTCCCCATCTCTCCTCTCCCTCCCTTTGCTGGCATTTACCCAAAACAGCAGTGACTGATGGCTCCAAGAGGGCTGTCCCTGCTTTCCCTGCCATGATATGGCCATTGATCTGGCAGCATCTGCCAACTCATGAGCGCTTACTCTAATTCCCTGCCTCCAGGTTTGAGGGTTTGTCTCTTCCCTTTCTCCCTCCCCTCCAGGAGATAATTGCTGTGAAGTAGAACTCCCTTCTGACCAGCCTGATGAGATCCAATTACCACCATGTCAGTGCTCAGCCTTGGGAGTGCTCATAACCACACACTGACCTTAATCAAGGATGCTCAGCCCACTGCTGGGCAGAGGAGCACTCAGTTTGCTGACTGTCCCTCCACTTGGGGTCCACTCGGACAGTACTCCTACCAAAAAATAGTGATGGCTTTTCAGCTGGATCAGTCCTGACAGCAATGCCCCTTCCTCATCCTAAATGGCTGTTGCTAAAGAGGTGTAGAAACAGGGAGAGGCAGCAAAACCTTCTGCATTCACAACTTGGAAGGAAAGGAAGCAAAGACCTTTCAAAGAAATCTTGGCCTGCTTACCTAAATATTTTCTTTTTTAATTACCACCTTTTCACAGTCTAACCACTCGAGTGGTCAATGTGTTTCTCAAGATTACTTGTGTGATTCCCTTACTTAGGGATCAGAGGTGTCCAAAGATGGCATCAGTTTCCCCTGGAGGAAAAAAATACCTTCAATTTATTTTCTATTGCTGAGGCAGAGGCTGCATTTTTTATAAAGTTCCCAAAGAGCATTTGGAGGCATCCCTGGTCTGGTGAGATTCTAAAACAAACGCTCTATGCAGAGCCAGAAGAACTCTGCTGACTCCCAAAAAATAACAGAGTAATAATGAATAGCAAATGTGGGTCAGATGCTCAGCTAAGAAAAACTGATCATTGCTTGGCAGTTCCTGGCAGAGCTCAAGTGGTTTGCACCAGAAAGGGCCAGGGTTTCTCACTCTACCCAAGGATATCTAGAGAGGGATTCTTATCTTCTGGGGTGGCACAAAGCTGATATTGATGGGATGCTGCTCCACTCCTGATTAATGAGGCCACAAGTGAGTTATATTAGTCACACTGGTGTGACTGACACTTGGATATTTACTGTGCCACTCCACTGCCTCTGGTTGAGACCAAAGGATTTACAGGCACAAACCCGAAATCTGAGACTTTATTAAAGTCTACTTTCTTAAGCTCTTGACCTGTGCTGATAATTTGTCTTAGGGAGGGAAAATAAATAAAAACGGTGCATTTTAAAGCAACTCCCTAAAACAGCAGTTCTGTCAGTCAATATGATTTTAAAATCTTGTGTTTTCCAACCTGCCACAGTTGGAAACACGTGCTGTATTCCTCTGGAAAGGAGGGTTTCTCAGCCATCCTCTAGCAGAAAGCCTTCTTTTCAAGCACTCATAATGATATATATTGATATTTGTTTCCTACAACTGTCACTTTTCAGGGGATTTAGGATTGTACATCCAGCGAAACCAGCCAACAGACTAATTGATTGATTGCATGGTTGGTTTTCGAGTGGAGGCAGGATTTTGTATTTGAAAAGGAAATTTTTGCTCTTGGCCAATGTGGGAGCTTAAAGGAAATCGGCTGAGGTAGGAAATCTCAGATATATGTTCGCATTTACAAGTAGATAAATTTGTTCTAATTAGAGCTGAGGTTTCCAGCTACATAATCCCAGAGGAATTTGCAACCAAAAAGTTGTTCTTGAAGAAAAGTCTTCTTGAGCAACCAAGGCTAAAGACTGAGGTGATCAAAGGTGAAAGTGAGATTTAGTACAATTTAGCACCTGTTCCAGCAGCTTCCCACATGGGGGTGTGATCACCTCATAGGGTATAAATATGTGTGTGTGTGCTTATCAAACACAGATACAAATCTGAGAATAAATTCATTTAAACACTTAAAAGCTTGGCTCTACGGGAGAATATATATATTATATATTATAAATATATTATATATATATATATATATATATTCTGAAGTGTGAATCTAAACTCTCACACCCACTCAGACAGTGTCCTCTGTGGGTTATCCTTGCTCTGGGTTTGGCCATGCACTGTGGTGCAAGCAGCTGGGAAGATTTCCCACCACAGTCAGCTCTTAACCCTCTCCCTCAGCTGTAAAAAGCAGTTTAAGTGATCCAAACTGCAGGCATAAAAACATCTGTTTATTTACACTGGCTACTTCAATTCCACCACGACGTGGAGTTAGTTAGGGCTGAATTGAAAAAGTGGCCACAGGTATCTATGGAGAGGCTCAAGAAATGAATATTGCACTGCCAGCCACAAACCCATTTTCACTCAGGAGGTGAATGTGCCCAGAGAGTGGGCCTGAGAACACTCTTGACATTTTCATTCTGTTGGATAAAGGGGGAGGCTGAAGAGAGAGGTTGAAAAGCCTGAAGAGGTGGAAGGCATGTAAGAGCTGCTTCCAACTGTGTGTAAAATGTTTTGTGATTGTGGTGTCACAACAGTTGGACACTGAGCTGGCAGTGTGTGCCTGTGTGCCACCTTCTCAAGGGGCAAAGGACAGCTCCTCTTGAATTACCAAGCTGCTCCTGTGGTCAGATATCACTGAAGAGGTGACAGGGGCTGGGACTGGCAGGGCTGGTTTGTTTGCAGAGGTTTTAGAGGTGTTTTATTCAGTTCCAAGTCAGTGACATCTGCTTGGACTCAGATCCTCAGGAGGCTCTTACTCCTGTATATTATTTACAGGGTACCTTTTTCCAGGCTAAGGGTTTTGTGGTTGGCTTTCTTTGTAGAGAAACAACTCTAGCATGTAGAATAATCTCAGTGAAATGAAGGATGGAAATAGAGGCGAGAAGGGTTAGAAGAAGAGCAGATAGGAAAATATCAAACACAGCTAATAATAAAGCAAAGTGTCCAGATGATTTATTTTCTTTCTTTCACTGATGCCTTTTGCCAGCAGTTAAATATGAAAAAAGGAGATAGACCAAAACTTGTGATACCAACAGTTCCTCCCTGCCCCTCTACTAAACTTCAGGCAAGTCCAGCTCCAAACTTTATAGCTCTCTCCTTTTTGATATTAAATAAAAAAATCCTAGCATTTGCCAACAATTCCATTCCTCAGCAAACCTATCTGCTGCTGTGCTGTTTCCATGGAGGTTGAGCTCCCAGCTTTTGCACTGTCTGGATGCTCGTGTACATTTTCAGCCCCGTTGAAGGCACACCTGAGGAGCAGTAATGACCCTCTCTGCAGAAACTGTTTTCTAGCTTGGTTCCTGCACCTGACAAGGCTCACTGCAAGGCTGAGTGTCAAATCAGTAACCCCAGCTAGAGGAGAAGGGCCATGCCAAGATGAAAAGTGTTTAGCTATGGAATCCAGTCTGTTACCATGCAAACACACATCATGAGTTTAGGAATCAACTTCTAATTCTGTGTATCTCCCACCTACTCTCATTATCAGGGGAGGACAAAAGTCTCAAGATGTTAAAAAACTTGGGCAGGCTGTCCCTCCTCCCCAGGTTTGCTCATTGTGTGCCTTTAGAGAATGGCCAGCCTGCTGTCCTGGCCACTGGCACCCCTGTCCTGCCCTGTCCAGCCCCCTCCAGAGCTCACTTCCCCCTCAATTTTGTCAGCATAACTGCACATGAAAGGGCTCCCTAACCAAGTGCTGAAGTGATGAGAGTTACAGAAATAAACATAGCACTGCAAGTGTTGAGGCTGACCCAGATTGCTGTGACAGAACTGGGTTAGGGAGCACCTCCAACCTGCAGCTCTGGTGGCAGATCCAAAGCGGGGATGATGCTTAGCAGGGTGAAAAAAGACAGCTGGGGCACGGGAATGCCCTGGAAATGGGTTCATCTGAGGCCAGAAAAGCACATTAACCCTTGCTTTGAACGGCACCTGCTGCCAAGAGACCATCTCATTCCTTAGCTGTGTTCCCTACAGCACAAGCATTCCAGGAGGCTTTTCAGTGGTAACAGCAGTGAAGCTAAAAGAAGAAATACAGAGAAAGAGGGACACAGGGAGAGGCTGGTAAGAGATGAAGGTTGTCCTTGTCTGACAGACTCTTCTGAATTCCTAACAGGTAAGAGAAAAGCCCTCTTCTTCTGCCAAAACTTTAGAAGGAGGGGAGTTGTTGTTTTTCAAACCAACAGAAGCTCCAGGCTAGCAATGAACTCTGAACTGAAGTCCATCCCTCACTCAGCATTGGCATTTCCCCCTCTCCTGGCACTTGCTAGAGCAGACATTTGAGTCAGTGAATGTTCGACCCTTTCACATCTCTGCAGCCTGACTCTGTGTTAGAATACATTATCATAAAGATAAGAACAATTATTACAAAGAAATTAGAGTTACAGTTTCTTGGAAACCCTCTTCTGTTGTAAATCAAATGGTATCAGAAGGAAACATTTTTTTCACAGAAAGGGAGAAAAGGACAAAACCTCTGCACTCTCTTATTTGGGATAGCAGGAAAACTGGGACTGGGAAGAAACCAGCCACCCATCAAGGGGAAACTCTATGTCTTTGTAAAGAGAGGGAATATGTCAGATCCATCCCAGAAGTCAAGCTTGGGAGAGGAAGAGAATCTNGACTGGGAAGAAACCAGCCACCCACCAAGGGGAAACTATATGTCTTTGTAAAGAGAGGGCAGAAGTCGAGCTTGGGAGAGGAAGAGAATCTCAGCACTGGAACACAATGAAGACATGATATTAAGGGGAAGCTGTTTGTATTTGGTAAACTATTAGTGTAACAAACCCCTGCAATTACACTCTGTGTTCTGGACATCATCCACTCCTGACCTCTCTGCTGTTCCTCATGAATAATGTGTATAGAGGTGACACAAAGCACTCCTTTAATGGCAACTTCAGACCAGTTTGAGGGTGTTGGGTTCGTAGTCACCTCTGGAAAGACTGGCCTCTGAGTCGAATCGTAACAGGGTCACTGCCCTGCAAGTGGTTAAAAGCATCTTGTTCTTAGCAACACTCCTTCAAGTCTCAGCTTTATGATTCAGGTAATTAGAGCAAGGTGATCAGAGATATTAATAGTTGGAAGGTGGGAAGCTGAGTGCAAACATGAACATCTCCCCTAAGGGAGTTTTGTCTGTGAGCTTAGTGAAAGGACTGAAGTGCAGGGGAGAGAAAGCCATTCTCATTTCCAGTAATATTTTATTGATTTATCTCGTAGAATGCAGTTCAATAACTCATCCCCCAAACAGAAGAAACTTCAGCTCCATATAAATAGGTATTAATCTCAAGTAAATTACTGATGATTTTTAATTAAGCAATAGGATGGAACAGCCCATATAGTGGGGTTGATTAATGGCACACCTTGGACACGCACCAAGGCACAGGGTGAAATAAAGGGCCTCCAGTCCACTCATGGCATGAAATCAATCAGCACAACAGCAAACCCAAACACATCCTCAGACTGTTGGCACAGTCAAGGGCTTGGCTGTTGCACCAGCCTTGACCATGCAACTTCCAACAGTTTGTTTGAAAGAAAATGTGGCAGAAATGGAGTGTCTCAGATTCCTCCAAAGCAGCAGGCCATGTCATTTCACTGCTGTTTGCATCTTTCTTATTCGTGCCAGTGGTAGAAGGATGGGAGAAGGTGCTCAGTACAAGGTGAAAACAATTCTGCACATTTTAGGGAGCATCTTTTCTGATTTTGTTTATGGTGCTGTAAATTAGGAGGGACTCCACGGAGGTCAACAGAACTAAAAGACTGTGAAATGGATGTAAGGGAAAGAAAGGGGGAAAAAGTTCTATATATTTCTCTCTCTGCTCCCTGGTTTATCAAAGCATGCAGTGGCCCTTTCTATTTCCCACTAGAAAAGTAGACTATTAGCATACAGCTGCACCTCTTAGGAGAGCAAAACAGAAAGAATTGGTGGTGTGGGGTTTTTCTGTTGTTTTGTGGGTTTTTTTCATGACAGGCAATATAAAATACAGAGAAGAGGGAGACATGACAAAGCAGGTTCTCAGCTATAGTTCATTTCATTCAATTCATGTTGGCAGGGGAATTACACTGACTTACTGTAGATGATCAATTCACATCAGCCTGCCCCCACTTCTCTCTCTCTGGGTGCAGGGAGATTGAAAGCAAGCACTGGAGAGAAAGCAACATACAAGGCCACAGAAATTCAAGTGGCAGAGAACCTGGTGGAATGAGAATGCATCAATACCTAACAATGCAAAGACTATGTGCCAGAGAGGGAAAAGGGGGACAGAGGACATTCCCATGAAACTCAGAGAAGTTTCCAGTGGGAAGGCATTGCAGCTGAACAGTCCTGAACTGCTGAGCTCACCCCTGAGCAGAGGAAAAGTGTACATTGAAGTGTGTAAATGAGGGGCTCCCACCACCCTACATGCTGAGATTACAGGTTCATAATGATGTGAGCCCATTGATCACGCATTGGCCATTGATTATTATCACTAAGGACTCTAGGGCAGATGGATGTAAAACCAGCCCAAAGTCCTTTGGCTGGTGCACCTTTTAGTCTGGTTCACTGATGTAAATGAACTGTGTCGGGGGGGGAAAATAATGTTTGTTTTTTATGCCTCGTGTTGGTTTACTGCAGCTCCCATAAAAATACAGCTGGAAATGTCACAGCAGAATCACACCCCGACTGGCAATGAGATACCAGCTACATCTCTAGCATAAATCTTGCATAAAGTACCCAGGTTTAGTTGCCAGGGCAAAAGGGAACAGGCAGACCCAGCAGGCAAGATTTTAAAGGACAAGAAAGAAGAAAGGAAGCTTAGGGGAAAACAATTATATTATTAAATAGATATTCCTTCATGTACATTAGCAGATAAGGCTGCATTCCATTAGAAGTGACTCTTAGAAGAGCACAGAATTTTCCTGTCTGTTTAAGGCCCCTGCATAAAGCTGCCAACTGTTGAATGGAAAAAGCTCCAATGGAAATATTTCGTTTTGGCAGAGACAAGGCCACCTACGAGGCTTTCCATTTCCCTTTTTTCTCCTTGTTCTCCCTCTCCCAACCCCCTTGCAGCCATGAATTTACTCCCAGCAGCTGTGATTGCCTGAGATATGCAGAGGAGCATCAGAGCATCCCGTGCCTCATGCCAATGCTGTTAGTTCAGGAATATTAGGGGATTACTTTTGAAGATGTTCCTCCTCCTCTGTGTAAGGCTGGAATTGGGAAGGAAAAAAAAAGGAACTTAAGAGGATTTTCGTGCAGTGTGTTTGTTATTCATTTTGTTGTTGCCACAGCGTGTGGGATTTGTGTGCATTTAAGATATCAACTTAACTGTGTTCCCTTCATTCCATTACTTGTGTTTGCCAGCTGATGGGATGCCAAGGTGAGGCAACTGAATCAAAGAAGGTTTAAAGTAAATAGCTTTCAGAATATGGGGCAAACAGTGTAATTCTAGTGAGGTGGCTGGGGAAGGGGGAGAGAAGGGGAGGAAAAGAGGCACCATGAGCTGTTTTAATAGAAGGTGCCTCCACAAAAGAGAAAAATTATCTCCAATGTTGTCAGAGATTTCTGTTGTCATCAGTCTTTTCTTTCAAAGGACTGCTGCACTCAGGCTTTATTTGGCTGGATCTTTCACTGTGTTCTGAAAGACATTCCAACCATTAGTTTTCCTTAGGAAGATAACTAAAATAAACCACAGCCATTGTGCTGTAGATTCTTTTTTTGTCCAATTTGCACTGCTTCTTCACCAGATAGGCCTTATCAGTGCATGACCTTCAGATCTTGCCCTTCATCTGCTGAATCTCTGATTTTTTTTCTTTACAGGTACAAAGAATGCAAAGACTAAAAGTGACACACTCGTGTTATTCACAAAGGAAGGTGTGTGGCATTGCCTTCACTGTTTTCTAGATGGGTAGGTAAAATCTACTCTCACACACCTATCTAAAATTTCATTATTCAAGGAGAGTGACAGTGGTCAGTGGTAAAATTTTAGAAAAAAGAATGAGACATCCTGTCCCTAAAACAATGAAATAATTTGGATTTTGAAGAGCTGCCTTCCATCAGGAATTCTCACTACCTGCACTTTAGGCACTTCAAGGCTACGGTCATTTATTTCCATTCTTTTAAATAATAAAACAATATTTCATCTGGGAAACACACTAGTGTGGAGAATTCAGAAAAAATTATCTCTTTATGGCTCTCTCTCTCCTCCATCCAGATTTTGGAAAGGAGAATATTTATTAACAGTGGCAAATTGGGAAAGATACGGCCCAGTGAAGGAGAAAAGTCATTGTTGCTGCTTGCAAAAACCTTTTTCCAACAGTTTCAAAAGTCATGGGCCTGCCAAGAGAGCTTTAATTTGCAAGGAAAGAAGCTCCAGTTTCTGGAATCAGATAAATATCCTGTAAAGCATGAAGGGCCAGTGGCTGAGTTACCATGCAAAGGTCTGATTTCAAAATGGATCGCTTGCTGCCCCCAAACCTTGCTGCCCCCAAACCTTGCTGGATGTTGTGTATCACTTTCAAGTAGTTTTACTTTTTTAACCTCCACTGTTTACAAAACCCCACTTAAGAGGCTGAAAATGAAATTTCTTCATTGATTTCTTTTCTTTTTTCATTTGGTGAACATCGATTTTTTTTCGCCTTGTGTTTTTAATGGAGCTTGAAATTAACACGAATCTGTTTGTTCAGATCCCTGTTTGAATTAGTGTAGTTTGAGTAATAAAGTTAGGTAGCTGTTACCTTGGAAACAGAGCTGTTTTAGCAAACACTTTAACTAACATGAGGGCCTACACAAACAGAAGTCCTAAAAGCAAATTCCCCAGTAAGAGATTGTTGGATGGTGGTATCAGCCTTTACCCTCAGCCCAGAACATGTCACCTGTAGAAAGAATGTGTTAAATGGGGAGCTTTGGCTGTTCCACAATGCTCAAGTTTTTGCAAGTGCTTCTTTTCCCTTTCCATCGACTCATGCCACGTTGTCAGTCAGCATTAGGGATTCCCTGCTTCTCACTATCCCTTAATTGCCAGGCTAATCTGAACTGCTTGGCTTAGCTGTGTGATCCTGGAAAGGTGCAGGCATAGTGTGTGTGCCTCTGATTCCACAGCACTATCAAATCCAAGGTCCTGGGCACGATTGTCACAGCACAATGGCCACAGGGAGCTGATGATTACTTGCAGGGATATCCTACAAAGATGCAGGATTGAACACTAGCCCACATCCTTGGAAATGCATTAGGCCTTATCTTCTGCAGGAGTGCAGGAGGGAGCCTCGAGACAAAAGTACTGAGATGTGTGTGACAGTTCAGAGAGCAGTGGTACAAACACACAGGCAGAATAGATCCCAATATATACCCCACAGGCAGGACCAGAAAGCAGCTGTCCATACACAGCAACTTCACTGAGCAGACTGAGGCAGCTGTGTTAAGCTTTATCACCTCAAAATTGCTATTTACATCAGTTAGATTAAGACTGATTTTTCTCAACTTCTCTAGTTTCTGGAAATATCCAACTGGTGCCCCAGGACAGGATCACTCTTCTTTCTCACCCCTGAAAGAAGTGTGTAACAAAGGCCAAAAATCCTCTGGGAGAGCAGAATTGTTTCAGCACCTCCTTCAGACTTATGATTCATGTACCTGTGACTTTCTCTGACCATGAAGGTAAAGGTGTCTCAGCCATGCTTGCCCAGATTCCAATTAAAACCAAATAAAAATAAAGTGCTGAAGGAGAGCTGACACGCTGTTCTGCTGAGGTTTGTTGTTTTCTGATTGCTTCTGGCTCCCAATATCACCTTCAAAACAACCCAAAACTTGTAGCTTTGCAAAAACACCAACTGGCTGGTTCCTCATTTAGCTCGGGGTATCTCTTGTGGACAGGCAGCAGAACAAGGAATAAGGAAAGATAATGCTCAGTGTAACCTCAGCATTAACATATGCAGCATAATAGATGAGCAGCCACCACATTTGAAGAGCAGTTCATGGAGCAAAGCAGAAATGATGTGTGTGCAGGATATAATTACAGCAGTAATGTAATAACATTCCATGTTAGATTATTAGGGGTCTATTCTGCCCTTGACATGCCTACATAACTCCCATTAATGTTAATTGAGGTGATGCACGTGAATCAGCAACGGAGCAAATCACTAAATTAATTACATGTAAAGTACCTGTTTCATTTTTTTTCAACCCTGCTGATATGTTTGGTTGGTGCAAATGCTTATAGTCCAGCAATGAATTAGCACAGAGTGGAGGAGACAGGATGTGGGAAACACCACCTGGATTTTAAACCCACAGGAAACGAAATTAAGTTTTGAAAAATAGGCAAGGGAGAGTGGGAATATTCATTGCTAGGCAGGGCTTCCTGTGCATCCCTCAGAAACCCTGGGACTCGGAATAAGCCAGGAGAGGCTCTTGCTTTGCTGCAGCACCTCCTGCAGAGCACTGGAGCTTGGGTTATCTGGAGCTTTGGGAAACAAAGGTGTAAAATAGCTCTGCAGAGGAAAGCAGCAGCTCTTGTGAGTGCAGCAACAACAGGATGCTTGGATAAGGCATACAGCTACCTTTTTTCTTTTATTTTTTATTCTACTTGGCAATTGCAACTCCCACTTTCTGTCCAGGAAGGCTTTGATCAAGCAGATGTGATGACAAGGATCTGTGTATCTTTGCACATGGTGGGAGAAGTTTGGGCTTAGAAATTTAAAGCCTGTGTTTCACTGAAGGGCCTCGCTCTGCAAACAGTTATCCCAGAGTTTGAAGGGTGGGGATTGTTATACAAGAAACTGAATCAACCTTCTCTCGCTCTTTGTCTCATTTTTGGGTTAAGCACCAAGAGCTCTTGAGCTTTCAGTACTCCTGAGCTGCTACAACTCGGTGCAAAGGACAGAAAGTGCTTCCTGGGGAAAGGAGCAGGGCTAGTAAATCCACCCCATCATCTGTACCTCTAACATTGCCTCCTTCTGATGCTATAAATAGAGCTGGGTTGGATTGGCAGCCTTTCCCACAGCAGGACCCCCCTGGAATCCCCTCCTCAGCCGGGCAGGATCTAGAAGGGATTCCCCCACCCATTTGGCAACCGGAGAAGGTCCGGATGGTGATAAAAGCCTGGCACCTGTTTGTGGTCCCCCACTGGGAGGGGGGATAGCTGCCCCACACTCAGACTGCCTGAAATAGAGCAACATCCACAATACAACCAGCTTCAGATTAGACAGGGTGCCTGAGCTTTGAAATTTTCATTTCACATGGAGTAAACAGCCTCTCTGGCTTCACTCCAGAGTACCTTCTGGAGTGGCTTTAGTTACTGGAGCTCCAGTGCCCCCACAGACAGCTTGTGGCCCAGTTCTCTGTGTGTACTGGGGGGCACTGGAGCATGCTGGACGTGCTTAGCCATGTAAAGAGGCCTGGCTTCAAAGCCTTGGGCTTACAGGATCACTGCCTGCCTGACAGGCAAAAGGGAACTTAAGTTTCACCTCAAGACAGTGTGGACACAGCTGCTGAAGTAAAGTGAAGCCAACCCCGGGCAGCTGCATGGCAGATGGGGTTGCCAATTTAATTAGCAGGAGCACTGCTTTCTGGAAGTCTTGGCAGATATTTATATCCATTTATTTGTAAGAATTTGCACTTAGGAGTATCTTAGCATCACTGAGTAATGGTAGTATCTTATCATCACTGGGTAATGATAATATCTCATCATCACTGGGGGTATAAGGAGATCCAACTGGGGGTATAAGCAGGGTGAGCAGTTGCCCAGGCTGGCAGAGAAAGGAAAGTGGTAACATTGCAGCAGCTTTATGTGAGATCTCCCCACAGTGGCCTGCACTGGTTCAGTGGCAGTGGCATAGCTATTCCCACAGGTCCCATTCTTGGTGAGCAATAATGAGCAGTGATGGCTCTGCTGCCTCGGTGTCTGGCTTACTGCTGCCTCCCTCCCTCCCTTCCTCCCTCCTTCTCTCTCTCACAGATGAAGACAGACAGCTAATACAGAAATGATGCTTCCCAGTGGCAGGGAAATAAAGGTGGGACAGAATAAAGGTGTCTGGAGACAAAATCATGTTCCTTCCTCCTCTCTCACTGATCTCTGGTGTGTGTCTCAGTGTTGTCTGGGTGGAACCCCACTAGCAGGACTAGAGAGCCAACTGCAGGGCTGGGGAAGCTGAGCTCAGTGCCTCGAAATGCTCAGGAGATGGTGCTGAAAGGAGCTGCTCTGCTGCAGGAAAGGAACCTCAGTGCAGGTGAGATGGGCTGCTTTACCCTCCTCACCCTGCCCCGGGTACACTGCTAGGGAATTGGGAGTTGTCATGGAGAAAGGACTGGTCTTTGTCACAGAGAGCTGAAAAGCCAGCACTTAAAAATATAATGAGAGTATAGAGAACAGATACTCAGGTGCCAGAAAAGATTTTCGATGCTTAACTTCAGGCATTCGTGTTTGATAATACAGAGGTAAAGCAAAATTACTTGTTCATCCCATGGTTCTATTCAGTTAAGTCTATAGATGTCTCCAAAAAGCATTCAAGGTTATGGAATTGGTATTTCAAAAAGGAAAAGAAGACCTTGTGGACACAGGACTGGCTTTCTACCTATGCCTACATTCCTAAGTGTTTGGCTCAAAATCTCAGTGGCCACTCACTTCTGTTTAAAATGAAGATGCCAAAACAAAGAGGAAACAGCATGTGAAAATGCTCCCTGGCAGGTTTCCTCCTGCTTCACCAAGGACAGCTATCGTGCTGCTCTCAGTCAGAAAACAGGGGACTGGCACTCAGGAGAAGCTGCGAGCAGTCAGGCAGCCAGAAATGGCAGAGTCATTTAAATGAGCTCCTGTTCCTTATCATATCATGCAGGTTTCATCCCCTGATGTGTGCATGGATCCTATTCCCATAAGGGCTCAGATCCAAGATATCAGGAAACCTTATCACCTCCAGAATGACTTCATGACTCCAGCACATACTGCCTTTCTAAGACATCACCTATGCATACAGGCCCAGCGATCTAATGATTGAATATCCAGATATCAAACATCCAGTAGCTGGAAATTTTACTCTGCAATTCCACAAATATAGATTAATTGACCTGAACTCTTCTGCACTTTATGGCATATTGGAAATCACACCTTACTGGAGTCACTCCTTTTGCCTAAATATTCAACTCCAGTTTAATAAAATTCTGGGCACATCTGTGCTGGGAAATAAGTGATAAATAACGCGAATAGATGACAGGTCAGGGCACTGCAAATCAAAGAGAACTTGCAAGTTTCAGATATTCCTGATAGTAAAAGTTTCAGCAGTGACCCAGAGATCTGTGCTATGGCTCCCTCACATGGATGGGGCTCTTTCAGAGGCTCCCTCTGGAGCAAAGGGAGACTTCACTTAGCTAAGCTTCCACCTCTGTGGGTAATTATTGCAAGATACAGCCCATAACCAGTACCCTACAATGGAAAGAGGAATCTTTCCCACTGTTTATTCTGCATTGAATTTTACGGCTGTCTTGCTCAGCTCCACTTTGGGTCGATTTTTGGGTGCCTCACAGTGCAGTCCCCAAAGAGCAGGCACCACCGACCAGGGACAGGACCTGGGGATTCGGGGCGGAGGAGAAGGGGATGCGGGACGAAGGGATGCGGCGCGGAGGAGCGGNGGATGCGGGGCGGAGGAGCAGGGGATGCGGGGAGAAGGAGGGATCGGGCAATCCCCGCATCCCCGAGGCTGAGCAGCGGCCGCCACCTGGTGCCGGGCTCGGGGGCAGCGCATCCTTGCGGGGATGGATGGATGGATGCTCGGGAGCCGCCCGGAGCGCTCATCCAGCGCAGCCCGACAATTCCCCCGCGAGCCCTCGGGGCTGGAGGGAGGCGAAATTCCTCTCTGACGCCCTGCTCGCCCCCGGCTGGTTTCAGGCTTAAGGGCACAGTCTGGCTGCAAGGGAGCTGCAAATCTCCCGGGTGAAGCCAAATGGCACCGAGATCAGTCAGGAACAGCTGGAATCAGGCAGTGGAATAGGCCAGAAACAGGGCAAACCACGCCATTTGTTGCTATTCTTTCCCCTTAACTTTGCTTTTTGTGTGCTAATAATACGTGTTTTGCAGACAGATGCCAGGCAAATCACACCACATCATCATAACATGCCCTCACACCCCCTCTCTTTAACGCTGTAGCTGCAGGTTGCTCTCTGACATTTCCAAGGAGATGTCAAGACCCTTCAAGCAGGGATATTTTTATTTCTCCAGTGTGTTGGAGGCAATAAATTGATGATGACAAATAATTATCACCGCTGCAATCAAAGAGAAGATTACAGTGTTATGAGTGACTTCTGAGCATGGGAAGAGTCAAGACCAGGAGAGAAGTTTCTTTCTCTTGTGATCCTCCTTTAGGATCAAGATGTAAATGCTAGTGCCTCTCACTGCTTTGTTCACAGGATACGGTCCTGTGGGTTTTAGAAAGGTAAAATAAGGCTGGAGAGGAGGCTTACTGGGTTAGAAAATATTTACTCCTCTGTACCTGTATTGATTACCTTTGTGTATGAATAGCAATGGCATTCTTATCCTCTGAATGCTTGTGCTAGTCAATAACAAAGTTAATCTGTATACCAACAAATCCACAACTATCCAGGAGGCAAATGAGCTCAGGATATAACAGAGGGGAGAGTTTTGGCAAAAGGGAGAGTGTAGAAAGGAGCCTGCTCATAAGAATTATTGATAAAAGAATTATATGTTTATAGAGTCCAATTCTCTATCTCGAAGCATTTTATATGCTCAGTCCTCAGTGATATCTGCAACCATTTCAATAATCGCTGTTTGCTGAAGAAAATTGATTTTCAAATCTTCCTGATTCATTTACAAATTACTATTATTTTTCTGTACTAAAGTAGCACCCCAGAGCCTGAGGCAGATTAGGGCTCCACTGGTGCTGTGTAAACTCGAGATACATCACCGAGGAACTGGCTTTCTAAACCTCACAGCTCCAAAGATCCATGGCTATGTATTTGTGTGTGTGGTACTCAATGACTGAACACTTGAGATAAAAGCATTTATTTATTAGAGCTTACACAGGAGGTGCAGGGAACAGGCCCCTTTCCTCCTCACAAGGAGGATTTGCTGGGTGATGTGTTAGCCTCAGTGCTGGGGCTTTTAGGGGGTAAGAAGAACTAAAGGGTGAATGGCCCAAGAGCTACAACAAAAAATGCATTGGGACATTTGCAATTCAAAAACGTTGCCACCAAAAACTGCCAGTACGGAAAAAGAAGATATGAAGAAGGAGAATTACACAGGAAACATCTGACAGGGGCAGGAAATGATCACAGTTGCAGTGTCTGAGTAACAAGGTTTACTCAATATTAACAGTGGGCAAAATGGATGAAATCACATTTCAAGGTCAAGTGATCCCTTGGCACGGACTGTACCCACAGGGAGGAGAAAAAGATTGCTTTGGTCAGTGCAAAGCACAAGGGACAAGCAAGTGACGTGGGGGAAAGCTGCCCTCAGACAAAAGGGCAATTAGGGGAAGTCCCCTCTGGCAAACCACATGCAGCACCCACAGCTCCAGTGCATATGGTCAGTCTGTAACAGAGAAATACCAAAGATACACAGAGCAAGAGGGGTCTCGAAGCATCTTGACAAGCATTTCACCATTATGGAAAACAACCAAAAGCATCCTTCTCTCTGATGGATGCTGTGAAACAATTTAATGAACAAATATCCAGTCATAATGCTCCCAGATCTCATGGGAATGCTGAATTTTTTCAAGTCTCAGGTTCTGGAAGCATTATTCAAAATGCCCAGTTTTATTCTGGTTTTGGTTTTATTTCTACTTTAGTTTTATTGTCCACGTATCTGTAAAGAAAAGCTCAAAAGCCATGAATGCTGAAGGGACAATTTCAAACTCATATATATAGTATATGCATACATAAATATATATATATCGACACACATGTATGTTTATGGATATATATTATAAACTCACTTAATGGTTTGAATAAAATGTTTTAGAACCCGAGGACTTGGCAATGGTGTGATCAATGTCCAGGCATGGCCTTTGAGGAGAAAAACATATGGGGTCATATCGCTGGACATGAAGGGTCACCAAATTGACACCACCAAATCCTTGGCTGGTAGAAACTGGAATGTCTCCACAGTTTCACAGTTCAGCAGCTGGGTCATGAACTAAATCCTGAAATCAGGGAAAACAGAAAAATCTGGGAATGCAGACTTTTCAGTTTGCTTCACACCCATCCATCTTTTGTATAAATTTTTTTTTAATTTTTTTTGGCATTTGCACAGAAAACATGTCAGTGTGTCTTTTACAGCACTCCAAGGAAGCAAATTCAAGCTGCTCTGCCTGATATTAAAAGATGTGGCATTTGGTAATACTTGGAGGCGATCCAAGTGCTAAACTGCTGAACTGCAGTTTGTAAGGCAAGCACATCTTGAAGGGAAAGCGGCAAAAGACAGATGAAAATGAAATTTATCAAAGGGCACAAAAGAACATGTGAGCAGAAAGCAGCAGGAGGGGTACCCAGTGAGAATGGCAAGATGGATACCAAGCACATTAGCAGTGGTGTTAGTTTATTTAAACACAGCCACACAAGCAAGATAAGCACTAGCAGTCATGATCAATTGTGGCAGAGGAAATGAGCTCTGGAGTGAGTGAGTGGAAGGCACAGCATGTGGCCAAATGTGTGATGGCAAGAGAAAGGAGAGTGACCCACCTGGAATGCTTCAGATGCTGCAGACCATTGCTGGCTGCTCACCCAAATGACTGAAGGGAAGGTGCAATACGTAGGATTAATACACTTTAGAAGACACAAATTCTTATGCTATTAAAAAGATCACAGTCTGGCCACAAAAGACTCAGAGTTGTGTAACCCCCAAGTATTTAACTGTTGAACAAGTCCATCTCTGTGACATGCATTTGAGTGTTAATAATTAAGGGTGGGATACCAACCCTGAGCTTTGAATTTTCCCACATACTGTCAGTTCCAATCTGACTCTTGGCATTGTTGTAGCACGTTTTTGCTTTTAAAATGAATGGTAAGGTCCTGGGGATATGACATCAGCCTTTCTAATGAGAGAACCAGAGGAAATAGGACTGGAAGGGACCTTGCAAGGTCATCTAGTCCAGGCCTCTGCCCTAAGGCAGGATCAATTATCCCCAAATCATTCCTGACAGAAGTTTGTCTAACCTGTTCTTAAAAATGTCTGGCAATGAAGATCCCACGAGCTCCCCAGGCAATCTGCTTCAGTATTTCACTACTGTTACAGATGGAAAGCCTGTCCTAATGTCTTCCTTAAATCTCCTTTGCTACAATTTAAATCCATTAGTTCTTTTTGTATTCCCAGTGGACACAGAGGACAATTTATTACTTTCCTCTTTGCAGCGAGTTTTACATGACTGACTGAAGACTGGAATCACATTCTTACTCCTTTCTCCAGATATCCCAACCCACTTCTTTCAATCTGTCCTCACAGGTCATGTTTTCTAAACTCCTGATCAATAGCACTGAAGAAGTAGCTTAAAATAAAGAAAATTACTCATGAAACATGACAGCCCAGAGGTGTCCCAATAAGACAAAAGGTCTCCAACCTACCAGATGATGGTCATAATGCCCAGGGAGGGGAAGGCTTGTAATTATATTGGAACAGTAAGTAGCTCAAAGGAACAAGTCTTCTAACTCCCCTCAAACAGAGATGTGTAATTCCCACAGGTGCCTCTGAAAATCCCTATTTTCAGTGTTGCTGTCCATGGAATAAACAGCTCAAACATCCCTGGCTTTTGACACAAACACCAGCTGCCTGAAATAATTTATGAAAGTCATAACATTGATTTAAGCTCTTCTCAGTGCTCCATGAATTTTATGCAGCCCTTAAATGACAAAGCTACTGCTGCTGCTGTGGCACTCATCAGAACAACGCTTAATCTCTTCTCTCAAGATAGTTGGCACGTCAGAGGAGAAAAGAAGGGACTCAGTTGTTTGTTTCAATTTACCAGGGCAGAATAAAATAAAACAGCCTCGATGCCAGGGCTCTGGTCCCAATGAGGCCGTGTGCATCAAGGTTTTACCTCAAAAATAGTGGTTCTAACCTTCCCCTGCCTTTCCTTGGGTTTAAACCAGAAAATAGCTTCCATTGATTTCACAGGGACTCTTTTTGCACACGTCATCAGGTTTGTGAGACTTGAGATGAGGCCTGCCTAATTTATATCAGAGTGTTCTTGTTCTCACATACATGATAGCACAATTTTGCATCTGTCCGATTACACATTGGGGTAAAAATGCTCTGCAAACCTCACTATGTCCTCATCAGTCTCCTCTCAGCCCAAAGCTGAAAAAACAAATGTAGGGCTTTTTGCTTTTACTAAAATTAGAGTTTCTAGGACTGTTTGGTTCTTGGTTGGTTGGGTTTTTTTTTCCTTTAACCTCTATCTTCTTCGGCAGAGATTAAAAACATTTTTGGAACTAAATATGAGACAAGGTGAAAATAAAGTCCAAGCATAGAGAAACTAACTTTACTCTTGAATTTGGCCTGGTCACATGTTAAAACTGCAGATTAAGATTATTAAGATTTTGGCTTGTGCTAGATTAACTCAGATTAAGAGCATACTGGCTTTTCTGCCGAAGTCTCACCTGGAGCAGCCCAGATTTCAGAGGAAAAGTGGTCTGGACATTATCAGACTTTCAGTGTTTCCTCCTGGGGATCCAAACCCAGCAGCTGATAGAGTGTTTTCCTCAGCACTGCCTTTCCACTCTCCTGGTGACATTCCCTAGTCTGTCATTCAGAGCCATCATCTTTAAGGGATGTGTTTCAACCTTTCCCTGCTCACGCTTTTCTCCCACGTAACCCTCTGAGTTTCATCCTTCCTCGTACACTGCTTTTGCTCAGAGGTATACAAACCATCTGTGCCTCTAATACAATGTTCTTAAATAGCCTCCAGGCAGAGCTCTATGGTTTTTAAGTGCTTCTCTTTGCCCTTCAGCCTGCTGTTAACCATTTTCCTCATAGTTTTCTAATCTGCCCTTTTAAAGTTCGTTGTTACTGTGCTGTCCCTAAGGGAACAACTCTTTCATGATATCAAAACTAAAAGTGTGCAGTGATCACTGTTGCCCCACAGAGGCTTGACAACACCTTCCTCTAAGAACTTCTGCCTCTTACAAGGTAGCTCCCTCTTGCCCATGGCCTTAACTAATCAGGCAGTGCACTGTGGATGGCCACAAGAGTCAAGGAGAAGGAATCCTTTGCCATATGGATTGGAACAGCACCAAAGCCTCTTTACATCTCCTGATAAGAGGAAAAAACCTGCTATTGCCAGCTGTTGCTTTACCTCCAAAAAAATTAGGAAGTGACAGTGGGGTGAACACTGTAGATTTCAATCTTTTATTTTCCTGACTGGTCCCATGCATTTTCCCCAGGCAGAAGTTACTTCCCAAGGGCTGGGGCTGGGATTTTATAGGTTCTCAAAATCTTTAGGAAGTCTACAGGAGGTTGTAGTCACTCACATAAAACCCTGTGCTGTGTCTGCCCTGGTTTCAATGGCTATCCCTGTGACTCCTGCCTGTGGAACACTCTCAAGGAAGGGTGGCAGAAGGAGAGGTCTACATGAAAAATGACTCTTCAGACTAATACCTTGCTCTAGGAATGGGAATCAAGGGGTGATACTGAAGAAGCAGCTGATACACCAGCCTTTCTGTTTGCTGAATGCACAAAGGATTGATTTGTGGCACCTTGCCATGGGAGAGGCCTATAGGTTATTAACCAGCTTCAATGGCCAAACACTTGCTGAGCCTGCATATCATACCTCTTGTGCTGTACAAAAGGTAATGACTCATCTTCAGGCATGCCTGATGTCCTTGAGAATGCAATTGGCTCTGCACAGCCAAGTGGAGCATTACTTAGTTAATACACCACAGCACAAGGGAAACAATCAGCTGAAACGATGACACTGCTACTTCCTGCCTCATTATAAACCTGCAGCTTCCTAACAGGATTATATACTGAAGCACTGTAAAAAAAAAGGACATTAAGTCCTGTGAGGAAACTTTAAAAATGTGTAATTAAAACAGCTAAATACAGGTTTCTTCTGCTCAGTGTCTACAAAACACAATCTTTAATTCTCCAAATGATATTTCTTGGAAAAGTGCTGGACTCAAAAAACTCTAGGAATAGAATTCTGTCTCATCCCTTCCTCTTTAGGCCAATGTAATGTACATTTGCAGTTTTATATAAGGTTACAAACACAACCACGGTATGAACTCCTGGGGCACCTGCGTACACATGGATTTTCTTGCTCATTCTGTCCCCTGACCTTGCAATTTCTCTCATAATGCAGCATTCTTGATGATTCACCTTGATTCCTATAATTTAGGGAAAGATCCTTTTTCTTTAAAAGAAATGAGGGTGACAGAACATCTCACCTTTCCCAGTGACATCCAAGCACCTTTGCAATGTAAAAAGCCTTCACTATGAGCAATGCTACTACAGTTCACCAGGTTTGTTCCAGCTTGCTGCTCAGCCAACACCATCAGTAAATGTTTTAGTCTTAATGAACTGGGAAATTTCAAACATTGATAAAAACTCTGCCAGGTATTAGGCAGCAGGCCACATCTGACCAAGATTCCCATAGTAGGTAACATGCCTCAGCTCCTCTCACCTTGCTCCTCCAGTGCTTCTCTCACACTTGGCTGGGCAAGCCCCGTGAGAAAATAAATACATATACCTTCCCCACTATGGGAGGGGAAAAAGACTGGGGAGAGAGGGAGGGAAGAATGAGAAGGAAAACCCAGGGAAATTGTTCTTCCAGTCCTACTCCCATGTTTGATGCACTTACTTTGGCTTCCCCTTTATTAGAAAGTTCTTGTGATTATTACATTTCCATGATCCTTTGCTTAAGGCAAGTGATTGCTTCAGACAGTTCCACACTGCTTTCCTAAATGACAGAATAATTGTTCTCTTTGGTCACAGGCTCACGGGGAGTTGATGGCGTGTGTGATTTTCCTGGTGCGTCACGTTGAGAACACAATTTTCACATGACTACCTGACTCAAATGCTTTAGTGCATCACTCACACCTCCTAATAAATATATCCAATTAGTTATTGTTAGGTGAACTGGGAGTGAAGCACAATGAGCACAAAGGTCTCCTCCTGGTCAGAGCACTGTAAATCAGTCAGAATAAAGGAAAGAAACTGGGTTTCCGTATCCACCTTTCTTTCCCCTGCTGTGTTGCCTGAAGAACAACATACCTTTCATTATATTACTTCCAAGTAAACCCAATTAATTTATTGCATTCCAGACATCTGTCATGAAGTTGTAGGGCAAGAAGCATGATTGAACAAAAGTACTGCACCCAGTATTCTGAGGTAACCCTCCTTTTACTGGACTCAAGTTTCCCAAGTCATTCACTAGAAATGATCATTTTTGTTTAAATGCAATTACTAACCAGGTTCAAACAGTATCACAATTCTACTCTGAACGTGCCAAATTAGTTGCATGTTCATGATATCCCTCCTAATTTTAAGGCAAATCCAAATTCCCTCTGATGCTTGGCAAGCATTTATCTCTTGATAGCCATGTCTCCTAAACTGCCTCCCAGCTAAAGGGAAGAGTTTCCAGGCTGTGCAGGAAAAATATAAGTACATTTCTGTGCTGACAAACAGAACCAGAAAAGTTTAATTAAGCAGTCAAAGGTTAATTCACTCTTTCAGATGACTGTCAGCAAGTGAGAGTATTTACCCAGTTGTTGAAATATGCCCAAATATTCCTTTGGTATGCTGGAATGCTACAAGATTTCTCTTATGTATACATATATACATATATGTATTTAATAGATTCAAACCAGCTTTAAGTATACAAAATAAATGGAAATACTGATTTCTGGGAACCTTTGGTTCTGTATTTCTTCTCCTTAAATTCACTCTCCTTTCTCACATATGCATAATACAGACAAATTATGTATTTACAAATGTCACATGTCTTTGTGGGAATAGTCAGGGTGTCACACTGTGCCTCTTTGGCAATTCTAATATGAGACCACTGCTACAAGGAGACTTTAACATCCATTTATAGGTCTGGTTTCAATTTTCTGAAAGGACAAGCAGATCTATTCATTTCCAAAATCAGGGTACCATGCACTCACATAAACACCATGAAACAGTAAGCAGACTCATATCTGATGTTGCACTGCAGGCAGTTGGTATGTACAGAGACAGCAGTTACAGGAGGCTTCAGTGTCAGGTAACAAAAGAAAATCTCATCTTATGTACAGAAATTTTTATTAAAATACCTCTGGACCACATAAAAGAAAACATAATTTATTGTTTAATACCAGACAGACAAACTAAACCCAGCTGTTTCACACAGCAACTTGAGATTTGCTCCTCAATGAAGCTTTACAGGCCAAATAATGTCAAATGTCCTGTCACACAACAGAAGAACTAGTTTCATTGCCTTGTAACTCTGCAGTAGTCTCAGTTCTGGCTTACATATGGTTACAGAACACACCATACAAAATGGCAACCATACTTCCAAACAGCTTCAAAGTCACTAGTCCCATTTCCACCACCTTGTTCTCCTCCTCAGTCCCATCAGCATTCCACGTCATTTAGAATTTCAGCACATTCTGTTACATAAACGGTCCTGAAATGGTCACTTTCAGTGTACTTTACATGGGCAACTGAAACACATTAAACCCTTTAACCACAGTTACAATGTTTCTTCATTTGAAATTTCCTGTTTACGACTGCCTACTTGAAAAGAAAAAACAAACAAACAAAATAATGCTTTTCCACAGCTTAAAGAAGAAACACATTTTTTCAACAAGCTGTCTGAGATCCCAAGTAATTATGAACATAAAAATAGCCAACAGGAACAAACAGACTTCAGAAAAACCCCAAAATGCCACCAAACCACTGAGTCCATCAGTGTCAAAACAGAAGTGCATCATCTCCAACAGTTCAGGCTCCTTTTGCATTAGTTGATACCACCAACCACAATCAAAAGCTTTGTATCTTGCAATCACAACCAATTCAAACAAATGTGATGTTCCTTGGACTGCGTTCACCAAAGACAGGATTAGGACAACATGATTTTGTCAGCTGCAAAGAGCTAGTCTGCCAAACCACAAGTGCAAAGGTTGTGCAAACCTTTGTTAAGCTATGAGACAGAAAACTTCAGTCCTTGTTCCACAGCAATGAAGTCTCTCTCTTTTCAATGTCCAGTCAACAATAACAGGTAAAAAGCACACAGTTGTCAACTACTGCTATTCAAAATAGAAGAAATACATTTTTACTAATTAGGGCATTTTAAAATGTATTGAAATTTATTTTGTATACTTATAACTCAAATAGCTTTTACATACACAGTAAAATTCTCTTTTAAAATAAAGACATGACATATTGCTCATACAGTTCCAGCTGAACTGAAAGGATTGAGCTCTTGCTAATTTTATACTACGTTTCTCTAGTTGGACTATAGCAAAGAGGATACTCAGACACCATGCATCAGTTTCTATGAAAGCCCTCAATGTTACTCAGATGTCTAGAAAATAAAATATAAAAAAATACAGTACCTAATCATCATTTTCCTCATCATCAAATGAGAGAAGACTGCTGTTTTTCACTTGCTTAGCTGTACTCTGAGAAGTAGTTGCTTCTCTCTTAGTTTTCTTTGCTTCTTTCATCTTCTTACTTGAACTTACATTGAAATCCAAACACTTCTCTGATGAACGTTTGGCTGGTTTCCTGAACATAATTTTTCCATCAGCAGGTTCTGGTTCATCATCTATAATAAAGAGAGTAAAATCAGAACTCACCTGCACATTCACAAATGACCTTCAGTATTATCCTGAACCACTGTGATCTTGAACCAAGATCAGTGAGACCTCTAAGAGAACACAGCAATCATGAAAATGTACTTTTTGGCCACAAAGGATATTGATGCATGTCCTCCACACACACACCCCTGCTCCACTGCAACCAACCCTTGAAGACAATCCTCCTGCAGTTCCTGTTAGAAATGGGTTTTCACTAACCAGAGCTCTAACTTAGAAGGGACTAATGAGCTAAGACAGCTACTAAGATCACATGGTCATAAACTGCCCTTTCATTATCATAATGGATCAATGTTTCAGTGTTTCTTCATATCTCCAAAATCATCAAACTATTCCAACTCACTAATTTTGCTCTAGTACACACAGAGGAGCAGATAGTCTTAAAAACAGAAGTCCCTTCCATGATTCCCAAGCAGAGGGGCAAAGCTACTGCACAAAGTAACAGCATCAGGGCAGTATTTCTGGAAAAGAAAGTGTAATGTAAAGTCATGAATCAGTCACAAAGGCTCATGCTGCAGTAGTTTGCAATTGTTATAATGTGTATGTGACAGGATGTTCAAGAGCCACAGGTTCTATGGAAGATATTTTTCCTAAATTACTTCTGTGAAATTCATTATTCAAGAGAAATGTGTTTGACGAGATTATGTGCTCTTTAATTATAACCAATAAATATCTTTTCTCTTTGGCACAAATACTTTCCTCAGTATATCAGCACTATGGCAGAAGACCAACATTTCAGTGTTATCTACACAGCACTGGCTGAAACTCTCTTTGGAGCACACTCATGTGCTCCACTAATAAATGGGGTGTCTTAAGGGCTGTGTGGTACAAATGAAGACATCAACTTCTGCAGCAAATTTCACTTGAATTCCTCAAGTTTCAGAGAGCCTTTTTAAGAAGAAACCTCGCTTAAAAAACTAAGCCCCAGTTCTGCCAATGGCTTCTACAGAGTGCATGCTTCCAAAAGGTGCATAGGGTGAAGGGGCTGAACTGCTGAAAGTTTATCACACCTAATGAATCAAAATGCACTGTGTCTCATTTTTCTCAGAGGCTGGGCATCCATTTTTGGGTTCAGAAGTTTAATAGCAAATAACTCCTCTTACTACAATGTTTATTTGGAAAGACAGATCTTCTAACTCAAATGATCTGAGGCACAATATAAAACAAATTATCTATAAGAAAAACTCCACTGTGCAGATACAACTGTCCATGTACTCAAGCCAGTCAGTGTGCAAAGTGTATACAGCACCCATACAACCAGCTACTGCATAAGCATGAGGAGCAAAAAAAATAAACTTCAGTGGACACTTTTTTAAAAAAGAGTGATTACTACATTTTCTTAGAGTG
The DNA here is from genome assembly GCA_013396655.1 of Campylorhamphus procurvoides. Classification (NCBI taxonomy): domain Eukaryota; kingdom Metazoa; phylum Chordata; class Aves; order Passeriformes; family Dendrocolaptidae; genus Campylorhamphus; species Campylorhamphus procurvoides. The sequence continues at coordinate 26,841 of WBMV01003169.1, read as the reverse complement.
GTAAACTTCAAAACCTAACCCCTAAAAAGGTGATGAAAGCATATCCACAAAAGAAAACTCATAAAAAGCTACGTACTCGTAATGCATGGAAAAAGAGAAGCCAGGAATTTCATTTTTACTCACAACTGTGCTGCTGCCCACATTGTCAACTGCACAAAATAATTTCATTTTGCCTACTAGATGGAGAGACTGATAAGTATCTCTGCAATATGAATTTAAACACCTCATAAGCTAAGTGCAGAAACAGCAAAGCTCAAAAACGCCACCAAAATGGCAACCAGCTCAGCTCTGACCTCCAGGGCCACAATACTATTTGCAGATCATTCTGCATCAAAGGAAATGATTTTAGCTCTTGGCCTGGTTTAACCCTGTCAGAATTTCATTATATGCTCAAGGACATTGCTTTCAGCAGGAAGCCCAGGCCAGCTCCAGAGAGCTGTGTGTGTTGGCAGTGCTTGACAAAGAGGGAAGCAGATGAGGGAACTCAGTAGGCCTGGCTTTACCTTAGCAATGGTTGGAAAGAGGGAGAACAGAGAGACTGCATTTTTTGAATGAATTTAATGTAGCAGATCAAGAAATTTGTGTTGATTTGTTAAGATTGTCTTGTCCAGATAGCAAGAAAACTTCACTTTATCCTTTCTGATTTTATCAGGCTCTTATGTGTGAGATATTTTTTGTTTGTATTAATGACCTGCAAAAAAACTGACTTGTATTAAGCAATGGAAAAAAAAAAGACTGAAGAAACAATCTCACTGTTTGTAGCTTTTAAAAGAGAGTCCTGATAAAAGACCATGTCAGTATTACAAATTATGGAAAGCAGTATTTCCCATAAACACACTGAAATGCACAAAGCAAAATACATAAAAGCATTACAGGAGAAATAATAAAGTCCCCTTCTGATAAATTCTGACTGTTCTTAGTCATTGCTGCTTTTACCTGGATCCCACACTGGTTGGCCAAGAGGAGCACAGTCAGAGGTTAACCTGAAAATTCACTTCACAAGCTACATCAATCTAAGAAGCTTCTCTAGATTTGTTCTGCCTTAGGATGCAACTAAGAGCAGTGTGGACATAAATCAACTGGTTTTACCAAATTAATGCAGAAGTATTATTTATCTGTTAAAGAAAATGCAAGTCATGAGAACTGCTGGTGTCCGAAATTAAAAAAAAAATAATTATGTAAATGAGATATAGAAAATTCTAGAATAATATCCCAGTGCAAAGCCTGAAGACAAGGTCCTTCAGAGGAAGACAATCACTGCAGATGTGAAAGAGGGCAGAAACTCAAAACAGTCCCTCCTGCATGTTGAAAGACTAACAGTTTGTATTCACAACACATTTCTTAGGATCTATCAAAGTGCCTCAGCACTGATGCATGCTGGAAAGGAAAATTATCAGTTCAGAAATATACTTCCCTATTACCTTTTCAGCTTCATGTAATTTCACCAGTGATCTGATTTGGGGCTATATATTATGGTCTAGTAGACATTAAATTAATTTCACTTTCAACTCTGGGATAAGAATAAAAGCAATATGAAATGCAATCAAATCATGCAGTGCTAAACTTTCTTTATACTTCTCATTTTCAGAGCTGACAGCCAAAAAAATAAAAGAAATTCACACATTCAAAACGTTCTTTATTGAACTGGAAGTAACCAGCAGTCTAAATACCTGCCTCCAACAAGAAATCAGAGTTTATATCTAGAAGTCAGGCTGACAGTACAAAAATGGCCCAAGACTCAAAAAAGCCTTCAGAAAGCTGTAGCAGTCACTCACACCTCCCTTCACTAAAAATTCCACACCAGGTCCTCTCCACAGCAGAGGAACATAGTAGCACTTACCCTGTTTATTCCCATTAGCCACAAAAAGGAAAAGGAGGCCAAGACCTCATATTAACAGCAAAGGCAATGAATGAATAGCAACACAATAATGCAGAACAGAGGGCAGCAGCCCCCAACACTCCTGCTACCTACTACTGTGGATTTTATCCTCCAAATGTAAGTTATTGCTGAAGGGGTAATAAGCAGAGGTGCCAAAGTCCTACAGGGACTCAATACTGCCATCCTCACTACACATAATTATGTCTTAGGAATGTCTTTTTCCACCAAGTAAGTTGAGTCACTCTCTTCAAATACACTTCCATTTCATACTGTGTATTCAGCTTGGTAGCTCTTTGGGACTTTTTTCACAGCATGGACTCCATCTCAATAGATTCTCATGGACAACTACTTCTTTTTTGCCCAGCCTTACAAAACCATTTTTCCTCCTACTGTGATCATTCAAAGTTCAAGTTCCTTATATGAAAAGGACACCAGTGCTCAGAAAGAGCCATGCCATTTCTTTCCAACAGGTTGAAATTTCTCCCAGTACTAGGAGGGTGAAAAGAAATCGTGTGACAGCTTTACAAACCACAACACCAAACATCTCTAAGCATTACACTTCAATAACAAGAGATCAGAAAGGAGGCACAAAGCTGAACATATATTCTAAAAGCAGTCCAAATCACATAAACACAGCCCTTAGTCCACTATCTGGTTAGACCTCACATACCTACCTGCTGAAACAAATCAGATGCAGTTTTATTAGTTTCAAGCTAATCTACATCCTTGAAATTTTAAGATTTTTCATCAATCTGCTTTTCAAAAACTGTAATAGTCTCAACATATTCCCTCCCACTACTGTTGACTGCTCCATTTATACCATTTAAACTTTAACATGTTTCTACAGTGACAGCACCAACCTGAATTTTCAAACCCAAACTGCAGGAAAAGGGAGAAGCTAAGGTTGTCATATTGATAGCCTGTGCTAGGCTTCTCAATGTGCTCTAGATTCAATTTACAGCTTTTGTAAATAGCCACAATGGCTAACCATGGAAGAGGACCACAGTTTCTATGAATCACCTTTCTATTCCATACTTGTGAGGTTCCAGTCCTATATTCTTAATTGTCAGGACATTTCCACTAGAGACAGTAATAGCCAGTAATAGCCATATTCAATCTGTCAAGTCTTCTGTCAGCAAAAAATAAAGCTACATTTCATCACACCCTGTGTGATGACTGAAGTTTCTGGACTCTCAAAGCACTTATGTCAACCCTATCTGAACAATGAATACCAAGAGAAATTCTTAACATAACTGTATTCATCAGCTGTAGTTTCATGTCTTTATTGCCAGACTGCAGGAACCCCTTTCACATCACTTCCATCTTTCCTTTCTGTGTAATTCTTTGTAGAAAAGAAACACTGTTTTTCTGTACCTTGCACTATTGTATCATCTGTTTAGTTTTGTTTAATATATTTGCAAGTCATAACACATCTTGGGGTTGATTTTAAGCAAGTAATAACATGGAGCAGTCAGCTAAATGAACATGTTCCTCAACATCCACATCTACCTTTCTTCCTACTGCAGCACTGACCTGAGGTTCCTCCTGCCCAGACACTCTCCTTCATGAACTCAATTATCTTTAAGACATCCACTCCACTGTCAAATTTGGCTGAGCTAACTAATGAGTTCAACAATTATCATAGGTGATGTCAGAAAACTGTGTCAGGACAATGACATGCTATACCAACAACAATAAAATTAATTTAAGGTAGTATTTGGAGGTGGGATGGTGCACAATCAGGAAGCACAGAACTGCAGCGTTATTAGAACTCAGACAGCCTGAACAGAAGTGAAAATTATTTAGCTGAAAAATTCAGAACAACAATCAAAGGTACTACTGAACAGTAGAAAATGGAGCAAATATGATGTTCCCTTTTATGGGTTATCACACTCTTGACTACACAAAGCAAGAAATCAGTAGTTTGAAATTCACCTGATTCGTTTAAGGCCTCTTTGATTTGCTGTTTGATTTTCATTGCTTCTTCAGCAGTCAAGTCCCCTTTCTTCAGCGTCACCACTTGAGGCTGCTCATCTTCCTTGTCACTGCCATTGTCACTATCATCATCTGCAAGGGGAAGCTGCTCTCTCTAGAAAAGGAAATTAAAGCAATTCTGATCACCACTCCACATCACAACCACTAAGGGTGGGCCAGTTCTCTTTGGCCTCACTTCTGCAGAAGGGTTAGTGGGGAGACTGACAGGTGACACTGCCAGGCCCTCCCAACACATTGTCCCAATGACATTCCAATTCCATCACTGAGATGTAGTGTCCCGTGGGAAAAAACAGCACGGGAAAATGGGCTACATCAATTAGAGATGAAAACAGCAGGAACTTGGGATGCAAGAAATTAATTCCTTTTGTTTTCTACCATCATGGTACACAGCTATGGGTATCATCTAGTCCCAAATCCCCTGCCACAGGCAGGGATACCTTCCACTAGACCAGGCTGACCAGAGCCCTATCCAACCTGGCCTTGAACACTGCCAGCAATGGGGCTTCCCTGGCCTCACCACCCTCACAGTGAAGATTTTCTCCTCTATATTTAATCAAACTCATGTGAACTCCTTTACTATGTTTTTTTTTTTTTACTATATTCTTAGAACACAGCTTGTTTTGGGGTTTTTTTTTGGCGGGGGATCCTCCATGCCTGGGCTTTGTGAGGGCCAGTTGAACCTCGGCCACCAGGGCTGTTTCCCCACAGGCCCCTCGGCTGGCAGTGGCAGGGGGGGCACCGCCACTCGGCCCTGCCGCCCTCAGCCACCCACACAGAGACGAAAACAAGCCACAAAGACAATTTCCGTCAATTTCGAGCGGGCGACAACCGCTCTCCGCTGCCCTACAGGGAGAAAGCCGTGAGGGAGAAGGATGGCTATCATGGGTCGGGAAGCGCCGTGAAGCGGGCGCCGCCCCTTCCCACCCTCAGGGGCAGGGCGTTTACCTTGGTGTCCACCGTGGGGCCCTCCCGATACCCGACCTGCCGCTTGAAGCGGCTGAGGAAGGCGGGCTCGGCCGGCCGCACATAGGACACCGCGTTCCTCTTGCTCATGGCGGCCGCCCGCCCCTCACGGCGCCGCTTCCGGTGCGCCCGCCTGGCCCGGCCAATGGGAGTGAGGCGCGCAGGAGGGAAAATGGCGGCGCCCGCGGGGGCTTCAGGAAAGGGGGCGGGGTCGTCCTGCTGGGCGCCAAATTCAAAGGCGCCGCCATCTTGGAGCGGCGGGCGGGAGGGACCATGGCCCCGGGAGTGAGAGGTGAGGGGATCGGGAATGGGATCGGGACCATGGCCCCGGGAGTGAGAGGTGAGGGGATGGATCGGGATCGGGGAATGGGATAGGGACCATGGCCCCGGGAGTGAGAGGTGAGGGGACGGGATCGGGAATGGGATAGGGACCATGGGATCGGGAGTGAGAGGTGAGGGGACGGGATCGGGAATGGGATCGGGACCATGGCTCCGGGAGTGAGAGGTGAGGGGACGGGATCG